>OX465292.1:128999192-129599192 GCA_949987695.1 Merzomyia westermanni | reverse complement strand
ATTTTGTAAACTTTTTTCTTTACTTTAGGAATGTGCTCACTACAAATACAATTTAGATTATTCTTAAGAATATTAAAACAACCGGCAGCATCAACCTCAGTAAATAGCGTATCCCAATCAATAGAGTCAATTGCCGCATTAACAACATCAACATCATAATTTTTAAAACAGAACTTGGAAATTGTATCCTCTACGTAAGTATTAAACTCATAAAATTCCAAATGAAGAACCAGCGGAACATGATGCGGACCAGGATTGGACAAAGGGTCTAGACATTCCTTGAGGCAAAAATTCATGTTATCATTTAAAAATATGAGATCCAATATTCTATGAAGACTGTTATTAAAACTGTTGATCTGACTAAGGTCACATCTTGAAAACCCGTCAATCAAATAAGTTTCAGCAAACGAATTTGAAGACTTTGGAAGAAGAAATAAGCTATAACACATAATTAATCAGCACAATCCTTTATTTACAGAAAAATAACTTGTACCGCATCGTGGTCAGCCTCATGACCTTTTTTTTTACATTCAACTTTAGATAGTAGAATCATAAATATGTTAACTTTTTGCTACATGAGAATAACCGGCTACGCGGTCCACAGTATTTCTACGCAGAACACGCTTTGTGCACCTTTCGGTACACCCTAATCTGTGATTACAACAACCACATGAAATGACAGAAAATTTCCAACTTTGATATCAAATATCTCTTCACTGCGACAAAAACTCGAAAGTCCGCTTGCGGATTATTGTTGCCGAGGTCAAAACGCGTCTTTTGATACCTTTCCCGATAATTTCGCACGTGTTTTAGTAGTTGTCTCCTAAAGGGAACAATTACCAAAATTTTCATCCAATGTCATTTGCTTTAACCCGTTTAAATTTTACTTTGCTTAATTCTATTTTTTTTGAATTTAATTTCAACTTTGAATGCATATCATCTGCAATCGTTAGGTGTGTTCGGCGAGAAATCTTGCAATAAATATTTTTTTTTCCTATGTATATTTATATACGAGGGTGGGACCATCTGCTACCAACTTGTCGTGGCAGATTGGTTCGCCTTTCTGCGTTAGGTTTTCTTTGGCCTCGATATCGCGTGCAATTGCGTTTTTTGTGGCAGAATGGGTCGCCCTTCTGCGGTAGGCTTTCTGGTGTCTTCGTTAAGGGTAGCGAGTGAAGGGTGGAAAATTTTGGGATAGGGGCGGTCAAAACGGCTGGGAGGTGATGGAAGGGGATGGTTAAGATGAGGCCCCGGGCCTTTCGCCAGCCATTCCCTCCCTAGGGATCAGAATCCGCTTGACCAACGGTCTTCTTATCTGACCCTTCTGGGTCATGAGGTCCACTACACGAACTCGGTTATCTTCGCCGAGATGTACGTGGGTAACTCGGCCGAGCCTCCATTCATTGGGAGACAAGTTGTCTTCTTTGATTACAACGAGATCCCCCACCTTAATATTTTGATTCGGATGCTTCCACTTCACTCGTTTTTGAAGTTCGGATAAGTATTCCACTTTCCATCGCCTGCAGAAGGTTTGATGAAGAGCCTTGAGCTTCTGGCACCTATTGATAATGGAGGCAGTGCTCTCGTTCACCTCGGGTTCTGGCGGAGCCAGGAGATGACTTCCAGTTAGGAAGTGCCCAGGGGTTATTGGCTCCAGGTCCGCGGGCTCATTTGAGGCTGGACTTAGTGGCCGCGAGTTGAGGCATGCCTCAATCCGGCACAATAGCGTGTGGAATTCCTCATGCGTGAATTTATGAGGCGAGACTGACTTCTTGAAGTGGCTTTTGAAGCTCTTCACTCCCGCCTCCCAGAGTCCCCCCATATGTGGAGCCCGGTCAGACGCGTTAACCTACAATTGTACGGCAGTATGATTGGCTGGCGCTCGTTATAAGCGAGGTCTTGAGACGCTCCAAGACGACCACCCGCCCTAATAATATCATCTTTGCCGATGAACGAGTTGAGTGGCAATATCTCGCTTTTCCTATCGATTACCTGTCCCTTCTTCAAGTTTACATATTCAAAAGTTGCGTCGTGGTCTTGATCTCATCGGATCAGATTAGGCACGATTTTTATTGGAGGAAGCTTTTGTCTTGGGATGAGTTCTTCGAAAGAATCTCATAATATATGATAGTACCCTCAAAGCCCTCGGTAAATTCGAAAACCGGTCGAGAATCTCGATTTCTTTTTGCGTTGATATTGCGTAGGCCTGCGCTCTCTTTTCCTCCACGGATGTGTTATACTCTTTCTCTTGTACTGGCCATTGGGAATTGTCTTCTTGTAGCCAAGAAGGTCCCTGCCACTGTCGACCAAATCCGATGCCGATTGTCCTCCGCTTCCAAAGTCTGCTGGATTCGTTTCCGTGTTGACATAAAGCCAGTCCTTGCTGCCGACTAGGTCGGTGATTTTTGTAATCCTGTGTGCGAGGAATGTTGACCAGGAACACGGTGGTCTCCTTATCCATGCCAAAACGATGGTGGAGTCCGTCCATAGATATTGTTTCACTGGTCCCAGTTTGATGTTTCTGAATATTGATTCCATCATCTCCGCTAACAGTACTGCTCCGCAAAGTTCCAAACGCGGAAGTGAGATGGTCTTCACTGGTGCCACCCTGGTTTTGGCCAGAAGTACATTTACGAAGATATCATCATCCCGTTTGACTCGCATGTAGACATTTGCAGCATATGCCTTTTCCGAAGCATCGCAGAATCCATGTATTTCGACCTCATCTTCTGGTGAAAAGTTTACCCATCATGGTATCTTTATTTTGTCGATTTCGTGGTATTGATGTCTGAAGTTTTGCCATCGTTCCAATGTATTGGACGAAACTGGCTCATCCCAATCGGCCCCTCTAACCAGATGTTCTGCACCAAAATTTTGGCCACAATGACCATTAGTGCAAGCCATCCTAAAGGGTCGAAGAGTCTGGCGATGGCGGATAGAATCGCCCGTTTTGTCAACTTCTCACTTTCTTCTAGTGACCCTGCTTTAAAGTAAAACAGGTGTGAATGGGCATTCCATCTTATGCCCAATGCCTTAAAGGTGCTGGTATCTTCCAATGCCAGAAAGTCCTCGGTCAGCCGATCCGATATTGGGATGTCGTTGAGCATTTCCTCAGCATTCGAAGTCCATTTCCGTTGTGGGAAGAAAACGGAGGGTAAGACTTGGCGAATCTCATTCCTCGCGTTAATGGCCGATACGAGTGTGTGTCCCCCCGCTAGTACGTCATCTACGTACATGCCCTCCCTTAGTATGCTAGATGCTGTAGGGTGAGAACTATCTACTTTATCTGCTAGTTGCGAAAGGGTTCTAATTGCCAGATAAGGCGCACAATTAACCCCGAAAGTGACCGTTTTCAGCTCGTAAAGGCTTATGGGTTCTTGAGGCGATGTTCGGTAAACAATCCGTTGGAATTTGACGTGATCATCGCTCATCCATATTTGGTTATACATATTTTCGGTGTCACTATTGAAAACGTACCGATACAGTCTCCATCGCAGTATAAGTACTGGAAGATCTGACTGAAGTACTGGGCCTGGCAGGAGAAGGTCGTTCAAATTTGTGCCATTTGCCGTTGGGCTCGACGCATTGAATACGACGCGTACCTTAGTGGTGGTACTCTCCGCCTTTACTCCGGCGTGATGGGGCAAAAAGTAATTGTCCGCTGAATCGGCTAGTACCATTTTATTGATTTTTTGCATATGCCCTAATGTCTCATATTCGAACAGGACCCTCATATATTCAATGCCTAATTCCGGGTTCTTTGATAACCGCGTCTCATTTCTAAAAAAATGTGAACACGCCCGCCTAAGAGACCCTCCTATGTTTATCTGATCTGGGTAATCCTGAATGGAAGAGAGACGACATATCTCCCATCCTCTCTACGACTCGTAGTTCCCCTATATAAATCTTCGCAGTACTTGTCATCTGCGTTTGGGTTTTTATTTCTGGGAAGATTTTAAGTACATTCTTTATCAGCCCACACAATATAATTTGCGGATATACGTCTCCGCCAAGTGTGATATCAACTTCCTCGTTGATATAAAATCGCTTGTCTGCCAAAACTAAGTCTGGGAATGCCTGCATAGTCGTAGAGTCGATATGACAGGATGGCAGATTCCCAGTTAGCTTGGCTAGAGTTAGCACTGATGTTGTTAAGATGAGGCAAGGGTCCACTGGTGAACGGAGTTCAATATTGGATGCCTCCTTGACTTGAGCGCACACGGAATTAGTGATGCCCGAAACTTGAGCATGCATCCTTTTTGCCGGTAAATTGATTCTGCGTTTGAGTCGTTCTGTCATAAACGAGCACTCTGAACCAGAATCTATCAGTGCTCTTGCTGGGAAGTCTGTACCATGATGATGAATGGTTACTCGAGCTGTCCCTAGCAGCACACCTGCACTTGAATGCAGGATGTGCTGCAGGATTTAACATTTCGGTTTACGGCCGAAACAGAGTTTTCAGCTCCCGTCTCTCTTGTGCCTGTGACTTACTCGCCACCCACACGTATAAGGGGATATATTTATCGTCGCACAGTGGCGCCTTTTGAGTTTTTTCTTTGCAAAAATCATAACTTTTGAAACAATGAAGATATTTTAAAAATTTTGAATGCAAATGAAAGCTAATTATTTGAAGTTTTATTGTGTAAAAGCTCAAAATGTCACAGATACAGAGTGCTTCTAAAAAATTCGTCAAAGTGGAAAATGTTTAGAAAAATGCAAAAACAAAATGTTTTTAGTAAAAAATAAAAAAAATAAAATGAGATTTGTCTTTTAATGACGTATTTAAGCATTAAATAAGATAAACTAATGATTTTGAAAAGATAGGGTGACACTGCCCACTTATGACAAAAAGTTGTATCTAAGTAGTCACGTAATCAATAACTACCAAAATCGATAGACGTATTGTTTCTTTTAAATGGCAATACTCTTATAAAATTCAAATATCCGTTTTTGGTGCCACAGTAACAAGGTGCTTTAAAATTCTTCGTAAAATTTTACATGATTTTTTTTTAATTTACAAGCCAAATATGTATTTATTAATAACTAAAAGTTATTGAAAGTGGTTCAATGAAATTTTATTTGAGCTAAAGATTAAACTTTGATCTTAGTAACCGCTTTATGTAATGAGATTCCCCTCTTGAATTTCAATTATTGTTGGTTCTAATTTGGCAATTTGATTTTTTATATCACTCACTGTGATTTCAACTTTTCTTCAGTAAAACTTTGAAGGAGTCGTGTAGACGTATGATCTATTAGGTTGTGCAGCTCAATTTCAGCTGATACTTCGGTTATTTTGTGAGTTAGAGGAACTGCTTCTTTCTTGGCTTGAGTATTTTTTTTGTATTCAGGTAAAATATCGGCATTACGTTGCAATAATGACTTACGCTATATAATATATTTTTTCTTCGTTAAACCGAGATCTATAAACAGCGCCAAAGCTTCTTCGGGAGTGTATTTCCTAGGTAGCGCATTTGGTGGTGTGGGAATGCTATTATTGCTCCTCATCAGTCGCACTGGACTTGCTACCGCAACTGCTTCCGTTATATGAGACTTCACGTTTTCTTCGTCTTTTTTATATTTAATAGCCAGTGCTTCTGAAAGATGAGTCGTGGCCATAATTTTTGTGGTATTAGACAGCTTCCTTTTCCTTGTGTAGGTAGAACACTCTTCTATGGGTTTTGTTGGTCTCCCTCTAGTTGGATTGGTTGACGTGCCAGGCGTTTCTTCGTCCAAGAAAGTTTTGTCAGCTAGCCACTTTTCATGCTTACTTAGAAATACGATAGACGCGCTTCCATTTTCTTTCTATCATAATGCATTGTAAACCAAATTTTTCTTCCAGGCCTTCCTTTACTTTAATGCTTGTTTCACTCGCTAATTCTCTCATAATAGCCTCAACGAAGTCCCGTCTTGACTTTGTAGACTTAAACACCGCAAATAGTTTCGAGTTTTCTAGATACATATTAGAATTGGCTTCGAGTGTATCTGACTAAATATTAAACTGTGAACTATATTTAGAAATATTATTCACTTTATTTAAGTAAACAGAATACTAAGTTCCTTAATCTGCAAAAGACGAATGATAATGTGCATTGTATGATGGATAGCTTTATATACCTACTCAAATTATTAAAATGAATTTCAGTTATACAATTCGTAACTAAAAAAATGTATGCTGTTAACAAGTTCCAATAGGCGCGTATTTATGCCCAAGGTTGTTTAACTTTATTTGATGTAAAAAGTGAAGTTGCAGCTGGACGCAGGTAGACTTTATGAATTTAGGTAACTGAATATTTCGCAAATAACTACTGTTAATTTGACCGAGGACATATTTTAACATTTTTTTTTTCCATCAAAGTTTTAAAAAGGGCCCAAAAATAGGTATTTCGAAAAATAGGTATATCCAACTTTTAACAAAAAAAAACAATTTTTTTTTGTTTCAATCCTAAATTAAATTATCTTTAATTGCTATACAAGAAAACGACAACCGGCCGCCTTGTTTACTCACAAAACCATTTTAAATACAACGAAAAAGAAGAAAAATTTCAAATTTTTCCCAATTTTGAAAATTGGTCAACTTTGAGCGGCTCTACCTGGTAAACTATAATTTTCTGTGAAAAAGCAGTTGTATATTCGTGATCCCTGGAAAATTCTCTATTAGAAACATGTATTAGATTTAGCGAACGCTTTCGTGATTTTTTTGATTTTTGCCATGCTTTAACGGCAGAGGCGCCACTGTGCGTTGGCTAAACGTGCAAAAGTGACAAGTCCAATTTTTTTCATATTTGAGTTAATGATGCAGTTCGTTAGGTAAATAAGAAATACATAATATAAAAAAAAAATATTTGTACATTTTTTAATTGTAACTCTTGTTTGGCAATGATGCGCAAATAAGCTAACTCCCTCAACGCCAAAACGCGCGCGCTAAGTCCACTGAACGTACTCATTCTGTCATTTTGCATCAGCTGTTTTATTCACTTTGACGCAGTCTTTGGCAAATGTTTACAATTTACAGGTAAATACAGGGTGGCTGATGAATTTTGCTACATTAAGAAACTCAAATAATATTTTTTTCAGTGTATGGAATTCATTTTTCTTTTATTCATGTTAAAGCCCATTAAATTTTATTAAATATAGCTTAATTAGTTTTAAAAATAATGCAATTTAAATGCCCCCCCTGCTCGTCGATGCATGTGCGGCATCTTACCAAAAAGTTGTTCATTACTGCTTGGAGAGTTGAGACAGGAATACCCGCAATTGTTTCTCGAATGGATTGCCTTAGTTCATTCAAATTTGTTGGTTTTGCTTTGAAGACTTCCTGTTTGCAATAACCCCACAAGAAAAAGTCAAGTGCAGTAAGGTCAGGCGACCTGGGTGGCCAACGGAATGTGGAGTTCCTGGATATCAGCTTATTGGGAAATTTTCGTCGCAATTCTGTCATAACAGGTTGGGCTATATGAGGAGCTGCACCATCTTGCTGAAACCACACAGAGTTGAAAGAAATTCTCATTCGGCGTAATTCTGGATAGAAAAACTCTCTCAACATGCTCAAGTAACGGTCTCCAGTAACCGTAACGGTGTGACCGTTTTCTTCGAAGAAGTAGGGCCCGACAATGCAGCGTGATGAAACTGCACACCACACTGTGACACGAAGTGGATGCAATTCCGTCTCATGGAGTATCTGTGGGTTGGAAGCACTCCATATTCGACAATTTTGTTTGTTTATGTTGCCGTTTAAATCGAAATGGGCCTCGTCAGACATGAAAAGACAGTTCAACATGTTTCCATCCTCTTCCACCATTTGAAGCATCTTCTGGCAAAATTCCAAGCGAATCGGCAAGTCTGCAGCATTCAGTTTGTTGGCCATTTGAATTTTATATGGGAATAAGTCCAAATCTTTGTGCATAATTGACTGTAATGACTGTCTGCTTACACCCATTTGAGCAGATAAGCTTCTTGTCGAAACACGTGGATTGTTTTGTATGGCAGCAGCGATTGTTTCCTCCGTTCGAACTGAAGGGTTTCGATGGTAAGGTCTTCTGTTGACTGTCCCATGCTCGGCAAAATTGTTTACAAATCTTATTATGGTCCATCTGCTCGGAAGATTGCCGCCAAACGTGCGCCTATACTCTCTTTGAACCGAAACTCATTAATAACTTTTTATAATTAAGATATAAACAGTATAAATAAATTAGGAGTTCATGGATGCTAACGCTGATTTTGGTAATGAATGTGAAGACGGAGTTGTCGGATTAGTACCGTATGAAATGCACAGCAGCTCTGAAGATTCATATGAGCTTCCTATCAAAAAAGAAAGCAAACAAAAAACAACAACTGGTTTGCAGTTAAAAATGTAAATTTGCGCCAAAGGGGTAAACAATACTTTGTTCAAAGAAATAGTTAATTTTGTTTGTAATAACAACTTGTTATCAGGGATCAAGTCGTAATGACCTCACAGCACTTGTACTTTTGACATGGTTGATTTCAGAATACTTCTCCACAAGCTCGAAACATGCTGTAACTTCAGATCTTATGCTATAAAACTAATGCAAAACTATCCTACAGGGATCTATCTTAGATCCAATATTGTTTACAATTTTTATTAATGACATTGTAAGTTGCTGTCACAATGCCTCGATACATCTTTGTGCAGACGATACGCAAATATACCTGTCCCGACCAATCGGGCTTACCGAAGACTTGTTTGCTAGGCTGAATGAAGACCTAACGCGTATTGTACACTGGGCTTACGTAAATAAATTATCTCTTAATGCAAGAAAGTCAAAGGCGATAGCAATATCGAACGCAACATATGACCTGAGCTACTTTCCTGATACAAGGTGGCGCAAAAGTAAGCTTCCGATGTTCAGCATATCGGTTGTGGCACGTGCAGTGTGTGCTGTTGCACCGTCTTGTTGGAACCACATGTTTTCCAATCCCAATTCATCAAGTTGCGACAAAAAGAACTCGTTGATCATTGCTCTGTAGCGCTCACCATTCACAGTAACCGTTTGGCCCCGACCGATTATTGGTCAAATAAATAGTCAGCAATATTCCGCGTTCTGGAGCAGTGTAGCGTAACATTGTTTATTAACGTGTATTTCGCATGTGTTTTCTACACAAATGTCAAAACAGAACTGACTTTAGGGGCCAATTATGGTTTGTAAACAAAAATACAATTTCTAGCAGCAAAGTACTCAAATATACTGCATCCTAGAAGTTTGCGCTTCCATGATGAGATGTGATCATATTTTTTTAAACCATAAACATATCGTGTAACGTTAAATGCAACATCGATTTTATGACACGAGGCAGCATCAAATTGACTATAAACGAGCTAGCTTTCTTCTAGTTTCCAACGGGGTAAATGAGGCGGACATTCTCAGTCCACGTAAAATTAAATAAACATTACTCACAACCTTATTTACGTGGTCGGCACAGCTTAACTTAGAATTAATCACAAAGCCCAAATTTTTTATCTTATCAGTAAACGAAAGGACATTGTTACTAACGAACAGTTGTGGAATATGTTCAGTATGGACAATATTATTACTAATGGGCAAAACGTATGACTTTTTAGCATTCAAGCAGGGATGGTTTTCATAAGCCCATTTCGAAATAGCAGACAAGTCACTATTCATTTTGAAGCACAAATCTTCAACAAGACCAACACGACTTGACAAATACAACTGAATGTCATCAGCATAAGCATGGGCATTAACGTACTGACACCTAGAGAACACATCGTTGACAACAAGACTGAAGAGAAGTGGACCAAGTACAGAGCCTTGCGGTACACCAGAGGAAACAAAAGAAGATCTAGATGCGGAGCTTTTGCATACCACTTTTTGAGTCCTTCCATCAAGGTAGCTGGTCATAAGCTTGACCGAGCTATCAGTAAATCCAAAGTAATATTTAAGCTTCTCACATAAAAGACTGTGGTTTACCATGTCAAATGCTTTGGAAAAATCCAGGAGACAGAGGAGAGTTAACTCACCATTATCAAACTTGATTCTAATGTCATCCAGTATTTTAAGCATAGCTGTGCTTAGGTCGGAATCCAGACTGCAGAGGGCTCAATAGATTATTCGCTTGAACAAAAGACGAAATTTGAGCTGCCATCAAGGACTCACACAGGTCTATAATCACAAGGCTCGATGGCATTATTTTGTTTGGCGACAGGAACAAATTGGGCATTTTTCCACTCCTTTGGGAAACATGATGTAGTGAAGCAATGGTTGATAATGTGTGTGAGCGGTCCTAGAATAAATGGCAGTACAAGTCTCGCAAATTTCAAGGATATCCCATCCTCCCCAATGGCATCGGATTTGATGAGCATAATGGATTCAAATACATCTTTTTCACACACTGCACAGACTTGAAATTGCTTCCCCGGTAAGAAGTGGCTTTCACGGTTCAGAGAGACTGCATTGCCCTGGCTAGTACTAGAGCTTCTAAAATAGTCATTCAGGGCATTAGGGTCAACCTGACACTCGGTACTCTGCTTTCCATGAATGTTTAAGTTCTTCAAGTTGCGCCACAAGTCTTTAGAAGGAAGTGACGGATTTAACTTGCTCTCACAATACATCTGCTTGGCTCTCCTAATGTAGGTGGCTTTGTTTCGTGCATTTGTATACTGTGACCAAGCAGTTTCAGAGTTTGCATTTTTCCACTTAGAATACAGCCTGTTACGCAGTTTTATAGCAGATCTAACTTTGCTGAACCAGGGACAAGAGTTATTTTTAATTGGAACTTCACCTAAAGGGACGTGCATATCAAATTGTTCGCGCAAGATGTTATTTAAAAATGCAAGCTTCTCATCAACCGTGGTCATGTACCAGCATGAGGTCTAATCGACATTACACAGATCTGCAAGCAACTCATCAATATTCAGAGACCTAAAATCACGGCGGCCACCGTGGTGTGAAGGTAGTGTTGCCGGCCTACCACACCGAAGGTCCATGGTTCGAGCCCTGGTACAGGTAACATCAAAAGTGATTTGAAAAAAGTTTTTCAAAACGGTGTCGCCCCTCGGCAGTCGTTTGGCAAACTCTCCGAGTGTATTTCTGCTATGACAGGCTTCTCAGCAAAAATTCGTCTCCTTTGTAGATGCCGTTCGGAGTCGGCAAAAAACTGTAGGTCCCACCAATTTGTAGGGAAACTTCAAATCGGCACACCACAAATTGGAAGAGAAGCTTGGCGCAAAAATGTCTTAGGAGGTTTATGATGATATACCTGTTGTATATCGCGCCATAGAGAGAGAAAATCACGAAAAACATAAGTAACATACTCAGCTGAACAATTAAGCGTAACATCAAGTGTGCAAAAAATTAGGTCATGATCGGAAATAAAGCTAATTTGATCAAATTTGCGAATGTAATCAGGACTTGACGTGATAATGAGATCTAGCAGACTTGGAGTAGAGTTATGAGCAAATCTTGTCGGTGCATTATTGTTAAGTACGGTTAGACCTGTGGCTGCCACATGATCAAGAAGTTTGCTAGTGCACGAATCGTTACATAAAAGATTGACGTTAAAGTCTCCACAAATAAGAAAACGTTCGAAATCAATTAAAAACGGAGTTAATTCGGCAAAAAACGAATCTAACAAAAAAGACCTATGGGGGTTGGACACCCAAGATACTAGTACTTTTGTAGCATTGTCAAATATTTCGACTATGAGGAACTCCGTGTTAGTGTTAGTTGATTTTGCTAATACATTAATCCTCAAATTGGATTTGCAATAAATAGCGACACCTCCGCCTTTCTTTGCCGTTCTGTCAACGCGTGTGAGACTATAGCTAGGGATACTGTAGTAAACATCAGGAATGTCACTAGAGAACCAGGTCTCAGAGACACAAATAATATGAACATTCGAATCAGAAAAAATATCCCTAACATAGTCTAGCTTATCATTATTTAAGCTACGAGCATTGAAGTGCACTGCATTTAGCCCAATATGTTGCTTACACAAAACTTCTATTAATGCCTTTTGGTTATCGTTAATGCTGAAGGCAGATTTCCTACAGGGGTTTGAGTCCATCATATGGTGAGGGAACGATTACAAAAGGAATGAATTACATATCTTAAGATGGACCAAATGACATAAATATGCCAGCTTTCACTGGACAACGGATTTTTATACCCAGCGTGTACTAGTATACAGGGTGTTATAGTTTTGGTCATATAACGGTGGTTTGTAATGGTACAAAATAATGGAGATAGATATAGAGTTCCATATATCAAAGTTCTTAGAATAACAAGAGAAATCAGTTAAGACATGTCCGCCCGTCCTTGGGAACGATAGCTTGAGTAAAAATTAAGATATTTTAATGAAATTTGGCACACAGGTTGCTTTCTGGCCAAGGTAGATTGCTATTTGAAATGGGTGAAATCGAACAATAACTACAATTTTCGATATCGAAAATTTAGAAAAACGGTTTAAATGATATAATTCAATAATAAAAGCAGATACAATAATGCAATTTGCTAGAATTATTTAGGTGGTTGTCCTATTGACGATTTGACCAAATTTTTGGAAAAGGGGCGTGGTACCGCCCACATCGGAGTGAACAAATATTCGACGGCTAATAACTACAGAACAGTTTACGCTAGAATGACGAAGTTTGGTAGGATGTATGCTGTGGTTGTGGTAAATACACTCATAGAAAATAAGTGAAATAAGTCAAATTCGACTGTTAATAACTTCGTAACCGTGTAAGATAGACTTACGAACCAACTTATACATATATAGAGAAACGGTCGATTGGTGGGTTAACGAAACCATCTACCATAATCAGAGGTCCATCCTTTGATAACTTTTATCAGAAGATAATCAGCGAATTGTTGCTAATCAGACATTGAGTAAATGCTTTTTGGGCCAACCTCTGATAATTGAGTAAACGGCCCTTAATGGTGATCAATTGATAAAGCACCACAACAAGATGTGAAAATTCAGTTCCTGCAAATCTTTGCTTCCGAAACCCTAAAGAATGCAAGATTTATTGAAATCAATGTATAATCTCGTAAGGACTTAATAAGTGGACTAGGCCGACGGGGAAACCACGTAAAAAAAGGCTCGCCAAAAACTCTACCTCAGGTGGTGTGGAAATGAGTATATTACAAAATTTGAAACCCTGCTCACTAATACCCATGAAAACTCGCCAAAATTTGTATAGTTTAAGATATCTGACAAACTTGCACTGTACAGAACCAAGTTTTACAGGAAATAAAGTAGTTTTATAATGCTTCCCAAAACACAGAAATTTTTCTATTAAGTTGAATTTTAAGACCATTTGCCATTCAAGAATCTTTGAACGGCATTGAGGCAATTTATTTCCTATAATTTAATAAAGCATTTCTTATAAAGCGTCATATTTCTTGAAAATATATTTGATGTTAAAAATTACATTCCGGACTTGTCTACTACTTTCATCCCAAAGGGGATCTATTGTTTCCCTTTTCTGTACAATTCGTAAATGCAACTATGCTAGGTGACAATTAGGGAGCTTCAAGTCTGGTCTGTCAAAGACTGACAAACCTTGTATAATTCAACAATGGGTTTTGTATCGAAAATATCAATTCCGATAATTTGGCCACTTCACGGTGATCGTACAACATGAATGGCCGAAAACTAGAAGAAAAAATAGTAAATGTGTGTGAAATTTGTAATCGGTAGTGCGTGTGCGGTCGAACAATTTTTTTTTTCGTTTTTAAGTATTAAACTAGCTGGACCCGTGGGCTCCTTGCGCAAAAAACAAAAAAAACCAAAATGGTTTGAAACCTTTTGTTAGTCCAGGTCCAGGATTTTTCAAACCTTTTTCTCAAATTATAAAAAAGATTTTCAGCTACACTTGTTGTGAGACCACAAAAAATGGTAATTCTATACGACAGCACGTAACTGCTAATATAGGTCCAAAAATCTCGGGAAATTTATCAAACGACGCGTTTTGATCTCTGTATCAATAATCCGAAAGCGGATATTAAATAATTTGTTTCAGTGAAAAGTTATTAGTAAAAAACCCAAAAATTGCCTAGGTCCGATCCCAAATAGGGGACTTGATCCAAGGTATTTATGTGCACAACACCTTTCTGCGTAGGCTTCAAAAAAATAACCTTAGCCGGTCCAACACCGGCTACGCGGTCCACAATATTTCTGCACAGAACACATTTCTGCACTTTTCGGTACACCCTAATCTGTGATTACAACAACCACATGAAAATGACAGAAAAATTTAAACTTTAATTGCAAATATCTCTGAACAGACATAAAATATCGAATTTCCGCTTTCGGATTATTGATACGAAGGTTAAAACCCGTCGTTTGATACCTTTCCCGATATTTTTGGACCTATATTAGCAGTTACGTGCTGTCGTATAGAATTACCCAAAAAATTATACAAATATGCGCAAACAGCTATTTGAAATTCCACCACTTATATTACATTCACATTGAGCCATAAACTTGAGTTGATTGCCAACATCAATATGAATTAAGTCAAAAAATGTCCCTTTAACTCGAGTTTATGACCCAGTGTGAACGCAGTCTTATTCACTTATTTTAGCAATGTTCAAGTGTAGATGGCTCGCTCGCCTTCAATTATTCTAACACTGTTCAGTCTTATTATTCAACTGTAGATGTCGCGAGGCATATGAATGTCACAGTCACAATAGCGTTGCAGTACAAATTGATTTTTTTGTGCATTCACAATCGTTTATTTTAAAGATTTTATTTTTATAAAATACGCTTAAACAAAAGCACTCCGCTAATTAAAACATGGCTTCGCATGTAGAGCCCACCCCCACCTTTAAAACGATACCTTATTTATTAATATTGGTTCCAAATGAGAGCAGAAAATTAGGAAATAACACAAAAAGACCTTACAGAAATAATATATATGATTAGTTTAAATGGGCGAAAGGTTTTGTGATTGCGCGAGTGTTTACGTTTTCTGTGTTGTGTTGTGGAGGAAAATTTATGTATTTAAAAGACATAAACATATTCATGTATATGTAACTTTTACATAGTTACATTTCCTCAAAAAAAAGAAAAAAGCCTAGAGAAGGCTCCATTGCTAGTGATAAGAAAGTATATTAAAATCAAATCAAAATTTATATTATACCAAGTGAAGTGATAGTGATTGAAAAATGTGTATAAAAAAGTGTAAATATGTGTACGTATGTGTACGGTATAATCGGATGTTGCTTATTACTATCGCACCGGTTGCTGATTAGGGTGCGCCGAAAAAGTGTTTTTTTTTCGATAGCTTTTCACGATTGAAACGGAAAGAAATAATGATGTGTGGTGAGCTGATTTCAAAATCGGTATGTCGAGTAGGGTGTCCTCAAAACAAAGGTTGATTTTTTTTTTTTAGACGAGAAAGCGTGGATAGAATGGGATTGGTAGCGGATTAATTTTCGCTCAAAGAGCGCTACCTTTACCATTGTAATATCCTTTTCTTTAATCTTGCCAACTTTTTCGGGAAATAAATTTCGGCGAGGCACCATGATTAGAATCAGCCGAGTTACCTATTATACATATACTCGTATATATGTATGTGTGATTGTGTGTGAGCTCATTAATTTTATGTGGCCGTTTGAAAAAATAATAAAAAATTGTGAATTTATGCGAACTTGTGTTTCGGGATAGAAAAAGTGTATATATATATTTTTTTTTTTTCGTGGTCAGTACATTGTGTGTTCACGAATTTGTATGTTTGTACATATGTTGCCGGTGGCCGCTTACCCAGTAGGCAAACAAATCGGCCATGAGCCCAGAAAAAGCCTCAATAGGTGACCATAAATGTGAAATCCCAAATTTCCACCAAGGATTTTAGAATATTTTTAGTGGCTTTTGATTCTCAAAAGACCGGCAGATTTGACCAGATGTAGTTAAATAAGCGCCTTTTAACATCCTTGGTGAGCATTTGGGAAAAGTTGTCTGAGTAGACATTTCTTGGGCATCCTCGCCTAGCTACGAACCTTGAAACAGCTACTAGGAAGGATGAAGTACTCTAGTCGCTAGTGGCCTCTAAATGTATGGCCTACGTAGAAAAACAGACGAACAGACAGTCGTAACCTTTGGAAATTCGGCACCCGCGCCCATATAACTTTTGATGTCGAATGGCCCGGCGAAATCTACACCCGCGTTAGTAAACGCACGCGAAAAGCTTGTTCGATCTTGAGGCAGAATCCCCATAAGCTGACTTTGAGAGCGTTTCTTGTAGATCGTACAGATCTTACAACATGAATAACGACCTAATCATCGTTTTTACTTTTGGGATTCAATATTGCGTTCGAATGATTCGCAACATTAGTTGGTTCTCACCATGGGGAGAAACTTCATGAGCAAACTGGACAAACAAACGGGAAAACCTACAGTTGTATGGCAGGATGACTGGGTGACGTGCACCATATGCCAGATCGCTAGATGCCCCGAGTCGCCCACCCGTTCTTACTACTTCATCTTTATCGAGGAAAGGGTTTAGGGAAGTATTTCAATTTTAGAGTCCAGCGGTGCTTCGGTTTTCAGTTTACCGATTTCTTCTCCGTAATGTTGCTTTTGAGCGTAATGTTGCTTCAGAGGAAATTAAGCAAGAGTCCGGCTCGCTAGAAGCTTTCGTTTTCGGATGGTTCTTTGAAGGAATCTTAAAACATACGAGATTACCCTCAAAGCTCGCGGTAGACTCGGAAACCTCTCTAGAATGCCCCTGCTGATTTCTCTAGTTGTTGCTGCATGGACTTGCCCTCGTTTTTCCTCGACGTTTGTTGTAAAGTCCGGCTCATGTGTTGTCCACTTTCCCTTGTAGCCAAGAAGGTCCCTGCCACCACAGAGAATTGTTGATCAAATTTTGAGCTAACACACCTCTGCTGGTTAAGTCTGCTGGATTTGATGATTTTTGTGATTCGATGAGAAACGAAAGTTGACCATGAGCACGGAGGTTTGCGTATCCAAGCCAGAACGATCGTCGAGTCAATCCAAAGATGTATGTTTATATGACCTAAAACGAGGTTATTGGAGATTGATTCGATGATTTCGGCTAATAGTACCGCTACGCAGAGCTCCAGTCGAGGAAGTGAAATGGTTTTGACTGGGGCCACTCTCGTTTTCGCCAAAAGTAGGTTGACAAGTATCCTGTCTTCTCTTTCCACACGTAAGTGGACAGATGCGTCGCAGAATCCGTGAATTTCCACTTTTTCCGTTGGAGAAAAATATACCTATCGAGGTATTTGTATTTTGTCGATTTCCTTATAATTCTTGGTAAAACTCTGCCACCTGTCTAGTGTTGAAGGAGATACTGTTGCGTCCACCCAGTAGCACCTAACCAAATATGTTGTATAATAATTTTAGCCACAATTATTATCGGAGCTAGTCACCCAATGGATCAAAAAGTTTTGTGATCGTAGACAAGATCGCTCTTTTTGTGGGATTCATATCAATAGGCATAGCGATAAAGTAAAACTAGTCGGAATGAGCATTCCACCGCATACCAAGTGCTTTTACACTACTGAAGTCCTCGAATTCTAAGAAATCTTCGATCAGTAGATGAGCTTTTGGAGTACTCGTTGCTATTTGTGGTCCAATTCCGTAATGGAAAACCAGCTGATTTCAAAATCTCAGAATCTGCCTTGATCGCAGATTCAATATTATGTCCTCATGAAAGAACGTCGTCAACATACATATGTTTTAGTGAAATATTTGAGGCTATTGGATGAGAACTTTCTGAGTCATCAGCCAGTTGAAGTAATGCCCATATTGCCAAATAAGGAGCACAATTAATACCAAAAGTAATCGTTTTGGGCTCATACAGACTGATTGGATCATCTGGGCTTGAGCGGAAGAGTATTGTACTATTCGTTGGTACTTTGCATGGTTGGCATCCACTAGGCTTTGCCTATACATCTTCTCAATATCGCTATTGAAGACATATCTAAAAAGAGTCCAGCGGAGAATTAATGTCGGTAAATCAGCCTGGAGCATAGGGCCAGGCAGAAGAATGTCGTTCAGACTTGTACCATTTGATGAATGAGATGACGCATTGAAAACTACCCTAACTTTCGTGGAGACACTTTCCTCCTTAACAACTGCATGATGTGGTAAATAGTACAGGGTGTTTTTTTACAGGTTTGTTTTTCAAATAGAGATAAAACTGGCATTTTGTGGTCAAATCTGGCAACTCTAATGTCATTTATGTTCAGTTTGGTTTGCCATTTCATCATGAACAGGTTGACAAAAGAACAACGCTTGCAAATCGTGCAAATTTATTTCGAAAATAATGGTTCAGTTCGCGAAGTTTACCGTGAGCTCCGTCCATTTAATGGTCGACATAATTGTCCATCAGAGCAATTAATTCGGTTAACCATGGATCGTTTTCGCACTACGTTTACTCTATGTGATAATACGCATCCGCAGAGACGTCGAACAGTGCGCACCGAAGAAACAATTGCCGCTGTAGAGCAAAGTGTTGAAGAGGACCCGAATGAATCGATTCGCCACCGTGCACAGCAATTGGAGCTTTGTCCATCAACTTTATGGAAGATTTTGCGCAAAGATCTTGGCTTGCGACCTTACAAGATCCAGCTTGTGCAAAAATTAAAGCCGCGAGACCATGCAATGCGTCGTGATTTTGGTGTATGGGCCGAAAATGAGATTGATTTCGATGCTGATTTTCATCGCAAAATTTTGTTCAGTGATGAGGCTCATTTTTGGTTGAATGGCTACGTCAACAAGCAAAATTGCCGCATTTGGAGTGAAGAGAATCCACATGAGACCCTTGAAACGCCATTACATCCACAAAAACTGACTGTTTGGTGTGCCCTATGGGCTGGTGGAGTCAGTGGGCCATACTTCTTCCGCAATAATGCTGGAGAGGCAGCTACCGTTAATGGAGACCGGTATAGAGCCATGATAACCGACTATTTTGTTCCCGAATTGGATGGCATGAATGTGGATGAGTTGTGGTTCCAACAAGACGGCGCTACATGCCACACAGCGCACGTCACAATCGATTTATTGAAGGAAACATTCGATGAGCGCATAATTTCGCGGAATGGACCTGTCAATTGGCCACCAAGGTCGTGTGATTTGACACCATTGGATTATTTTCTTTGGGGATATGTGAAGTCGCTCGTCTACACCAACAAACCAGAAACGTTAGGGGAATTGGAAGCCAACATTCGTGGCGTTATTGCCGACATACGGCCCCATATGCTCGAAAAAGTGGTTGAAAATTGGACCTGTAGAATTGGCTTTATTCGAGCCAGCCGCGGCGGCCACATGCCCGAAATCATATTTAAACATTAATGGCATAAAATTATCCTTCCAATAAAGCCAAATTGATGGACCTTAAAACGATTTTCTTGTGTTTTATTTCAATTCGAAGTTCTATACCCCTAAAAAAACACCCTTTAGTTATCGACTGCGTCAGTCGACTGAATCTCATTTATTTTTGGCATGTGACCATCTCTTCGTACTCGTGAATAACGCGGTTGTATTCCTTTTGCAATTCGGGACTTTTCCTGAGTCGCGTCTCGTTTTTATAAAATTGAAAGCACGCCATCTTTAGTGAAGGTCCCAGGTTAATATTTGCGGGGAACGCCGCCTTGAAAGGAAGGGATAAGATGTACCTTCCATCAGAGCTCCTCTGCGTTGTGCGTTTGTAAAGCTCCTCACATATCTTCTCTTCTGCTGTGGGGGCTTTAGCTTTGGGAATGTCTTCAATTTCCCAGAACTACTTTAGCTGATTGTCTAAAGCTATCTCATTGAAGAACGAAACCCGATTGTGATTCGTTGGACTGGTTGCATCAGTACGAACAGTCAGTATCCAACCAAACACAATTTCTTGCGCCAAAAGAGTATTCAAGATATTCTTTTTAATACCTCCAAAAATTATTATAGGGTAAATGTCTCCTCCGAGGACGAGATCAACTTGGTCATTCACAAAGAACCGTTTATCCGCTAGTACGAGGTCTGGGAATGCCTGCTGCGTTAGTGCACTAACATCGCATGTAGGTAAATTACACAATTTCTTGCGCCAAAAGAGTATTCAAGATATTCTTTTTAATACCTCCAAAAATTATTATAGGGTAAATGTCTCCTCCGAGGACGAGATCAACTTGGTCATTCACAAAGAACCGTTTATCCGCTAGTACGAGGTCTGGGAATGCCTGCTGCGTTAGTGCACTAACATCGCATGTAGGTAAATTACCTGTTAACTGCGGTAAGACTAACACGACGGCTTCAATTGAAATTAGTGGGTCAGCGGGTGACCGCAATTGTAAGGCACACGCCTCTTTCACCTGCGCAGAAATGGAGTTATTGATGCCCGAAACTTGGGCATGCATCTTTTTAGTTGGCAGGTTGATTCTGTATCTGAGTCTTTCTGTGATTAAAGAGCATTCAGCACCAGAATCTATGAGGGCTCTCGCCGAAAAATCTGTACCATTGCAATGAACGGTTACCCTTGCCGTGCCTAGAAATATACATTTACTCGTATTCGCGAAATTTGACTTAACATTAACCGGAAGCGTTGATTTCCTTTGTTTTGTAGACTCATTTCGAGCTTGAGCCTATTTGGAAGTGCATGGTGAATCATCCATCGAATCTGTGCTCGCGGTCACAGGTGTCGCTTTTGCCCCAACTTCAAATGCAGAAGGGAAGGGTGCCTTGAATGGCAGGTGCTACAGTTATATGAGCTGGTGCATTTTGACACCGAATGCCCCGAAGAGAGACGGTTAAAGCAGCAGTTATTACGCTTTACAAAGGAAATTTTTTCGGACGTTGTTAATTTTCTGAATTTGGGGCAAGCATGTATTTTATGGACGCTGCTTTGGCACATTTTACATGCATATTTCGCGACGCTAGCTTGGAAAGATCCAAGCTTTTTTGCGGTGGTTCAGAGGAATGCTTATTGCTTTGAACCTTTAACGGTTTTGAAGGCTTGATTCCTCTTAAACCTGAGACCGATTTCAAAGTTTGGAACCTACTTGAAAGGAATCGGTCCATACCGGCCCACTTGGAAGTCTCTATTTTATTTTCCACTGATTGTCCCCAAAGAGTAAATTTAACATCAGGTAACTTTGTTGAACAGAGGTATGTTGTTATTGGGTCCCAGTTGGAGATGTCAATATTATGACTCTCAAGTGAGGCTATACAATTGTTTATATCCCTTTGCAGCCTTTTTATCGAGATGCCGCATTCAGTCTCAACTACTTGGAGATTGAATACAATTTTCAATTGGGTATTTATAAGGATTCTCTTGTTCTCATACCTGTCACAAAGATTTTTCCAAGCTGTTTTGAAGCCTTCATTCGTCAAGTCGCATTTCTTTACAGTTTCTTTCGCTTCACCTTGTGTCTTTTGAGTTAGGTAGTAAAGCTTTTGAATGGGTGAATGTCGTTTATTTAGAATATAAATGGCCGTGAACATATCACGAGAGGTTGGCCATGACACATAATCACCCTTAAATACCTCCGTATCACAAGGTGGCAGATGTAAACTATACGGCTGTGTCTTCATTCTTTTCCGTCTTTTCCAATTTTTCAATAAGACTATTCATTGTAGTCATGTACCGCACAAACACTGCGTAAATTGACTTATTTTTTATTTTGTTTTGTTGTTTTTCCGACAGGGTGAATGATAGATGTGTCGATTTGATGATGGCACAACGCCGAAACCGGTTTGTCTCAAAACCAAATTTGACAAGGGATGACGAAAAATCGTTCCAATATACATCTGACTTATTTTTCTTTCTAATAACTAAAAGGTCTTTAGAAGAAACTCCTTCGTCAATTAGCAGTTCATCAAATGCTGCTTTGGGTTTCTCCCACATGTGCCGTACTTCCTCCTGCTGAAGTTTCAGCGAACATTTGGAGTGGTCGCTTGTTTGTACGCCTGAGAATTCCATGTCGAATTCCAAAACAGTGTCTGCTAAGCAAGTGTATGTCTCCACCTTTATTGGAAAATTAAAAATTCTGTTTAACATAAACTAAAGTAAACTGCGGCTCTTTTTTCCTAAACAAATCTATTTCCACAGAGTCGAAATCTGTACGAAGTAACCAAATATTATTATGCACAAACGAATGCTAAATCTAACCAAAAAAACCACCAATATCGTAAACAAATAAAATTATAACTTTTAAATTTGTAGTTTGTTAATTTATTAAAGTCACCCTTATTTGGGTGCGTGCGTTTATATGTACTAAATATTTGGTAATATATTGCTCGCAAACTAAAAGAATTTATTTTTCTATGTACGTGTGTACCAAACTGGAATATCGATTCCAGCAATTATAAAACGATTATAAGTAATATTTTAAAAAAGTGAGTTAAGTGTTTAAAAGGTGAAATATAGTTATAGCGATTTTTTGTATAGCAATGCGATTTGCATGAAACAGAGTGAGGTTATGGTCACTGTGCAGTGTTGTTGTTGTGGGAATTCAACTAAAAGAAGACATGCAAGTCACCAAATAAACAAATAGGATTTGTAAATCCTCTACAAGGAATTACTTGCTAATTCTTTATTGGGGATTCTCAAACACTGATTTGTACATATATTCATGTATGTGACACTAAATACCCTTAAGCCGTGTCAGGTATTCCTTACCACTGGAGGGGGCAATATCTGATGGACAAAAGAGCTATTTGTACAAACTGACATTCACTTATTATTTCACTAAATCACTCACGAATTCACTTTATGTTTTCACAATAATTAATTAATTGCAATTATTTATTAAAAACTTTTTCACCACTTACTCTTTTATTGTTGTGTTGTAGGTGTTGTGGACTGTATATATATATATGTATGTACAGGGTGTTTTTTTTTACAGGTTTGTTTTTCGAATAGAGATAAAACTGGCATTTTGTGGTCAAATCTGGCAACTCTAATGTCATTTATGTTCAGTTTAGTTTGCCATTTCATCATGAACAGGTTGACAAAAGAACAACGCTTGCAAATCGTGCAAATTTATTTCGAAAATAATGGTTCAGTTCGCGAAGTTTACCGTGAGCTCCGTCCATTTTATGGTCGACATAATCGTCCATCAGAGCAATTAATTCGGTTAACCATGGATCGTTTTCGCACTACGTTTACTCTATGTGATAATACGCATCCGCAGAGACGTCGAACAGTGCGCACCGAAGAAACAATTGCCGCTGTAGAGCAAAGTGTTGAAGAGGACCCGAATCAATCGATTCGCCACCGGGCACAGCAATTGGAGCTTTGTCCATCAACTTTATGGAAGATTTTGCGCAAAGATCTTGGCTTGCGACCTTACAAGATCCAGCTTGTGCAAGAATTAAAGCCGCGAGACCATGCAATGCGTCGTGATTTTGGTGTATGGGCCGAAAATGAGATTGATTTCGATGCTGATTTTCATCGCAAAATTTTGTTCAGTGATGAGGCTCATTTTTGGTTGAATGGCTACGTCAACAAGCAAAATTGCCGCATTTGGAGTGAAGAGAATCCATATGAGACCCTTGAAACGCCATTACATCCACAAAAACTGACTGTTTGGTGTGCTCTATGGGCTGATGGAGTCATTGGGCCATACTTCTTCCGCAATAATGCTGGAGAGGCAGCTACCGTTAATGGAGACCGGTATAGAGCCATGATAACCGACTATTTTGTTCCTGAATTGGATGGCATGAATGTGGATGAGTTGTGGTTCCAACAAGACGGCGCTACATGCCACACAGCGCACGTCACAATCGATTTATTGAAGGAAACATTCGATGAGCGCATAATTTCGCGGAATGGACCTGTCAATTGGCCACCAAGGTCGTGTGATTTGACACCATTGGATTATTTTCTTTGGGGATATGTGAAGTCGCTCGTCTACACCAACAAACCAGAAACGTTAGGGGAATTGGAAGCCAACATTCGTGGCGTTATTGCCGGCATACGGCCCCATATGCTCGAAAAAGTGGTTGAAAATTGGACCTGTAGAATTGGCTTTATTCGAGCCAGCCGCGGCGGCCACATGCCCGAAATCATATTTAAACATTAATGGCATAAAATTATCCTTCCAATAAAGCCAAATTGATGGACCCTAAAACGATTTTCTTGTGTTTTATTTCAATTCGAAGTTCTATACCCCTTAAAAAAACACCCTTTATGTATATGGGCTGCTTTGCTGTTGGTTGCCAGTTGCTTAATAAATTGTTGTTGGTGCTTTTTATTAGTTGTTGTTGTTGTTGGTAAATATATAAAACGGCGATGATGGACCAATGTCTCCAACGGGCAAAGCTCCAGAAGATTTGACCGTTCAAGTATTTGCCGAGAAAGGAAAAACACAAAAATTCTTATATGTAATTGTAATTTAAATGTAATTTATTGTGTTGTTTGAGCTCCAAGTATATATATATATATATATATGTACAAATGTTTGTATTAACAGGTTACCTTTCTTTTATTATCTGGAACACGGCGGCGGCTTAGACTTCTGATGGCGGTGAAAAGTCGATCAAAGTGAAAAAGTAAGAACTTGAACCGTTGAATTGTTTTGTTATCCGTGCGATGTTTTAGCATAGTTAACATAAACAGTTCGATGGACTCTGTTAACTATATTGTGACGATTATTCTCAAGCATGTACCATCCCTAACTCAATAACACTCCCACCACTAGTTAAACACAACAGAGATAACGATGGCTACTCTCAAGCGTGCAAGCGTGTAACTAGGAAGAGGAAGAGAGATGGCGCGAGTGGTTGCGAATACGATGCAAAGAGGAGATGCCAATAAATAACACCGACCCTTCCAGAACACGAAAAGCGAACAACCAAGAAACTTCTAGGTGCGTGGGGTAGCACCCTGTCGGACTATATAAGGCAGTGACCAAGCAAGTCAAGTTGACCAGTTTATTTTCAAGCGTTGAACAGTGAACTACTGTGAAGTTACCAAACTCTTAAATTTATATTTCGTTTATTACTAGTAAATAAAACTAGCTATTAGTTATAATATCTGTGCGTGTGTTTATTTGACTTTATAGTGATCGAACCCAGGATTGATAATTAAGGAATCATCGAATTCGTCACAATATTGCATACAAGAATTACTAGGGCTAACTTAAATGTTTTAAGTTCCGGGCTGTCGGCCTAAACACCCCTTATGTCGAGGAACCATCGATTCGCAATCGTTGCACGGCAACATCGCGAACATGTTTATGATATGCCACGACTTCAACAAATAGTTGAAGAAACGACACAGCGGCAACGAGTTAATATGACGAGGAAAATTACAGATTTAGTGAGTCGATTGGTATCCCTCACCAATCACTTGAGTCCTGTTTCCAAAATCTAAATCTAGGTAATCAGCCATATGAACGTAGTGGGCCGAATAGGGATTCACAACCAATTGTACCACACATACATAACGTTAGCAACAGACACAGCACAAAATAATAATATGGGTAGGGGTCTCAACACATCCAATAATAACAACAATTCTAGTAGATGGAATATGACAAATATACATAACTTATCCCAAGAAGCAATTTTCATAATCAATTGGAAGCTTACTTTCGATGGATTGGTAGATAACGTTTCGGTTCATGAGTTTATATATAGGGTAAATGCAATTGACGATGTCGTCTGTGCGTGGAAGTTTTAATGCGCTTTGTCAGAATGCTCACATTCTATTCGAAGGAAAAGGAAAGAACTGGTATTGAAGATACCACCACTTAGTTCGCGTGCTTGACTACTTCGATCTGTGTGACGCTTAGAAAAGCAATTTTAAAGATGTACGAACAGACTATGACCTTAAAAAACAAACCAGAAACAGAAAACAGAATCACGGAGAAACTTTTGAGCAATTTTTGGGAGCCGTAATGAAGTTGTGTGATAGCTTGCGTGAACCACTGTCAGATCAGGAGTTAGTCGAACCCCTTATTCGCAACATACTGCCCGACATTCCTCTGGAGTTACTTTATTTGGATATAACCTCCATTTCAGAACTGAGACGTGCTTGTAGGCGTCGTTAAAACTTCTTTGAAATGGTCAAACCTGGTTTTGCTAGATCAGAAGTAGGTCAGCTTAACCAGACAGGGGTCTTACTTGATAGTTCCCGAGAATATGTAGAATCCGCAGGACTATATGCTATTGAAAAGAAATGCTGGAACTGCGACGAAACAGGACACAGCTATAAACAGTGTGTGAAGCTTTGTCGTGTTTTCTACTACGGATGTGGGTTGCTCGAATTCTTCTAACCGAATTGCCCAAACTGTAATAGTTCGGAAAACAAGCAAGGGTGTCTTCAACAACCCAAGCCACCACTAAAATAAAAGGTCCAATAACCATTTTAAGACGTTCAAACCTGTTTAACTAACCAGGCTTGCCAGTTCACCCAATTCGTCCATTGCACGTGCGACTGCAAGAGTATGCAGCTGAGCGTGAAAAGCTATTCTCGTGGAAGAGAAAAACCAATGCCTCTCTGCTACAAGCATATGTAAACCAGGGGGCATTCAACCCTATGCTACTGTAAAAATATTAGATAGAGATGTTCTAGGTTTGCTCGATTCAGGTGCCTCGATAAGTTGCTAGGGATCAAAATGGGCGAAGGATGTTTTAATAAAAAACTTGAAAATGAAAAAACTTCACTCAAACTTATGCACGGCAAATCGTACTAATCAAAAAGTACTAGGTGTTGTAACCCTAGACATCGTACCAACTCTTAACCAAGATGTGTATTTAGGGGTTAACTTTTAGAAGAAGTCTCAAATAGCTCCAAATATACTTAGTGAAATAAACAACAAAAAGGAGAAAGAAAGAAAATATTCATGCCTTATCAGCTTTTCAAAAAGAGAAACTGAACGCAGCTGTTCGATGTTTCCCATCATTGAAGGTTTGGGTTAAACAAGGTTCGTGGAACACTTCATCGACGTCGGTAATGCTAAAGCAATTAAACAACGTCATTACCCATCTCAACAGCCGTGGGCGAAGAAATGGATAGAATGATTTCTTTGGGAGTTATCGAGGAGTCGAACAGCTCCTGATCATCCCCTGTTGTTCTGGTTACAAAACCAGGCAAAGTGCGATTATGCTTTGACAGTCGAAAAGTTAACTCTTTGACGGTGAAGGATGCCTATCCATTACCGCACATAGAGGGAATATTGAGTAGGTTGCCACGTGCAGAGTTCATTTCCAGTCTTGATTTAAAGGATGCCTTCTGGCAAATCCCACTTGAAATGACCTCTCGCGAGAAAACGGCATTTACAGTACCGAATAGGCCACTATACCAGTTCACGGTAACGCCTTGCGGCTTATGTAACGCTCCTTATACTATATGTCGGTTAATGGATAAGGTTATTCCTTACCACCTCAATGAACGTGTCTTCGTTTATCTAGATGACCTTCTTTTAGTGTCCGAAGATTTTGAGTCCCACATTTACCTTTTACAAGAAGTAGCAGTACTAATACAGAAGGCTGACTTAACCATAAATATCGCCAAAAGCAAGGTTTGCCTAAATCAAGTGCGCTATCTAGGATACACTGTAGGTTACGGCGGTAAGTGAATATCCTCCTCCAAAAACTGTATAGCAACTTCGAAGATTTTAAGGAATGGCAGGATGGTATAATAGATTTATAGCGAACTTTGCTGCTATTATTAATCCCTAACCGATTTACCTAAGGAAGGATGCAAATTCAATTGGAATGATTACGGGCGAATCGCTTTCTTTCGATTTATTAAAAAAGCGCTTAACATCAGCTCCTATACTAGCTAACCCAGACTTTAATAGACCTTTCATATTGCAATGCGATGCAAGTACGGAGTGGGAGCGGTACTCGCACAGGAAAATGAGAATGGAGAAGAATTTCCCACAACTACTTTGAAACCGAGCAAGAGTGCCTCGCGGCAGTATTGGCTGTGAAAAAGTTTCGTCCCTATATTGAAGGACACGAGTTTAGGATTATAACAGATCATGCGAGTCTTCGGTGGTTGATGAAGCAAACTGATCTGAAGTGGTCGTTTGGCGCGTTGCGCATTTAAGCTTCAGGGGTTTACTCTTACGATCGAGCATCGGAAGAGATCTGCTAATGTCGTGCCATATGCGCTTTCTCGCGTTGATAACGTAAACGACGAGTTGAAATTTACTTCGGAAAATGTTCCTAATATAGACCTGCTCTGGTCAGAATTTGATAGCACGGAGTACGCTGAATTAAGAGAAAAGGGAACAGCAACAGTCCGCATGGAAGCCTCCCAAGGCAATGCGAAACCAAGTTATAAGTAATGCTCATGATGTAGATACAGCGGCTCATGGGGTAGTTTCCAAAACATTTGAACGAGTAAACATACACTTCTATTGGTCTGGTCTTTACTGTTCGATTCTAGAATACGTACACTCAAAGACAAAATCGTTCTAAAACGAACGAAACAAGTTCAAAACTGAGAACATTCGTGCACGAAAGTCTGTTAAGTACGTTTTGACTAAACTCGTGAACGCTGGTCTCATTTTGAGAATGGATTTTTTAAGCACACCTTTCGTATTTCATGAACAGTTTGCGCTTGATTAATGAACATTTTGGACTCATTTAAAGACCATTTTGACTTTATTTTTGGAACGTTCTAAGCATTTTCTGAGAACTTATTGCGTTCATTTTATTAACATTTTCTGCTTCTTTTGGGAACAGTTTGGCTTCATTTTGAGAACATTTCGTGCTTGAGTTTAGAACCATTTCCGTACATTTCAAGAACGTTTTGGGCTTACATTGAGCGCGTTTTTAGCATCTTTTCAAGAACATTGGAGCAAAACGTGCCTGTTCACAAAAATAATTAAAGAAATCCATTTTAATTCATATTATTTAATGACATTGATTTAATGAAAATTCATATGAAGTAGAGTTATTTATGTATAGTTATGAGATATGCAGTGGTGAAAAGAGTAATAGGGACAAAATTTAAAATGGTTTCATTCGATAAGTACATTTTTGTACGCGTTTTCAATGATTTTAATTTTTAATAGAGCCAAATCTATAACAGAAACTAAATAAATTAAAAGTTTCGAAATTTACACAAAGTTATACAAAGTTTCAAAAATTGGTATCCCAATTTAAAACTTTTTGGATTGAGTTTTAGGAAAGTTTTTAATTACGCAGTTCTAAATGTCGTCCCTGTTACTTCCGACACCGTATACATATCTCATATTTATTTACAATAGAAAAGTATTAATATTAAAAGAAAATTAAATATCTGCGATGGAAATATTCAACTCATGGCTACTTTTGATTTACCAACTCTCTTAAATACTCGTATACTTAAATCTAAAATAAATTTTTCCATTGTACTATTGACAATGCTGATTTTAAATATACTTCAGTCTAAAGTAAATTTTTCCATTGTTCATGGGATCTAGATGCATTGGAAAAGTAAAAAACTCGTTAATGTGTTTTATATATACTATGTATAGATAGCAGATAGCAGAACCAACTTCGTAAGATTGCAATGTTGGTCGAACTCTCTTACGTCAATTTTATAACCGAGCACATAAACATACTTGTTTTGAATTGCGAAACATTTTATCTTATACAGTTCAATATTCTCTTTATATGAAAAACTAAATAATAGTCAGTTTGGTATCGAGTTCCTTTAGAAAATATTTATAACATACTTCACAGTTTTCGAAATCTAAATTGATTGTTCTATGCACATTGCTAAAGTAGTTCTCTTTAGTTAAATCAACAAAAACAGAAGATTTAATGGTGAATGAAGGTTCGAAGCCATTTTCATGGGTCAACAAAAAGTTAGCAAATTTCATATCAGTCTTAATGGCTAGAGAATGACAAGGATTGATTCTTGAATTCGTATTATTAAAATATGTTTTGGCCTCTTTATTTTTTGCTTCAAAACGCATACACCACAAATATTTAAGAGGTCCGCACTTCATTATAGCAGAACTATAATGGACAAGGAAATGGTGTTAAGGCTTCAAAGGGCCATATAGATTTATATATGTTAAATTATGTTGTTTTACTAAAAGCTTTAAATTACTCAGGTCTGCGGTAACAAAACTAGATTTTGAAAGTATTTCAATAATTTGCAATAGCACTTTTAAGAGATGCCAATGCCTATTGTTTTCAGGGATAAGGTCACCTATCATTAGAGGTGAAAAATTTACAAAGCACATTGTTTCACTAGCCGACATTTTTAAATTGTATGTTTTAAGTCTTGCGTAACTTAAAAATATGGAATTATTACCAATTTCAATTTCGCCAAACGAAAAGAATGATTTTCTATTGTTAACATCATTCAGAGTTATTTCATTATCTTTTATTAAAGCAAGTAAAATGTTATAAATATCGTATTTGCATACACCTTCATAGATATCCTGCATAATATCTAAACAAATGTTATCTACGACATGGAAAGACTTTCAAATATGCAGCCACCCTGAATTCCAGATTCTTTATAATTGTTTAGCATTAAATCTCTTTGATAACACAGGCCGACAAGAAATTTGCCCATAAACCAGACCATACTTTCCTAAAGGTTTTTGATGCGTCCAGATTTGAATTCAGCGCATCGAAAACCTTTAGGAAAGTATGGTCTGGTTTATGGTCAAAAAAATCGGTCTCATTTTGTCGGCCTGTGTAATTAGTTTCATTTCTTAGCGAGGTCTCTATTTCAATTGTGTCATATTGCATTTCTTCCCTAGTTCTGGTACATGCCCGGCAAAATCTTTTTGCAGTAAATGACGGTACAAATCCTAAAATACTGTTGACTGCTAAGTTGTCGCCGACGATCAAGCCTAGTACAAAATGAATCCTGGAAACTTTCCGTCGGTTACTATTTCTATTCCTTCCTCCAAATCTTTTAATTCTTACACAAGGTGGTAGTAAGACTTTTCATTACCATTATTTTTTTAGGCAATTGGTTCATAAATAGGCTGCAGAAAATATATAGTCTAGTTTAGATATGATGTATTGAGGCATGGTGGGAAAACTTAAGTAGCATCCACCAATGGAATACGTATGACTTCCCAAGGGGTTGTTTATTTCAAAGTCATCATAATAAAGGATATATGGAATAGTTAAATGAAATGGGAACTGGCGAACTTGATTCTTAAATAAATCTGCATTTACAAAATTATTTAAGGAATTGGAATGCATGAGTCTATTTGTGTTTTCTAAAGTGACATTTAAAATATTACTTATTTGACAAACTGATTTAAATATAAACTTTAATGGATTGTAAAGTTGGGTTACCTTGATTAATTACTTTCGAGACCGTTTCACTTATTATAAAATATTTAGGACTTTCATATAAATAGAGTTTTTTTTAAAATTGTAAATAATCTATGTTCAGTTTTTATGTCTTTAAACGGATCTTTACAAAAATTTAAAATACAATTGGCATCTTCTCTTATTTCATTGCCGTTAAGACAATCCTTAACCCTCAAACAGGCAAACGGGTAATAACGGTCTGAAAAAGTTGGGAATTTTTTTCTAGCTTAATTAGGAAATGACAAACTCAAATCTGTCAGAAAAAATTCAATATCTCTTTTCATTTGGCAGCTAAGGGAAAAATAAGAAAGAGTGCCTACAGGCACTCTTGCCGGTTGGGGAGTAAAAATTCTAAGACCTAAACATTTTATTAAGGAACGATGTTTTATTGCAAAAAGTATGATAGTACAATGAATAAAATAGGAAATAGATTATGTTTTTGTATGATATTCCGAAAAGCAATTTTTTGTGGCAGAACAGCATAAATGTAAGTTACATATTTAAAAAACACATTGAGTTTGGGACTTTTTACAAAGTTTGCACCATTTTTTACCACCTTTCTTGTCAAGCCATTTCGGAAGATGAGTGTTGTTGCTGAAACGGACATCATCTACAGGATGCACAGCTTTTCTGCCTATACTTAGAGTATTCGGCAAAGATTCCACTTGTGTAATAGGTGGTTGGCTTGATGTAGATGGGCGACCAACCAGACGTATTTGAGTGCAGTTTACCAGACCAGCAGCGATTTGTTCTCTGAACTCAGGCAGCTGTAACATCTTTTCTCCTTTTTCAGGTATGTTGTTGGAATCATTCATCTTCTCCGCACTTATTCGCTTATAGAGAATGTAAGCATTAGTTGAAGCCATATCAATAAAATGATAAAAAAGGCGCGTCATTGCATCACGTGTCTTGGCTCTCACATGGTATCGGCCCATCAAACCATCCATTAAGTCGACACCTCCCATATGGCTGTTGTACTCACGAATGATTTGAGGACAATTGACTTGAATATGTTGCTTTTTCTTTCTGTCATATCGCTTTGCCTTGGGTAAGTCCTTATTTGGATTGCTTCGAACGAATGGCTCAACACCTACATAAGTCGAAGCCAGCCTAACTGATTTGTTGTCCTTCCAAACTACTGTGCTTATGTCGATGCCATATGCAGAGCCCACGTACTCTGTTGAGAACCCGCGTTCCTTCTTCACTATGACATTATCCGGTGGCAGTTTGCAATTAGGAATGCGATTCATTCGAATTGTGCCAAGACCAAATATACCCCGAGCTCGCAAATAGACCAATAGAGGTAAAGCTGTATAAAAGTTGTCAAAGTAAATGATGTGGTTCATGAGGTTGTTCACAGTTTGGGACAAACGAACAACAACATTTGCTGAGCTGCCTAGATCCGGACAATTTGGTAGAATAACATTGTCCCCCGCGCCATTGTAAATTTCGAACCTATATGCGTAACCATACGAATCGCATAATACGAACAACTTTATGCCCCACTTGTGCGGCTTGTTTGGCATATATTGCCTCAAATGATGTTTCATTTTCGTGGAGCACATTTGCTCATCGACACTGTCAAACGAAAAATATAAACCTGTTTTAATTATATGAGATTATAAACAAGTAGTTGAAACTTACCAAAGTCGGGCATGTTTTGGGATGGAATCAAAGCGTTCGTTGAGAAGATTCGAAAAATTACGAATCCGAAAAAGCGGATTATAGCCCCGCTGGCCTTTTCTTACTCTTTCTTCCTCATCTCGGAACGATATGAATCTTTTTATGGCTAAAAACCGTTTCACCGGCATTGTTTTGCGAATAGGTTCAAAGGTGTTCTTGCCCCAATAGGCCTTTATATTTGGGTATCTATATATCGACATATATAAGTGAATACCTATGTATTTGCGGATATCATCGGCAGTGACACTGAAGCTTGTGTTGATGTCCTCACTTCGAGCACACCGGTTAGTCTCTTGCACAATCATGTCAATGATTTCCTCGTAAAAAAAATAGAGGAATAATTGCAAAGGGGATGAAAGCGCTTTTACGTTTTCAGGTAAAAGTGTGGCCCCACGAAATGCGACCTCATTGACATGAAGTCTAAGGTTTGTATTGCGCCAAACTACTTTTTCGAATTCAGCAGAATCCTTGCTTATTGATTCAATGTCTACAACAAAAACGTCTAAAATAAAATCGAGGATGGGGGAGATATAGAAAGATGGGAGAGATATACTTACTTCCAATGAAACCACCATTGGTAGACACAACTGCTGGACCGGTATCTTCGAATGTTGGCAATGGCGACCGAGCTCTCTTCTTTTGTATTGGAGTTGAAGTCAATGCCGTGTAAGTCGCACCTGCTGATGATACTTTTTCTTGATCGGCGGTTACACTGTCTCTAGCAGCAGACGTGGTTATTGAGAAATTGGGGTCCTCGGTGAAAACGTTTTCACTCGTATCCATATCTTGAAGGCATTGCGATATCAAGTGTTCGTCCTCTGGACTTATTTCCTCTGGCTCGTAGCCATTGTCACATTCACTGTCTGAATCTTCTTCATCACTCGTCATTACCGATTCCATGAGTTTTACGATTTCTTCGTCCGATAGCTTAGACAATTTCACTCGCGACATTGCACAGGTGTTTAATAATAATTTATATGTATTCACCTTAAGAAAATAAACTTAGAAGTATGTAAAAGCCGACTATATACACCACGCTCTACAAACTTCACAATGAAAAAAAGTTCACTCCACACGGCAAGAGAGCCCTGAGGCACACTTAGTTTTTCTGCTCATCTACACAAAGTTAAACTAATTTTAACACTTTATATATAAAATTGCAAGTATATGAATATATCTTTACGGAAAAAAATTATGAAGCACAGACAACGATTTAAACATTAAAAATTTTTGTGTTGAAAGTTAGGAATTTTTTTAAGGAAAAACGCGTCCGTTTTCTCCACTTGTTCGCACAATAGTAATAATAGAGACCAAACATCGGACTGAATTTTAGTTTGAGAAAAAAATGTCACCTGAAATACCGTCGAGGAAGATAAAATCATTAAAAAAAAAAAAACTTACCCTTTCTTATAGAAAACTAGATTTTAAAAATGCATGCCCTGAGGCACTCTTACCTGTTAGAGGGTTAATAGTCTCTGAAATTAATGCAAGCAATATTGAAACTTGAGTTGGGATATCTCTTACTTGATTTCGAGCTGTTGAGCTCTGTTGATAAAAATGTAGTGACAAACTTAAAGCTCTTTTGTAAGGTTATCTATAATGCTAGAAATTTGAACATCTTTTTTTTTTTGCAAGTTTGTACATTCGACTTGTTTTGGTTCAGGTAGTATATTTGATTTTATTGAGCTTGAACAAATGTTAGGTTCATCCACACTCTTATCAAACTTATGTTTTTTTTCCAGATGTAATCGAAAATACGTGAAATTTGTAAATACTTGATTGCAATGTGTTTGCTTGCATTGAATTTTTAACATTTTTGTGATCATTAGGTGGTCAGTTTTAAAGTGAACTATCAATAGCCTAGCCTGTGCAAATTTTTCAAGGCACTTAAAGCAAATATACATTTTTGTGTTTATATTTAATCAATTAACGACTTTACATTTGGTAGTGAAATAGTCTAGCTTGTTAAAATTTTTAAGGTACATAAACAATTTTCGGTATTTATATATTTGATCAGTTAACGAATTTAAAAGTGAGGTAGCGTTGGCTGACTTTTTATCGAATATTGTTTCTATTTCAAAAAAGAATTTTTGAATAAAAACCCATGCATTAGAACAAGTTTCGGGATATTTTAAAGATAAAACATAACGAACTTTGAAGCACACGTCTAAACACTCAATGAAAAAGCTCCTTTGAAAAAGCGTATTATCTTATCTTATATATAAATAGACAAGATGAATGCAATGTAGAACCGTTTTCTGCTAAACTATAATTCTACGGTATACAAATTATATATGTATAGATAGGAAATTTTGAGGTGTACTTTTATCCGTAAATAAAAAAAATTTAAAAAATCATTTTAATACAAAAAATTTAACATAAAAGTCACACCACTACACATTCACTTATTCACACTATAGACACGCTGTGTGTGTGTGTACTTGCTTTTTGTGTACTATGCTGAATCGTGAGCATGGTCGAGGAGTTGCTTTGTAGGAAAAAATTAAGAGCCGTAGTAGTGTGAGTAGACTTGCCATGCATGTTTTTGTGCTATTCGTGTGGTCGACTCTCACTGTGAGTGCGAAGAGTTGGTAGTGGACCAATGAAAAATAAGTATTCGCACTATAGATACGCTGTTGTGTCATGCATTTTTGCTTTAGTTGTTGTTATTGTATTGATTACTGGCTACGATGCCCAGTGTCAGCTGCTCTCCTGAGAGCACGAAAAGTTGCTTAGTTGGAGACATTAAACAAGCAATGTAAAATATGAGCAAATATGTAAAATTCATTGCTGATACCTACAAACAGGGCTTACAAAAATTAAATAAATGATTACTCATAAAGAGTATTAAACACCGAAGAAAATTAAAGGAAAATAGAGGAAAGGAACAGAATTGAAAGGAAAGAAAATTAAAGGAAAGAAAGGAAAGAAAAGGAAAAGGAAAAGGAAAGGAAAGGAAAGGAAGGAAAGGGAAGGGAATGGAAAGGATAGGAAAGGAAGGAAAGAAAGGAATGGTAAGGAAATGAAAGGAAGGGAAGGGAAAGGGAATTAAAGGAAAGGTAAGAAAACGAAGGGGAAAGAAAGAAAATAAAAGCAAGGGAAGGGAAAGGAAAAGAAGTTTGAGGAAAGTAAAAAATAGACTAAGAGAGTAAAAAAAGAAATCAAGGAAAATAAAAATATGTCAGAGGAAAGGAACGACATAGAAAGGAAGAAAAAAAGGCGGATAAAACATACCTACAGCAAAAAAATAAAATAAAATAAAGTTTATTGGTTGAATTTCAACCACTGGGCGAACTCTAGTTAAAATAAACATAATACGAATTGATATCAATTTCGGAAAACCCTTCTACAATGATAAAGGATTATAGTGTTAATCCAGCAGTGTAGTATTTGGAAATGAGCTCATCAATTTGTCTTTGAAGGTCGTTTAAAGTCAACACTCGCAGCGCTAAGCTCTCCTGTGCATCTATTATAGTAACTTTTTTGTTCCGTTTGCCTGAATGATCTTTAAATCTTGCAGTCGTTGGTAAAATTGCATTGAGTAAGATTGTGTAGACGTAATCTTGAGCATCTGTTGGACAAGTTGAATATATTAGTAAGTAATTACTAAAATAGTAATAATATAATATCACAAAATCAATTTTTTTATAGACCAGTGTAATTATTTAAGCCAACCTTTATTTGTCGAGACCTTTGCCTTTGCCAATAGCTGTTTGCAGTACTCCTGCTGAATATTTTTTTTGTATATTTTGCCGATTTCAACCTTAAAATTCTCCCATTTTGCAAACAACATTAGAGCCTTTGACGGGTGCAAAATATTGAAATCCATATATTCACGTACTATTACCTTTTCTACCAACAACTAATATTAAGCTTAAGTTATTCTCTAACATCATTTACCATTCTTGTTATTGCATTCTGGTTAAAGCTCTTTAATTACAACAATAACAAATTCTCTCACTATTAGCTTACTTACTTCGTATTATAGATTTAAGTTACTACGACGAAAATCTTTAATTAATAATACACTAAAAGTGTAAGTTAAAAATTTTGTAAAAGTAAAGCTTTAAATAAATGTGAAGCTATTTCCCTTCGGAAAGTAGAAAAATTGCTTTTACGAAAAGTGAAAAATTTATATTGCAAAGTTTAAGAAAATTAAACTAATAAATGAAAACTTATTATTAAGACCTTAAAGTTAAAGAAAAGGCTAAACTTATATAAAAGAAAACTTTTGTGAAAAAATTGTCTAAAAGAAGTAAAACCTATTGTATAAAGGTCACCTTTAAAACATTTCAAGGACATCTCGCGGACGTATCAAGTCATTTCAAAAAAAAAAAGCATAAAGCGAAAAAGAAATACACACCACATCTTGCGGACATATAAAGTCACCTTCAAAAATTATAAAAAGGGGGAAAAAAATCATCACACCAGCTCGTGTACAATAATTGCATTCTTAAAACAAACTATGACAACAAAAACGTAACGTTGCATTTGCATATGTAAAGAGAGTACATCTCCAGGTATAAAAGCAATCATCAATCTCCAAACGACATTGTTTAGTATTCCTGTCTCTTAAGTTAAGAATCTTAACAAAATTGCGACCACAACAACAACAACATCAAGTTATTTATCCACGTATGAAGAGACTGCACTAGCAAACGAAATTGGAAATAACAATAACAAGCATCAAGTTTAAAGCGAACATAATCGTGTCCACAACAATAATATCAAGTTACATATTCATATACGAAGAGACTGTATTAGCAAACGGAAGCGGAAATAACAGCAACAAGAATAAAGTTTCGAGCTTAATAAATTAATAAGGTGAGAAGGCATAACAAGTAATTTTTGTTTTTCACTCAATAAATTGAAACTAAACTAAATTAACGTTCAATCACTCAGAGAAGAAAGCCAGTTAGTAACTTTGTTTATATTAAGAGACACAAATAGTAAATAAACATATAAGCAATAATCATTCGACCCGTATCTGGATGAATAGCGAAAGCGCGTGGGGTGTATTCAAGCGAAAAAGAAACTTGATTAAATACAGCACCCAATTTTTCCAAAGCTAAGATACGCAGTGTATTCGTTGAAATGGCAACGATACCTTCACTACATTTTTCACTGGAGAATCCTGAAGCGTATTCAAGTGTTTCATATGATAGAGGTGTTAAATGGAAGCGATTCTGATGATAATATGATAACCAAGTACGACTAGACATGGCAAGAACCGCTTCAGAGCCTTGCATGCGTATGCGAAATAATTTGACTGGACGTGAACCAAGAAGTGGTATTTGGTCGCTCCCCAGGCTCATCACCAGCAGTCGTTCTCTCTGTATGTCCCATTTCCACAATACACAACAATTCGGCAGGTGAAGGCAAAGCTTGCATAGAACATGGTGATAGGCAATCATTTGGATCTAAAGATATAATGCGTACAGTGTTGTCAGCTAAACCAACAGCTAAAAACCATGAAAGTTGTTCGCCTTCCGGTACTTGTCCCAGAGCCATACACATTATTTAGTTAGGCATTTCTGAACGCTCTGTATATTCGTTTAGTTCACCAGTCCCATCCATTTGGCAGTAAACTAATTCTCTGCCCGAAAGTGTGATTACTACTTGACGTTGATTCACAGCACATTTTCTAATTGATTTTTCTGCCTGGAGCTTTCTATTCATTTACACGCTTATCCGAACTTGTACCAAACATCATCGTCCAGAGAAGAACAGCTCAGGGGAGGTGTTGTGCCTAAAACGCCACTATCTGTAACTTCCTCCACAACTATATAAGCGTCAAACTCGTCGTCAAGGCGTTTCTTCACATTGGGTGGACGTAAATTCAATCAGGGTAAAATATTGAAATAAGCATAGAGCGCGTAGGTGAACATTTAGAATATATACAAAATCGATGCATAACACGTAATTGAGTTTTGAGCGCCGGTTTTTAATATGTAGACAGACGTCTCATGAATTGTGTTTTGCTTCAAATTTGAATTAACTAACTCCATACAAGCCTAGTATACCCTTTCACGATCATCCGCAACAACAATAAATTTCCAAGCTCACAAGAAATCGAACGCCTTCTTTGTAATTACGCAAATTATAGGAGTTTCGCTTTTGCAGGCGTAGTGTTTTGGAAAACTAGCCGTTCGAAAATGGAAATCATTTACATTTAAAAAAAATAAACTGTTCTTTTTTTAAATAAAAGTTGAATCCATACAGCATTGGGATTGCCGGGCAGTTCAGATACAGCCATTTCACTGACTTCTAAACCATGACGCAAAACACGTAATGAGGAGCGTGGTCCGCGTCCACATAACACGTAAAGTTGTGGTGTATCCTCGTTAGCTAAATCAGCTACTTGTGACGAAATAATTGGTGCAAAAGAAGGCATTTCGTCAACCATAACAAGATTTTTCAGTGGTCTTGTTTCGAAAAAGAAAGTTTCACCCTCTTCTAGCGGCATGGCCGAGCTGAATTAAGGTTCATCATCATCGTCGCCAAGATGTGCAATTTGATAAAGATAGTGGTTGCCAAATGCACATGCTACAAAAAGAAACCCAGTTTTTAAAACACACATTGCTATGGCAGGTGGTACAGTATCGAAATATTTCAACTTGATCTCAGACACAACATCATCATCAGTTTCGAGAGTGACTTTAAATATATCACCCTGTTCAGTTTGTGCCAAGAAGAAGCACATGCTCTTGGTCCGATGTGTTGCCGAACAAACAAAGATCATACCACGATCAGGATCATCTAAATCATTACGGCGACGTGGTATAGGACAACGTATATCATGCTGATCACCCAAATTTTTATATGTTAAATAATTTTCTGAACCAATCAAAAAACCCCCAGATGGCCCTCATTTCCCCCGGGTACAGAAATTAAAAAGTTGGCGTGTTCTTCGAGTGGTTCAGAGTACAGGGTGGCTAATGAAAGCCGCTACCAAAAAAAATTAAATAACTTTTTTTCTATTTAATGAATCTGGTTAATTTTTTTTTTATTTTGCAGATTGACTTTTACATTTAACAAAAATGGATAACTGGGACACTGAAACAAGAATTTGGATTGTCCGCCGCTATCACGCACTGGAGTCCGTAGTTTCGGTTCAAAGAGAGTATAGGCGCACGTTTGGCGGCAATCCTCCGAGCAGATGGACCATAATAAGACTTGTAAACAATTTTGCCGAGCATGGGACAGTCAACCGAAGACCTTACCATCGAAACCCTTCAGTTCGAACGGAGGAAACAATCGCTGCTGTAGCTGCTGCCATACAAAACAATCCACGTGTTTCGACAAGAAGCTTATCTGCTCAAATGGGTGTAAGCAGACAGTCATTACAGTCAATTATGCACAAAGATTTGGACTTATTCCCATATAAAATTCAAATGGCCAACAAACTGAACGCTGCAGACTTGCCGATGCGCTTGGAATTTTGCCAGAAGATGCTTCAAATGGTGGAAGAGGATGGAAACATGTTGAACTGTCTTTTCATGTCTGACGAGGCCCATTTCGATTTAAACGGCAACATAAACAAACAAAATTGTCGAATATGGAGTGCTTCCAACCCACAGATACTCCATGAGACGGAATTGCATCCACTTCGTGTCACAGTGTGGTGTGCAGTTTCATCACGCTGCATTGTCGGGCCCTACTTCTTCGAAGAAAACGGTCACACCGTTACGGTTACTGGAGACCGTTACTTGAGCATGTTGAGAGAGTTTTTCTATCCAAAATTACGCCGAATGAGAATTTCTTTCAACTCTGTGTGGTTTCAGCAAGGTGGTGCAGCTCCTCATATAACCCAACCTGTTATGATATAAGCTGATATCCAGAAACTCCACATTCCGTTGGCCACCCAGGTCGCCTGACCTTGCTGCACCTGACTTTTTCTTGTGGGGTTATTGCAAACAGGAAGTCTTCAAAGCAAAACCAACAAATTTGAATGAACTAAGGCAATCCATTCGAGAAACAATTGCGGCTATTCCTGTCTCAACTCTCCAAGCAGTAATGAACAACTTTTTGGTAAGATGCCGCACATGCATCGACGAGCAGGGGGGGCATTTAAATTCCATTATTTTTAAAACTAATTAAGCTATATTTAATAAAATTTAATGAGCTTTAGCATGAATAAAAGAAAAATGAATTCCATGCACTGAAAAAAAAAAATTATTTGAGTTTCTTAATGTAGCAAAATTCATCAGCCACCCTGTATTTGTGTACCACATGATTCAGACCAAGATCCAATTCGTAGAAAGTCAATGTTTGCTGTGTGCGTTGTGCGGCATCACCCGAAGGATCATTATCTGCATCTTCGTAGTCAATTTCCAAACAAGCAAATAATGGGTTATCGAATCCAACATCCACGTCTACCAAATGATAAGTTAACGTACTCGATTTATGTGCTTCCAAAGGCGATGATATAGTGAGACGTGCTTATTAGTCACGATTGAGTATGTATGCCAATATTGTCTCGGCACAATGCGTCTGCATCCTGATTTACCAAATGTTTCCTGGTGAACTTTATCCAAACAATTCTTGGTTGGATTGTACTCAAGTATAACAATTCGGCCAGAGTCCGAACCAACAACAATGTAATCTTTATTTCGGCCAGTTAGTCTGAATGACATCAATGCACGTATGCAACCAAACATCTCTACAGACAAAACAGTGTGCACCTTGCCGGTCTTCGAGTCTGGACGAACCAGTTCAAGTGACTTCCCACGGGAAAGAATCACTTCTGGTTGTTTTCCTCCAGAGAAGTTACCAAGGACAGCATAGGGAACGCCGGTACCCTTTTGCAGGGTTGAATTGTACAAGTACATCCTTTATCGTCACCCCTTTTAGTCTTTAATTAAATCTAATAATTCAATTATACATGGATGTTAGCCGATGAAATAAAGTGAAATTATTTCAAAGCCATTTTGTAAGTTTTTAGTACCAAAGTACGCTGCCAACACAAAAAGATAAACTTCACTCATCTACAAATTACTTAAAGCTGGATTTAAAAGTCCAATACTTTCTGCCTCTACTTCAATCTGACCCGTTTTCGTCTGAGGGTTAATGATGGCTGATGGTCTTTGAAATTCTTAAATTACAGCTGGGGTTGCCGAAGTGCCGGCACCGTTATGTTCATACATATCTTGTTTTAAATAGATGCCTATACTTCTTGAAACATCCTAATGTCTGTCCTACCTTCAGGTCCGTGAACACTTGTGATATAGGGGGTGGTTGTGAGCACCACTAGACCATATGGGATTAAATTTCGATGCGAGTCTCCAAGGATAGGGGGTGAGTGACATTTTTGGTTTTATTATGTAGATTTGAATAGATTTGATTGCTATCTCACAAATCTTGAAAAAATCCTGATGGATATACGGACTGGAGTGATCCTGATGGATATACGGACTAGTATGTTTAATTATGTCACCTTGATGTATCTACTTGCTAGTATATCAATTAGTATAATGCTGATGCAGATACGGACAGTTGCCATCTCGTAGGACATCGCCGTGTTAAAATGCCAGCCGCTCATATGAAAAATTACAGAACCCGAACGAGCTGAACCGGTTTGGCAAAATAGTATTTGACTAATCTGAAACTAGTAGAATGGACTGCTGGGTAAGGGCTTCTTTCACTCTATGGGAGCGAAAAATTTTTAAAATAAAGTTAGAAACGTTCAGTACATATGTACTAAAAGGCTGCCAAAATTGGCGCGTATTTGATTTTGTAATAAACGACGACCCTGTGGATTCCCCTCTAGCTAGCGACACTAACTGATGGTGGCCTTTTTTTTTGAATTTCAACACTCAATTGGGGAGTGTTGAGAATGGAACGATGGTCACATAGGGAGTCACAACCTTTTTTTTTCATTCCATTTAATAAGTGACGATCGAAATTATCTGTATGGCTTTTCCCAAACCCATCGCGTCAGCCAAAATACCATTCAAATTAATATTATACAAAGCAACAAGCCATTCAAAACCTTTCAATTGATACTGATATTGGTTTGACCCAAACTGATTTACTCAACAACTTGGGTACCATTGCCATGGCTATTCCATGGTCCGCACACAGGCTGGTGATACTATTTAGATGCTAAACAACATCTAAATGCTGCTTTAGCTGTACGTTATCTATTGCATCCAGAATTTAAACGTTTTAGGTTTATTTTGTTTTGTTGTTTTTCCGACAGGGTGAATAATTGATGTATATTGGAAGGATTTTCCGTCATCCCTTGTCAAATTTGGTTTTGGGACAAACCGGTTTCGGCGTTGTGCCATCATCAGTGTCGATTTTCGTTCTGATCTGTTGTTGTCGTTTGTCTCGTATTTATAGTAGGTAGCAGGTAATTTCAGCATGTGTGTCTGTTATATACGTGTGTGTATGTGTTGATCGGTTTTTTTGTGTGGTTGACTGAGGCCGTGTGCTAATCGGAAACATTTTACTCAGAAGAAAAATTTGGTGAACAAATTTTCTATGGTGTAAAAATATTTTTCATTTCGCTGTGCCAAATGAAATGGTAAATTTTGACATTTGTAAATTTTGACATCTGAAAAAATCACTTGCGAAAGCAAATAGTCTGTGAATAAATTTTGAATGTACGTATTTTTTCTGCCATTATATTTCGTATCTTTTGCGTGGAATTATATTTTACTAGCTGGACCCGTGCGCTCCTTGCGCAAAAAAAAAAAAAAAAACAAAAATGGTTTGAAACCTTTTGTTAGTCCAGGTCCAGGATTTTTCAAACTTTTTTCTCAAATTATAAAAAAAAATTTTCAGCTACACTTGTTGTGAGAGCACAAAAAATGGTAATTCTATACGACAGCACGTAACTGCTGGGAAAGTTATTAGTAAAAAACCCAAAAACTGCCTAGGTCCGATCCCAAATAGGGGACTTGATCCACGGTATTTATGTGCACAACTCCTTTCTGCGTAGGCTTCAAAAAAATAACCTTAGCCGGTCCACAATATTTCTGCACAGAACACATTTCTGCACTTTTCGGTACACCCTAATCTGTGATTACAACAACCATATGAAAAAGACAGAAAAATTTCAACTTTAATTGCAAATATCTCTGAACAGACATAAAATATCGAATTTCCGCTTTCGGATTATTGATACGAAGGTTAAAACCCGTCGTTTGATTGACCTTTCCCGATATTTTTGGACCTATATTAGCAGTTACGTGCTGTCGTATAGAATTACCCAACAAATTATACAAGTATGCGCAAACAGCTATTTGAAATTCCACCACTTATATTACATTCACATTGAGCCATAAACTTGGGTTGATTGCCAACATCAATATGAATTAACTCAAAAAATGTCCCTTTAACTCGAGTTTATGACCCAGTGTGAACGCAGTCTTATTCACTTATTTTAGCAATGTTCAAGTGTAGATGGCGCTCTCGCCTTTAATTATTCTCGCACTGTTCAGTCTTACTATTCAACTGTAGAAGGCATATGAATGTCACAGTCACAATAGCGTTGCAGTACAAATTGATTTTTTTGTGCATTCACAATCGTTTATTTTAAAGAATTTATTTGTATAAAATACGCCTAAACAAAAGCACTCCGCTAATTAAAACATGGTTTCGCATGTAGACCTAACGCCCACCTTTAAAACGATACCTATTTATTAATATTGGTTCCAAATGAGAGCAGAAAGTTAGGAAATAACACAAAAAGACCTTACAGAAATAATATATATGATCGTTTAATAACGTGTTGGCATATAAATTCATTTGAAATAATATGATTAGCATTACCGAATGCATATACATATGTGTACACTTTCGTAGTTGTCAAAATTTTACCTAGCCCCATGGGCTAGGGTAAATTCTGACGTTTATACTCACCGCGATAAATGTCAGAATTTTCTTTCGCTCTGTCAAAATTTACAATTTTCCACCGATTGGCGCAGGGCCTGAGGCAGGTAAAAGTTGGTGATTTTTGTTGTTTGACCTTTTTTGCTCGTTTGTTGTTGATCATTTGTTTTAGGTTTATTTTAAATTATTCGGAAACAAGTCGACAGACATGCTTATTGGGATGTAACATCTGGGGGTATGTATACGAGGGTGGAACCATCTACTGCCAACTAGTGGCAGATTAACTCTTCTTTCTGCGTTAAGTTTTCTGCGGCTTCGTCATCGAGTGCATTTAGTTTTCTTTGGCAGAATGGTTCGCCCTTCTGTGTTAGGCTTTCTGGTGTCCTCGTCATGGGTAACGAGTGAAGGGTGGAATTTTGGGATAGGGGTGGTCAAAACGGCTGGGAGGTGATAGAAGAAGAGGGAGTGGATGGTTAAGATGAGGCAGCGGGCCTCTCGCCAGCCATTCCCTCCATAGGGAGCAGAATCAGCTTGACCAACGGTCTTCTGATCTGACCCTTCTCGGTCATGAGGTCCACTACACGCACTCGGTTATCTTCGCCGGGGTGTACGTGGGTAACTCGGCCAAGCCTCCATTCATTGGGAGACAGGTTGTCTTCTTTGATGACAGCGAGATCCCCCACCTTAATATTTTGTTTCGGATGCTTCCACTTCACTCGTTTTTGAAGTTCGGATAAGTATTCCACTTTCCATCGCCTGCAGAAGGTTTGATGAAGAGCCTTGAGCTTCTGCCACCTATTAATAATGGAGGCAGGGCTCTCATTCACCTCAGGTTCTGGCGGAGCCAGGAGATGACTTCCAGTCAGGAAGTGCCCAGGGGTCAAGGGTTCCATGTCCGCGGGCTCATTTGAGGCTGGACTAAGTGGCCGCGAGTTGAGGCATGCCTCAATCCGGCACAATAGCGTATGGAATTCCTCATGCGTGAATTTATGATGCGAGGCTAACTTCTTGAAGTAGCTTTTGAAGCTCTTCACTCCCGCCTCCCAGAGTCCCCCCATATGTGGAGCCCCGGCCGGAATGAAATGCCATGACATGGCTTGATGGCTATATTTGGAAATAGTCGTATCTCGGGCTTCCGAGATAAATGCTTTAAATTCAGATCTCAAAGATCGTGAAGCGCCGACAAAGTTGGTACCATTGTCGGAGTAAATGTTTCTCGGACATCCTCGACTAGCGATAAAACGTGAAAACGCTGCTAGAAAGGATGGGGTGCTAAGATCACTGGTCGCTTCCAGATGGACCGCTTTAGTCGTGAAACAAACAAAGAGGCAAACGTAGCCCTTTGATAATCGACATCTTCTACCGCGGTAACTCTTAATGTCGAAAGGCCCGGCAAAGTCCACCCCGGTATTGGTAAACGCGCGGGTGAACGTAGTGCGTTCGCAAGGAAGGGTACCCATAAGTTGGGTTTGCGCTCTTTTTTTATAAATGGTGCAGACCTTACAGTTATGGATGGTGGCCCTAATCATGTTCTTGACATTCGGAATCCAGTATTGGGTGCGGATCAGACGGAGCATTAGTTGGTTTTCCCCACGGAGGTAGATTTTATGTATCATTTGTACAGTCAGACGCGTCAACCTACAATTGTACGGCAGTATGATTGGGTGGCGCTCGTTATAAGCGAGGTCTTGAGACGCTCCAAGACGACCACCCGCCCTAATAATATCATCTTTGCCGATGAACGAGTTGAGTGGCAATATCTCGCTTTTCCTATCAATTACCTGTCCCTTCTTCAAGTTTACATATTCAAGAGTTGCGTCGTTGTCTTGATCTCATCGGATCAGATTAGGCACGATTTTTATTGGAGGAAGCTTTTGTCTTGGGATGAGTTCTTCAAAAGAATCTCATAATATATGATAGCACCCTCAAAGCCCTCGGTAAATTCGAAAACCGGTCGAGAATCTCGATTTCTTTTTGCGTTGATATTGCGTAGGCCTGCGCTCTCTTTTCCTCCACGGATGTATTATACTCTTTGTCTTGTACTGGCCATTGGGAATTGTCTTCTTGTAGCCAAGAAGGTCTCTGCCACCACAAAGAATTGTCGACCAAATCCGATGCCGATAGTCCTCGGCTTCCAAAGTCTGCTGGATTCGTTTCCGTGTTGACATAAAGCCAGTCCTTGCTGCCGACTAGGTCGATGATTTTCGTAATCCTGTGTGCGAGGAATGTTGGCCAGAAACAGGGTGGTCTCCTTATCCATGCCAAAACGATGATGGAGTCCGTCCATAGATATTGTTTCACTGGTCCCAGTTTGATGTTTCTGAATATTGATTCCATCATCTCCACTAACAGTACTGCTCCGCAAAGTTCCAAACGCGGAAGTGAGATTGTCTTCACTGGTGCTACCCTGGTTTTGGCCAGAAGTACATTTACGAAGATATCATCATCCCGTTTGACTCGCATGTAGACATTTGCAGCATATGCCTTTTCCGAAGCATCGCAGAATCCATGTATTTCGACCTCATCTTCTGGTGAAAAGTTTACCCATCATGGTATCTTTATTTTGTCGATTTCGTGGTATTGATGTCTGAAGTTTTGCCATCGTTCCAATGTATTGGACGAAACTGGCTCATCCCAATCGGTGCCCTCTAACCAGATGTTCTGCATCAAAATTTTGGCCACAATGACCATTAGTGCAAGCCATCCTAAAGGGTCGAAGAGTCTGGCGATGGCGGATAGAATCGCTCGTTTTGTCAACTTCTCACTTTCTTCTAGTGACCCTGCTTTAAAGTAAAACAGGTCTGAATGGGCATTCCATCTTATGCCCAATGCCTTAACGGTGATGCTATCTTCGAATGCCAGAAAGTCCTCGGTCAGCCGATCCGATATTGGGATGTCGTTGGGAATTTCCTCAGAATTCGAAGTATTTTCCGTAGTGGGAAGCCAGCGGAGAGGAAGACTTGGCGAATCTCATTCCTCGCGTTAATAGCCGATGCGAGTGTGTGTCCCCCCGCTAGTACGTCATCTACGTACATGCCCTCCCTTAGTATGCTAGATGCTGTAGGGTGAGAACTCTCTACTTCATCTGCTAGTTGCGAAAGGGTTCTAATTGCCAGATAAGGCGCACAATTAACCCCGAAAGTGACCGGTTTCAGCTCGTAAAGGCTTATGGGTTCTTGAGGCGATGTTCGGTAAACAATCCGCTGGAATTTGACGTGATCACATATTTTCGGTGTCACTATTGAAAACGTACCGATACAGTCTCCATCGCAGTATAAGTACTGGAAGATATGACTGAAGTACTGGGCCTGGCAGGAGAAGGTCGTTCAAACTTCTGCCATTTGCCGGTGGGCTCGACGCATTGAATACGACGCGTACCTTAGTGGTGGTACTCTCCGCCTTTACTACGGCGTGATGGGGCAAAAAGTAACTGTCCGCCGCATCGGCTGGTACCATTTCATACATTTTGTGCATATGCCCTAATGTCTGATATTCAGACAGGACCCTCATATATTCGATGCCTAATTCCGGGTTCTTTGATAACCGCGTCTCATTTCTAAAAAGTAGTGAACTCGCCCGCCTAAGAGACCCTCCTATGTTTATCTTATCTGGGTAGTCCTGTCTGAATGGAAGAGCGACGACATATCTCCCATCCTCTCTACGACTTGTAGTTTCCCTATATAAATCTTCGCAGTACTTGTCATCTGCGTTTGGGCTTTAATTTCTGGGCAGATTTTCCAACTCCCAGAATGCGGTCAGCTGTTTGTCCAAAGCAACTTCGCTGTAAAAGGACACTATATTTCTGGTTGGATTCGGTGCTTCTATGCGCCCGGTTAATATCCAACCGAACACCGTTTCTTGGGCGACAAGTGTACTAAGTACATTCTTTTTCAGCCCACTCAACATAATTTGCGGATATACGTTAACTTCCTCGTTAATGTAGAATGGCTTGTCCGCCAAAACTAAGTCTGGAAAGCCTGCATAGTCGTAGCATCGATATGGCAGGATGGCTAGAATTAAAACAGAAGTTGTTAAGCTGAAGCAAGGGTCCACTGATGAACGGAGTTCAATATTGGATTACTCCTTGACTTGAGCGGACACGGCATTAGTGGTGCCCGAGACTTGAGCATGCATCCTTTTTGCCGGTAAATTGATTCTGCGTTTGAGTCGTTCTGTCATAAACGAGAACTCTGATCCAGAATCAATCAGTGCTCTTGCTGGGAAGTCTGTGCCATTATGATGAATGGTTACTCGAGCTGTCCCTAGCAGCGCACCCGCGTTTGAATGCACATGGCAGGATTTAACATTTCGGTTTACGACCGAACTAGATTTTTCAGCTTCCCGTCTCTCTTGTGCCTGTTTTGAAGTTGAGGCAGCATTATCAGCATGATACTGATGAGGGCTGGTGGTTGCCCGCGTCTGAACAGAATCCGCATGCAGGAGCGTATTATGTCGAGAGTGGCACTTGTTGCAGTCGTAAGAACTGGTGCACTTCGACACAGTATGTCCTGGGGACAGGCAGTTCAAACAGCCCTTGGTGGATTTGACAAAGTTTATTCTCTCCACCGGAGTTAATTTAAGAAAACGGGGACAGTTTCGTAATTTGTGGGCATTCGATTTGCATTTTGTGCACAGTAATTTAGTCACATTTGCTTGGTATGGAACAAATCTTTTTGCAGGGGTTTTTGCGCTTTTGAAGAACTCCCTATGAGCCCAGACACTGTTTCGAGTGTCTGGAAGCGGTTGGACAAAAATTTGTCCGTATCCTCCCACTTTGTGGTCTATGCTTTGCTCCCATAGACCAAGCGTACACTCCGGCAATTTCGTCGAACACAAATATGTAAAAATTGCATCCCAGTTCGAGGTGTCAATTTTATGACTTCGCAGGAACGAAAGGCGATTATTTATTTCGCGCTGAAGTGTTTTAATCGCGCTACCACACTCACTCTCTGCCTTTTTCAAGTTAAGCAAAATTTGGAGTTGCGAGTTCACTAAGATACGTTTGTTTTCGTATCTCTCGCATAAATTTCTCCAGCCCGTATCAAATCAATCATTCGTGAGCGGACATTTTTTAACAATATCTTTTGCCTCACCTTGTGTCTCATTGTTCAGATGGAACAATTTCTCCACAGGTGTTAGGCGTTTGTTCAAGATGTATATAGCCGTGAACATGTCACGAAATGTTGGCCATGACAGATAATTGCTCTTGAAAACTGCAGTATCACATGGAGGCAGGCGGATACTGTGTTCAAATTCGGGCTTTTCTTCAGTTTTATTTTCGGGTTTGTTGTATGTCGCTTGGCGTGTAGCCATATCTGACATGCAGCGAAAATATACTGCATATGCTCTCTTATACTTCTGTTTAACAGAAACTATACCAGTGGCTTCTAACTTATCGGAATTAAGTAAGTCGTCATAAGCCGTTCTGGTTTTTCTCCACATTGCTTTCAAGTCCTCTTGTTGAAGCCCAAGAGTGTACTTGCTGTGGACTGAATCCTGTAATTCATTGTAGTCTGATTCGAATTAAAAAATCGAATCAGCCAGCCTAATGAAACTTTCCATATTTTGGACTCAGAGGATATGCAGAATCAAAACAAAACCGAAAAAATATAGCTGAAGGTACGATGAAATGCTCAACCGTACAAGATAAATGCTGAATAGAAAGGGTAAAGGCAGTATTTTTACCCAGGAAAACCAAAAAAAATCCTACTCAATAAAATTTCAAATCAATCCAATTAATGTAATTTTAATTCAATTTAATTTTATTTATTTATTGCAGATTTGGCCGCTTTGTCTGTCTACTATGTGTGTACAACAATAACACTCTTTGGCTTACTCGCCACCCACACGTGTAAGGGAATATAAAAAGTTACAATTAAAAATTATTTTACCTTTATGAATATTTCGCTGCGATGGGAAATCGTGGGATCGCCGTGATGTGACTGCGTTGATTGTTGCTGAAAGAGTAGACGGTTTTCCAATCGAGGACAACCGTTGAACCTGAAAATTATCCTTCGGTTGTAAGGGGAGGTGAACCCACACATGCACACCCCCATGCATATATATGTGTGCTGACAAAACACGAATATGCATGCATGCCCACACAGGTGTGTGGGTTGGTGTTAGTGATTGGAAGGGCTCTAAAGTTACATTAGGGTGGCATATTTTTTAGGAATTTAGGCATCTCGCCTAAACACTTTTTATCCTAAATACATAGCAACTAATTGTTTCTTATTTTTTGACTTCTATATTAACTTCCTACAATAATTTTATTCTGTTAACTAATTATTTCTTAATGTGTAATCTATTTTATATCTAATTTACTTAGCTGATGAGGTTTTCTCTGTATCTGAGCAGTTTTAGATCTCGACGATTAATAAACCAAAGCTTTTCAACGACCCTCGCGCCGGTCGGGTGGGATATGGTGGGTAAATCCGTTTGGGAATTATTATTATCTATATATTAATAGGCTAACATTTTTTCCATACATATTATATTTAATAAATAATGCACCATTTATTTGTTATAATTCATTAAAGTTTTCTACGAGAAGCCATAGCTGTTAACTACAGTATCTGACTGTGTTATGGCACATACAGCAGTGGCGCAGGTGATAAGCTTCTAGGTTAGGACGCGTACGTTTCAAGAAGGTTCAAGGGCAGGTTCCCAACAACTTTTTTTTTTTTTAATTTGTCTTTAAATATATGAAAACTTCTTATGTGGGTTTTTCTTTTTGATTTATTATATTTTTAGCCCAATATTTTTCTGTTCGTGACCTTTATCTTAGAGTGAAAACCCCTAATTTTTCAAAAGAACTCCAGAAAATGATTATATGCAGCTCATATGCACTATATACTTCAAAGCAAAAAAGCAAATTCTGTCGGACCGAGACACTTTATAGTAACCTCGAAATTGATTGGAGCTCATTGTTTCTATCGGGGGTTTCCGATGAGATAGAACCTATATATAAAATACAAAAAGAGAAAACACAGTTTGTAGCTACTTCAAATTTATATTTAAAAAGGGTTCGAAATCGTCTTCATTTTTCTAAATACAGGGTGGCTGATGAATTTTGCTCCATTAAGAAACTCAAATAATTTTTTTTTCAGTGTATGGAATTCATTTTTCTTTTATTCATGTTAAAGCTCATTAAATTTTATTAAATATAGCTTAATTAGTTTTGAAAATAATAGAATTTAAATGCCCCCCCTGCTCGTCGATGCATGTGCGGCATCTTACCAAAAAGTTGTTCATTACTGCTTGGAGAGTTGAGACAGGAATAGCCGCAATTGTTTCTCGAATGGATTGCCTTAGTTCATTCAAATTTGTTGGTTTTGCTTTGAAGACTTCCTGTTTGCAATAACCCCACAAGAAAAAGTCAGGTGCAGCAAGGTCAGGCGACCTGGGTGGCCAACGGAATGTGGAGTTTCTGGATATCAGCTTATTGGGAAATTTTCGTCGCAATTCTGTCATAACAGGTTGGGCTATATGAGGAGCTGCACCACCTTGCTGAAACCACACAGAGTTGAAAGAAATTCTCATTCGGCGTAATTCTGGATAGAAAAACTCTCTCAACATGCTCAAGTAACGGTCTCCAGTAACCGTAACGGTGTGACCGTTTTCTTCGAAAAAGTAGGGCCCGACAATGCAGCGTGATGAAACTGCACACCACACTGTGACACGAAGTGGATGCAATTCCGTCTCATTGAGTATCTGTGGGTTGGAAGCACTCAATATTCGACAATTTTGTTTGTTTATGTTGCCGTTTAAATCGAAATGGGCCTCGTCAGACATGAAAAGACAGTTCAACATGTTTCCATCCTCTTCCACCATTTGAAGCATCTTCTGGCAAAATTCCAAGCGAATCGGCAAGTCTGCAGCGTTCAGTTTGTTGGCCATTTGAATTTTATATGGGAATAAGTCCAAATCTTTGTGCATAATTGACTGTAATGACTGTCTGCTTACACCCATTTGAGCAGATAAGCTTCTTGTCGAAACACGTGGATTGTTTTGTATGGCAGCAGCTACAGCAGCGATTGTTTCCTCCGTTCGAACTGAAGGGTTTCGATGGTAAGGTCTTCGGTTGACTGTCCCATGCTCGGCAAAATTGTTTACAAGTCTTATTATGGTCCATCTGCTCGGAGGATTGCCGCCAAACGTGCGCCTATACTCTCTTTGAACCGAAACTACGGACTCCAGTGCGTGATAGCGGCGGACAATCCAAATTCTTGGTTCAGTGTCCCAGTTATCCATTTTTGTTAAATGTAAAAGTCAATCTGTAAAATAAAAAAAAAATTAACCAGATTCATTAAATAGAAAAAAAGTTATTTAATTTTTTTTTGGTAGCGGCTTTCATCAGTTACCCTGTATATCAATTGTTTTCTTCTTCGAATATTTTAATTTGAGCCCTTTCCTATATGTAGACTAAATTTGACCTGGTATGTTGGGTACAAGTTGTGGTTGGGGAAAAAGGCCAGAAAACTATAATATGTTGAAGTTGTAATAAAATCCTGACTTGAAGGAAAAATTCCGAAAACTGCCTGTATACAAAAAAAAAAAAAACGATATGAAAACTGGCGTCAGGCTAATGTTGAGAAATTCGCGGAACTTCAAAATGAACGCTTCATTTATTTCAAAAGCCATATGGATATGTATGTAGGTATACTCCCAACGGTGGACATTTTTGTGGCTATAGCGCTTAGGTAAGGTATTTGACAGCAGATATATAAGTTACGGGATTTAATGCGTAAATCCCAAAAAAAATATATATTTTAAAAATTGGGTTGTAGTCAACCTTTATTGATAACCAGCAAGCCTAAGACTAAAATTTTACAATTAAAATTACTTAAAAGCTAACCTACTTGCACCGGCCAATCGTTGACGCTAATTCTCCGAATTGCCAAATTGGGCTGCGCGTGTCGACGGTGGCTTCCTGTTGCTGACGGTGCGTCTGGCTTTTGCTGTGGGAAACATTGTGCAACCCAAGCTGCACTTCCGCTCTTATTAACGTGTTACATGTTAACACTTCCCCTCTTAAAAACGATCGCCCTCGAGCGTTTATTAAAAATAAGGTAGGTTGTTGAAATTTATGTAAGTATTCTGATCATTAGGGGGCTCCTGGGTTTTATCTAAGTTTATATTTGCCAAAGGAATCTGGTAAGTTTCTGGAATAGGAGATATTATTATTTTGTTTTGGTGCTTTTTCCAAAATTTGCAAAAAATTATAATGCTAATTGTTGTGGTTGCAATTGCTCCAAGTGAAAGTGAGCTGTTGGATATTGTTGCTGCTTTGAGGATATTTATTCTTCTCATGTTGTCGATATGGAATTCTTTCAAAGCTTCCAGAGAAAGTAATTCGATTCGATTTTTTTCAATTGGTGTAGGTTGTAGGACTGCCTTTAACGTTGAATTATGAAAATTAATAAGGTGTGTCCCTGACACATTTTTTTGCATTCCGTCAGCATCTATTTGGCCTTTGAAGCCATTAAGTAGTAATATACCGGGTTTTATCTCTTCAATTTCCTGGATATGTTGGCCGTTCGTTAAGGTGCATGATGAATTCAAACTATTAATTACTCTAGGTATACAACTACTATTACTTATATTCATTAAATGGGTTTGCTTACAAATTTCAATTTTCTTATAACTATCGCACAATTTCTTAATTCCATAGGTATCCTTTGTACCCTTTAAAATTTTTTCAAATTCAACATTGATTATAGTTTTATTTTCTTTAACAACTGGTCTGATAATAATTTTTTGAAAATTTTCCTTAGTAGTTAGTGGTATTTTTACCAAGTAAAAAATTGTCATATTTTGACTTATTACATTTACATTCGATATTTCTAATGCTTCTTCGGCACTCTTAAATGGTATTTCGTCATCTTCCAATTTTCCTAAGGCAATTTCGATTTCATTTTTATTTAACAATAATGTGTTTAAAATATTTTTCTTTGCCCATTGTATGGCGTACTTTATATTAATCAATTCTTCTTTTATTAATCTTATCCTATTTTGCAAATTGGTAATTGTTTCATTTTCTATGTATGTGTCTTTCCTTATATTATTAAACAGATTATTTACTATCATACTTATATTGTTAATTTTTTCGTTAAAAATTTCATTTATTAGTACTTGTTTATTATTGTTATTATTAATTTCAGTAAAATTACTGTTTGGCGGCCGCCGTGGTGTGGAGGTAGTGTTGCCGGCCTACCACACCGAAGGTCCATGGTTCGAGCCCTGGTACAGGTAACATCAAAAGTGATTTGAAAAAAGTTTTTCAAAACGGGGTCGCCCCTCGGCAGTGGTTTGGCAAACTCTCCGAGTGTATTTCTGCCATGACAGGCTTCTCAGCAAAAATTCGTCTCCTTTGTAGATGCCGTTCGGAGTCGGCAAAAAACTGTAGGTCCCACCAATTTGTAGGGAAAATTCAAATCGGCACACCACAAATTGGAAGAGAAGCTTGGCGCAAAAATCTCTTAGGAGGTTTATGATGATATACCTGTTTTATATCGCGCCATACAAAAAAAAAAAAAAAAAAAAAAAAAAAATTACTGTTTATTGCCTCCAGATCCTCGTGATCGGGGCTTCCGGCAAGGCATTTCCAAGCCGTTCCTAAAATGTTTATGGATCGTTTTTGTTTTTTTTCGACGGGTTTTATGTTATCTAAAATTTGAAGGGATTGGGTTAATTCGTGCTTTAGGATAGGATACAGGATTGCGTCTTTAGATATGTCAGAGGAGGTGAATCTGTACATGTCCGTCAGGAATTGTTCGTATTTGTTGAGGTCGATTACGTGTATTAGCCTAAATGCTCCGTTCTGGATTTTAGCAAGTCCGTCATTTATCGTGACTAGTTGTGCAGTGGAGTAGTCGTAAATGTCTATTGATGCGGTTATTGGGTAAATAAGGAGGAATCTGAAAAGGAGATTTAATTTTGATTTTTCATATTGCTTTTATGTACAACTCTTCCGGATTCTGTTAAGATGGTTGAATTTCGATCCTCTCTTACTATTTCTTTTTTAAATCGTTTGGAAATTTTGGAACCTAATCGTTTATTTATTTTTACATAGATAGTGTCTCCCGGATCATATACTTTTATAGGGTGCCTAGATTTGTTGTGATAAGCAAGATCTTTCTCCTGCTTATTTTTTAATTCGGTTATATTTTCCGCCCTAGCCCTTTCAAATTGGCTTGGGTCGGTTGTAACTCTTCTACCAAAAAATACCTCTATTGGTTTCCTTTTTGTAGTTGAGTGGATTGTATCATTGCACTCGTAGACGGAGTTATCGAGGAGTTCGGCGAATGAAGTGAAGCTTCGCTCTGCTTTCAAACAACGCCTTATTTCTGTGAGGGTCGAGTGAAATCGCTCTACTTGGCCATTCACGGAACTTGTATAAGGCGGTGTTTTAAAAATTTGTATATTTAGGGTATCTTCCAACATGAATCGACTGGAAGCTGAATTCAAAGACGTTTCGTTGTCTATTACTACTAGTTCGGGTACGCCGAACTGGAAAAGTAGTTCACGGAGAGGTTCCTTAACGTGCTCTACGGCTCTCGATCTAAGGATTTTTGTTTGGGCATACTTTGAAAATTTATCTATTGCCGTAAGGACGGTATTTCGCTCGGTTATGTAAATATCAATGTGCAATATTTGCCCTGGGAATTGTGGAATAGGGGTTTCTCCTAATTTGAGTTTGGTGGGGTTTCGGTCATATTTATTTTCTTTATAAATTGAACACTGTTGGATTATCCTATTTATTTTTTTGGTCATGGAGGGAAAGTAAAAGTTTTCCAGGATTTGGATTTTATTTTCTCGACAGTTTCGATGTGCTCTTTTATGGGCTTTTACAATGATTTCTTCTTGTTCATGCTCATTTGTGACATCTTGCACTTGCATTTGTGTAAATCGAATTTTGTAGTTGCTAAAGTGTATTGGGTAAATCTCTTGGATTTTTCCCATAATCCTTTCCTCTGTTTTAATACAGTTGACAACGGAAGGATTAAGGTATCTTTTTAGAAGGTTCTTTAAATTTTCGGGGGTATAATCAGGTTCTTCCAAAATGTGTCTGTGGTAAGTGGGAAACACTATTTTAAATTGATATGTTGGGACTTCGGCTATCTTTAAAAAAATTTGGTTTTTAAATACATTTATTGGGGTTTCTACAGATGGAATTAGGTTATGCGATGAGCTTTCGTCGCTGTGTTGAGATGCTGATAGTGAATTGATCGGTTCACCTGGCATTCTTGATAGCGCATCGGCTACGACATTAGTTGTGCCAGGTTTATAGTGGAGTTCATGATTGTACTCCTCCAGAATTGATTTCCATCGTTTCATTTTAGAATTGTTGTTTTTATTGCTAAGGGCTTGCGTTAGCGGCTGGTGATCTGTGAATATTTTGACTCTTGCTGAGCCGTACAGATAGTTTCTAAAATTGTTTAGGGCCCATATTATAGCTAGGAACTCTTTTTCGTTCGTAGCGTAGGCTTCTTCAGTCTTGGTGAGTGTTCGTGAAATGAATGCTATTGGTTTTTGATCTTGAGAAAGGACTGCACCGATGGCATAATTTGAGGCATCGGTGGTTAAATGGAATTCTTTGCTGAAATCAGGGTATGAGAGTATAACATCGTCAGATGTAAGGGTTTTTTTAATTTTGTTGAAGGCATCTCTTGCCTCATCGTTCAAGTCTATATTTATTTTAGCTGACTTGTTTTTAGATATGCGGCCTTCTTCCCCTCTTAGGAGTAAAGTCAGGGGTTTTGCCAACTTAGCATAATCCTTTATGAATCGGCGGTAGTATCCTGAGAGTCACAGGAATGAGCGGAGTTGTTTGATATTTTGTGGGTAAGGTATTTTTGCAACTGCTTCTACCTTTGCGGGATTTTTTGTTATGCCTTTTGAGGATATAATAAATCCTAGGAACTCTACAGAGTCCCTGAAAAAATGGCATTTGTCCAACTGAATTTTCATGTTCGCATCTTCGAGCGTTTTGAAAACTTCTTGCAGGTGGAGGGCGTGCTCTTCTTCAGAGATACTGAAAACAACTATGTCGTCGATATAGACGTAGCAAATTTTGCCAATTTGATGGCGAAGAATATCGTCTAGTGCCCGTTGGCATACTGAGGGGGCGTTTTTTAATCCGAATGGCAGTCTTGTCAATTCGTATTTGCCATTATTTATTGAGAAAGCTGTTTTCTCAATGTCGGATTCCTTGAGAGGGATTTGGTGAAATCCGCTCTTCAAATCCAAGACGGAAAAATATTTATTTTTTCCAAGTTGGGACAGTACTTCGTTAATTTGCGGTATTGGATAGCGATCTGCTACCGTGATCGCGTTAAGCTTGCGATAATCGATTACTATTCTGTACTGTTTGTTACCCTGAGAGTCGGGTTTTTTTGCGACGACCCAAATGGGTGAATTGTATGGTGACCTTGATGGTCGAATAATACCGTCGTCTAACATTTTTTTAATCTGGGATTCGACTTCATTTTTTAGCGACATTGGGTAGGGGTAATATCTTGTATAGACGGGGGTGTCTTTATTGGTACGGATTTCGACTACGACTTTGGTAGTGTATGTGAGTTTATCATTAGGCTCGGAAAATAGATTTGGAAAATGATTTACTAAATTATCGACTTTATTTCGTTGATTTGTCGACAAATGATCGTCATTGAGTTCAATTTTATTAACAGATTTTGACTGAAATTGTTTTAGTTTTATTTTGGTATTCCCTTGCATTTCCATAAAGTTATCTTTGACGTGAATAACAGCTTCTAGCTCTTTGAGGCTATCATTGCCGAGGATTCCATGAAATGATCGAAGGGTGGGGAGTAGGTAAAATTTTAATTTTTTATTTATGTGGAACACATTTAAGAAAGTGTGCTCTTTAATTTCGGTGTCTCCCGATATAGATTTTGCAAAAAAAATTTCTTCATTTTTAATAGGTTTTGGTACGATGGATGGTTGGATGTAATTTTTTGTTGATCCTGTATCTATGAGAAATTTTACGATGTTTCCGCTCTTCAGCCTGCACTCGATATATGGCAGCGAAGAGTGGTTCATCCTAAAAAATGTAGATCAGTTGTATCTATGAATTCATGGGTTAATTCACTATTATTATGGTTATAGGTGTTATCATTATTATATGTAGGTATCGTTAGTATAGGTGTCATTAGTATTAGTTTCATACTCTCGGTTAGTGGGATTATAATCGTTTAGGTTGTACTGGTCTTGTTCAGTCGATTGTTCAATGTGGAAGTTTCTTTGTATTTTGTTAGGAGGTGCGGGGGGGTTATTGTTAGGTGGTCTTTTGTTAGTAGGATCATTGGGACGTGGCTTGTTCATGTAGTTAAGGTTTCTGGTTCGTAGGGATGGATCGATATCCATTGGTTCTGGTCGTGGTTGAAGTTTTTGGGGTGGACGAGGTGGTGGGTTATTTGGACGTGGGATGTACTGATTTGGTTGGAATTGATAATTCGGTTGGGAATATTGATTTAGTTGCTGGCCATAATTATTGGCCTGCTGCGGACGCTGGCCTCGGTAATCAGCTTGATGAGGTCTAGGGGGAGTGGCTGCGTACAGCCTTGGTTGTGGCATGTATGCCAATTCGGGATAAAATTCACTGTTTATCCTTCTAGGAGGTAGCGGCGGACGAAACTCTTGTGGTTTCCTGGCTAGGTTATTATTGCTCAAGGCATAATGAGACCTGAAATTTTGGTTTTCAAGCTTTAAGCACAAGTGGAGGGCTTGGGGGAGATCAGCGGGTTCCCTCATTCCTAGGCGTCTTGGCAGGTCTCCTTTAAGCCCACGAATGAACGTGTCTAGCGCTTTGTCCCTATACGTGCGGGTAAGCAGATGCATGGCCTCTGTGCCGACATCCATGCAGCCGAGCTTATTTAGAATAAGCGACAAGTGTGAATATACCCGCTGGTAAAATTCTTGAATTGTCAGGTTACCCTGTACAAGCGACGTCATCTGGTACTCGAGAGTACCTAAGTCGCGCTTATCCGCATAATGCATCGTTAAGCACCTGGAAATTGCTCTCCAGTCTAGTGGAGTATTGTATGACTCCAGGGCAATGTCGGCGTTCCCGACAATTTTATTGCGGATTACGTTGAGGATCCCATAGTATTTGGGAGATCCCCTTTGTGGCTCATAGATTTGGAGGATCCTGTCCACACTTTTCTTCCACGAGTTGAATTCTCCAGGCGCCCCTGAGAATTCGCGAAGACACCTTACCATATCAGGTATCTTGTCTAGCTCCGATATGTTAGGTGAGCTCGTGTCTATCGTAATATCCGGAACGTCAGAAAAACTGGCGTTGGGATTAAGGGCGGCTTGAACCATGTTTCGCCCTTGTTGTTGGAATATACTGGTTACGATGTCAGATATGACTTCGGTTAACTGGGCCATCGATAAGGAATTAATATTAGCAGGGGCAGCAGGTGGGGGAGGTGCGTTTAGCACAGGTGGTCGAATAAGATTTTGGGGGTTTGACATTTTAAGCTTATTTAATTTATTCTTTTCACTTTATTATTTAATTAATAGAAATTTTCCTTTTATTGATTTTTTCAATAGGGAATTTGCTTTCACTTGATTTTATCTTAATTTCTTATTAGTTTTCCCGCAATAGCACTCGGTTGATTTTCTTTTTAGGTTGTTCTTAAATCTATGCTTTTTTATTAATTTTCCCTCAATGGGACTAGGACAATTTAAAATTTCTTTTCAATTCGAAATTTGGATTTACTTAATTTACTTGATTTCTTATCTGAAAATTTTTTTTATTAATTTTTCCTCAATAGGACTCACTCAATTTTCTTTTTTAGTTTGTCTTAAGTCTATGCTTACATTAGTGGCAGCATCCGGCGGCTAACGTCTTGCGTTTCCCGTATGCACATTGGTGAGCTACTAGGGCACCTCTTTTCCTTCGCTGTCTTTGAGTTAACTTAGGTTCTTGGCTGGCTAAAGGACCTACGGCTTTGGTGTGTTATTCCACCCTTTATGCGCTGGAGTTACTACGAAATCGGCGATCTTTCTGCTCCCAGTATCACAAAATTTTATGTTGTTCTACCCTTTATGCGCTGGAGGCTGTTCTACCCTTTGTGCGTTGGAGTTATGACGAAATCGGCGATCTTTCTGCTCCCAGTATCACGAAATTTTCTGTTTCAGGTGTTGCTAAATTTTTCGCGAAACGTTTGTTAATTTAATTTTTACTAACGCGCACAACTTTATTTAGTAACGGGTTTTGAAAACACTCGACTGGCGTAGGCCCCACGTTGGGCGCTAGTTACGGGATTTAATGCGTAAATCCCAAAAAAAATATATATTTTAAAAATTGGGTTGTAGTCAACCTTTATTGATAACCAGCAAGCCTAAGACTAAAATTTTACAATTAAAATTACTTAAAAGCTAACCTACTTGCACCGGCCAATCGTTGACGCGAATTCTCCGAATTGCCAAATTGGGCTGCGCGTGTTGACGGTGGCTTCCTGTTGCTGACGGTGCGTCTGGCTTTTGCTGTGGGAAACATTGTGCAACCCAAGCTGCACTTCAGCTCTTATTATTGTGCTTTTGCTGATCACTCAAAGTGGCGATCAGCAAATGTTAACGTGTTACATGTTAACATATATGTGTAGAAATTGCGCAGGTGTAAGCGTCTGCAGTGGGACGTGTGCATTCTGTGGTTCGATCCCAACTTCTGGACAATCACTTTTTTTTTTTAATAGATTTTCTTCTTATATTGACTTTAGAATTTATTAAGATTTTAAAGCACCATTTTCCTAAAACAAATTCTATGCAACAAAACGCAAGAAAATTACTAAAATTTACCATAACAAAATATGTGAGGTAAATACTTTTCAAGTTTTATGGTTTTTTAAAGGAGTTTGCTTTTTTACCGCCTTTATATTTGGATGGATATAGGACTTCGGGTATACTTATATGATAAAGAATAAGTTGAGATCATATATATATCACAAAATATTATTGAAATGCTATAAAAGCCAATACGAAATGGCTAAATATGTCTTAATTAGGGTTTAGAAAAAAGGCAGAAAACCATCATATTCTGAAGTTGCAATTTTCCCCCGCCAAAAAAACGAGATCTAAAGTGCACTGTTTGCACATAAAAACCCGATAAGAAAACCGGCATCATTTGCTCTATATTTTCATTCTCTTACTCATTGAGCGAATTGAGTTGAAGTTTACTGCAGCTTCGCCGCCTGTCTAATTTGATTTAGAGTTGCCCCCCTTTATGCTGATCTGTACCAAAATCTTAAAATAAAAATTCCAATTTGTTTCAACATATCTCGCGCGTTGTATTACAAGCAAGCAATAGTTCAAAATTAAAATTTTCTGAGAAGACACAATAAAAGTTTTATTTTTTTATAGAACTCTATTATAAAAATGATGGTCAAGAGCATGCTTAGGAGCCCCTGTGTATATAACTCAAATTTCAATTGTTTTTTTAAAAACGTAATAAACTTTCTTTTTTGTAAAATTCCAAAGTAAAAATTAGATTGAAAGGTTTTCATCGCCACTTTCTTCGTCCGGTTTTTAGGTACATCCTTAAATATTTGTTTTCAACATATCTCGAACGTGTTATTACAAACAGTATTAGTTAAAATTTTAAGTTTTGAGAGAAAACACAATGAAAGTTTTCATTCATAGTCGCTGTTGTTCATATAATTCCAAATTAAAATAAATTTAAAAACGCCATCAAACTTCTATTTTTTTTGGAAAATTCTTAAATGAAAATGAAATTCAAAGGCGTCATGGCCACTTTTTTCAGAAGGTTATTTAGATATAATTTAAATACTTATTTTTAACATATCTCGAACGTTTTCTTCCAAACAAAGGTTCAAAATTAAAAATTTTAGGGAAAACACAATAAAAGCTTAATTTTTTTAATGGAACTCTATTATAAAAAGGAGATTCAAAAGCATCCAAAGTCGCTGCTGTTCACATAATTCAAAATCTAAATTTTTTTTAAAAACGCAATCATTTTTGAAAATGAGATGAAAAGGTATTCATGTCCTCTATTTCGGTCGGGTATTTAAATGCATCCTAAAATCGTTAAAACCCTAAGGGCCGGTTTCACCAACGCGACTAAGACTAAAACTAAGTCGTGACTTAAGTTAGCACAGATTCGAGACTAACTTAATTTTGGGTTTCACCAACTGAGCGACTTAAATAATTTTTAGCACAACAACCCGATCAGCTGTTTTATGCATAGTAGTATTTTTTCATACCAGACAACTCTGCGCATCGCAATATCCCAGTGCGAAATGGGCATGTATGACTATACACGAAGGAATGTATTGATCTTACACCCATTTCTCTTTAGTTGGAAGGTACTAAAATTAGCGCTTAATTGAAAAAGATAGTTTCGTAATGGTTGCATGCTAGAAAACAAGCGTTCACATGCATCTACGCTTACCCTGTTGAAGTCAAGCATGGTGAAGTTTCCGACTGGGGCGTTGCACAAAACAAATTAGCAACATTACTGACATTTAGGTTTTGAACCACAGCAACACTGCTTAGTCAAGAATAAGTCAGCTGGCAAGTTGACTAAGTTGTGACTTAGCTAAGTTAGGTGGTGAAACTGAAAAAGTGAAAATCGCTACTTAACTAAGTTAAGTCGAGTTGGTGAAACCGGGCCTAAGTGTTTATAAGAAAATGTGAATTTTTACTGTTCATAAAAATCCAATATTAAAACGAAATTCTAAACCAGCCATGGCAACTTATAATTCAAAAATTCAGATCGAAAAGAAAGCAGAGTCAAAATAGGAAGGTGCGTCGTTGAGTCGGAATTGCTAAATTGAATTTTTAATTTGCTCCCGGTAAATGGATTGCAAAAGGCACTGCCTGTATACCAATAACCAAAAAATTATAATATGACCATGTCCAAACGGTGGACGTATTTTCACTCACTGAGCACATTGAGTTAAAGTAACCATTATCTATATATTAATAGGCTAACATTTGTTCCATACAATCAATTGCCAGAGTGTTTCTCATCTAAACATGCATATTTCCAATTAGTATGTATTTCTATGTCTTCGTATGGCTCAGAAGCGGTGCATAGGCATATTATATTTAATAAATAATGCAAAATTTATTTGTAATAATTAGTTAAAGTTTTCTGCAAAAGGCCATATCTGTTAACTACAGTATCTGACTGTGTTATTGTACATACAGCAGTGGCGCAGGTGGTAAGCGTCTCGGTTAGGACGGGTACGTTCAAAGGTTCGAGAGCAGGTTCCGATCAATTTTTTTTTTTGTTATTTGTCTTTAAATATATGAAAACTTCTTATGTTGTTTTTTTTTTAAATTTATTATATTCTTAGCCCAATATTTTTCTGTTCTGACCTCTATCTTAGAGTGAAAAAACCTAATTTTTCAAAAGAACTCCAGAAAATGATTATATGCAGCTCATACATCAAAGCAAACAAGCAAATTCTGTCAGACCGAGAAACTTTATAGTAATCTCGAAATTTATCGGAGCTCATTATTTCTATCGGGGGTTTTCCGTTGAAATAGACCCTATATATAAAATACAAAAAGAGAAAACACAGTTTGTAGCTACTTCAAATTTATATTTAAAAAGGGTTCGAAATCGTGTTCATTTTTGTAAATATATCAATTGTTTTCTTCTTCGAATATTTTAATTTGAGCCCATGCATATATGTGACTAAATTTGACCCGTTATGTTGGGTACAAGTTGTGGTTGGGGAAAAAGGCCAGAAAACTATAATATGTTGAAGTTGTAATAAAATCCTGACTTGAAGGAAAAATTCCGAAAACTGCCTGTATATATACAAAAAAAACGATATGAAAACTGGCGTCAGGCTAATGTTGAGAAATTCGCGGAACTTCAAAATGAACGCTTCATTTATTTCAAAAGCCATATGGATATGTATGTATGTAGGTATACTCCCAACGGTGGACATTTTTGTGGTTGTAGCGCTTAGGTAAGGTATTTGACAGCAGATATATATGTGTAGAAATGGCGCAGATGTAAGCGTCTGCAGTGGGTCGCGTGCGTTCTGTGGTTGGAGCCCAAGTTCCGGACAATCACTTGCTTTTTTAATAAATTTTCTTCTTATATTGACTTTAGAATTTATTAAGACTAGGTGGACCCGTGCGCGCCTTGCGCAAAAAAAAAAACAAAAATGGTTTGAAACCTTTTATTAGTTCAGGTCCAGGATTTCTCAAACCTTTTTCTCAAATTATAAAAAAAGATTTTCAGCTACACTTGTTGTGAGACCACAAAAAATTATACAAATATGCGCAAACAGCTACTTGAAATTTCACCACTTATATTACATTCACATTGAGCCATAAACTTGAGTTGATTGACAACGTCAATATGAATTAACTCAAAAAATGTCCCTTTAACTCGAGTTTATGACCCAATGTAAACGCAGTCTTATTCACTTATTTTTAGCAATGTTCAAGTGTAGATGGCGCGCTTGCAGTGGGTTGAGCGCTGTGATATTCGCAATGCCTTGAATTATTCTACAAGGTGGCGCAAAAGTAAGCTTCCGATGTTCAGCATATCGGTTGTGGCACGTGCAGTGTGTGCTGTTGCACCGTCTTGTTGGAACCACATGTTTTCCAATCCCAATTCATCAAGTTGCGGCAAAAAGAACTCGTTGATCGTTGCTCTGTAGCGCTCACCATTCACAGTAACCGTTTGGCCCCGACCGATTATTGGTCAAATAAATAGTCAGCAATATTCCGCGTTCTGGAGCGGTGTAGTGTAACACTGTTTATTAACGTGTATTTCGCATGTGTTCACTACACAAATGTCAAAACAGAACTGACTTCAGGGGCCAATCGCAAAATATATAGCATTTTCTGATAGGAGGATTACTTTTGCGCCACCTTGTAGCACTGTTCAGTCTTAGTATTCAAATGTAGATGTAGCGAGGCATGTGAATGTCACAGTTACAATAGCGTTGCAGTACAAATTGATTTTTTTGTGCATCCACAATCGTTTATTTTAAAGAATTCATTTTTATAAAATACGCTTAAACAAAAGCACTCCGCTAATTAACACATGGTTTTGCATGTAGAGCTACCCCTCAACTTTAAAACGATACCTTATTTATTAATATTGGTTCCAAATGAGAGCAGAAAATTAGGAACTAACACAAAAAGACCTTACAGAAATAATATATATGAATTTAAAGCAACATTTTCCTGAAACAAATTTTATGCAAAAAAACGCAAGAAAATTAATAAAATTTACCATAACAAAATATGTAAGGTAAATACTTACAAAGTTTGATGGTTTTTTTAAGGAGTTTGCTTTTTTACTGCCTTTATATTTGGATGAATATAGGACTTAGGGTATACTTATATGATAAAGAATAAGTTGAGATCATATATATATCACAAAATATTATTGAAATGCTATAAAAGCCAATATGAAATGGCTAAATATGTCTTAATTAGGGTTTAGAAGAAAGGCAGAAAACCATCAAATTCTGAAGTTGCAATTTTCCCCCGCCAAAAAAACGAGATCTAAATGGACAGCACTGTTAGCAAATAAAAAAGCGATAAGTAAACCGGCATCATGCTCATATTGAGAAATTGAGGAACTTCAAAATAAGCTCTAAATTCATTTTCAAAAAAAAAATGTATATGTGAACACATTCCTAACGGTAAAATGTTTGTACTCTCTTATTAAGCACATTGAGTGGCATCGGTTCTGTCAACTCATAGTTCATTTGCTCTATATTTTCATTAGGGCTGAACACATTGAATACGGTGGCTACGAACCACAGCTACAATAAAACAAATTTATGCGACAACTGTAGTCAAGCATTGGCTACTTGATTACAATGAAAGCAGCAGCGACAGGTGTGAATTATCTTAAAAAGTAGCAAAGAATTATAGAAAAAGTACAAATTGTGTGAAAGATACACATACCTCAATAAATGAAACTTGTATTACAAGTTATTCACTCTTCCTTTCGTTTTTATTGACCAAAATAAAACAACGCCACGATCTGTCGCTTGTAAAAATAGAAATAGATTTAAACTGGCGACAGCGGCATTCGTGGTTTGTAGCCATGTAGCTATGACGCGCTTAAAATAATGCTTTACATAAGAACGTGTGTACAAATAATATGACAGATGGCGCTTTGCAGTCGCCGTCTTGAATGTAATCAGGCCTATTCTCTTACTCACTGAGCAAATTGAGTTGAACTTTACTGCAGCTTCGGCGCGTCTGTCTAATTTGATTTAGAGTTGCCCCCCTTTATGCTGATCTGTACCAAAATCTTAAAATAAAAATTCCAATTTGTTTCAACATATCTCGCGCGTTGTATTACAAGCAAGCAATTATTCAAAATTTTAATTTAATGTTGAAGAAAATAATACAAGCTGCAGAACTTAACCGCGCTGGAACAATATTTTATAAAAGCGTGCAACTGTTGGCATATGCTGACGATATTGATATCATTGGCCTTAACAACCGCGGCGTAACTTCTGCGTACTCCAAATTAGAAAAAGAAGCGGAGAAAATGGGATTGGTGGTGAGCGAGGGCAAAACGAAGTACCTTCTGTCATCATGCAGAGAGTCAGGGCATTCGCGCCTTGGCAACCAAGCCACTGTTGGCAGCAATAATTTCGAAATAGTAAAGGACTTCGTTTACCTGGGAACCAGCATTAACACCAACAATAATGTTAGCCTAGAAATCCGACGAAGAATTACTCTTGCAAACAAATGCTACTTCGGACTGAGTAGGCAATTGAAAAGTAAAGTCCTCTCTCTACGAACAAAAACAACACTCTCCAAGTGACTTATCGCACCCGTCCTGCTATATGGTGCAGAAGCGTGGACACTAACAACATCTGATGAGGCGGCTCTGGGAGTATTCGAGAGAAAGGTTCTTCGAAAGATTTGTGGACCTCTACGCGTTGGCGACGGCGAGTACCGAAGAAGATTTAATGATGAGCTGTATGAACTTTACGCAGACGCCGACATAGTTCAGCGAATTAAAACACAGCGGCTTCGCTGGCTAGGCCACGTAGTGCGAATGAGCGAAGATGCTCCAGCCCAGAAGGTATTCTTATCGGCACCCGCCGGTGGTAGCAGAGGAAGATGGAGACCACCACTCCGATGGAAGGACCAAGTGGAGACCGATTTGCGATCCCTCGGTGTTTCCAGTTGCCAAAAGTTGGCGCAAAGAAGAAACGACTGGCGAGCTATGTTGGACGGTCAAAATCGCCCGGGCGGTTAAATGACCATTTAAAGAAGAAGAATAATTCAAAATTTAAATTTTCAGAGAAGACACAATAAAAGTTTTATTTTTTTATAGAACTCTATTATAAAAATGATGTTCAAGAGCATGCTTAGGAGCCCCTGTGTATATAACTCAAATTTCAATTGTTTTTTTAAAAGCGTAATAAACTTTTTTTTTTGTAAAATTCCAAACTAAAAATTTGATTCAAAGATTTTCATGGACCCTTTCCTCGTCCGGTTTTTAGATACCTCCTTGAACATTTGTTTTCAACATATCTCGAACGTGTTATTACAAACAATATTAGTTAAAAATTTTAGTTTTTAGAGAAAACACAATGAAAGTTTTCATCCATAAACGCTGCTGTTCATAAAATTCCAAACTAAAATAAATTTAAAAACGCCATCAAACTTCTATTTTGTTTGTAAAATTCTGTAATGAAAATGAAATTCAAAGGCGTCATCGCCACTTTTTTCAGACGGTTATTTAGATATAATTTAAATACTTATTTTTTACTTATCTCGAACGTTTTCTTCCAAATAATGGTTCAAAATTATAGATTTTAGGGAAAACACAATGAAAGCTTAATTTTTTTAATATAACTCTATTATAAAAATGAGATTCAAAAGCATCCAAAGTCGCTGCTGTTCACATAATTCAAAATTAAAATTTTTTTTAAAAACGCAATCATTTTTGAAAATGAGAAATATTTGTTTTCAACATATCTCGCACGTCTTATTGCAAACAATAGTTCAAAATTAAAGTTTTTACCCTATTATAAAAATGAGGTTCAAAAACACCCATAGTGACCCCTGTTCATATAAGTCAAATTTTTTTTTATGCTAAATAGTACTTCTACTTTTTTTTGTGTAAAATTCCATAATTAAAATGAGATAAAAAGGTATTCATGTTCTCTATTTTCGGTCGGGTATTTAGATGCATCCTAAAGTCCTGAAACCCCTAAGTGTTTATAATAAAATTTAAATTTTTACTGTTCATAAAAATCCAATATTAAAACGGGATAATATATTTTTCACCAGACATTTCTATAATGTCAATGTGCAGTATTTCCGTTGGGTATGACGGTATGCTCGTTACCTGTAGCTCAGTCTTTTGAGGATGGCGATCGTATTTGTTGCACCCACAAGTTTTGCATGCTTTTGTATATTAACAAGTTTTTGTGTGATTCTGACACGAAATTTTGAAAACTTTTCCTGATAAACCTGTTGTAGTAAGGAAATATATTTTTCAGGAATTTTGATTTCATTAAGTATACTCGTATTTGAATTCAGAAAATCTTTAAGGTGTTTAACTAATTTAGTTTTATCATAGACTGCGCTTTTAATTCGATGCCTATGGTAACTTGTGTGAGGTTTCTCGTGAATAATTTCATCTTTTCTTTCCTGGAATATAATTTGGTTTTTAAATACATTAAGCGGTGCCTCGCAATGCGGTATGAGCTGTGAACTATCTTCTTCTGCACTATGCTGCGATATTTCATCGGAAGATGTCATTGTATTAACCTCTATTGGTAACCGTGATAACGCATCGGCGACCACGTTTGTTTTTCCTGGTTTATAAATGAGTTTATAATTGTACTCTTCTATTCGAGCTTTCCACCTTTTCAGTTTGGCATTGTTATTACTGTTGCTTAATGCAAACGTCAGTGGTTGGTGGTCAGTAAGAATTTTTACTTCTTTTGCTCCATATAAGTAAGTCCTTAGCTTGTCAAGAGACCATACTATAGGGAGCATTTCTTTTTCTATTGTCGCGTGATTTTCCTCGGTTTGATTAAGTGATCTAGATACTTGTATATAAGTTATGGGCTTATCATTACCGATTTCCCCTTGAGAAAGGACTGCCCCAATCGCGGTATTAGAAGCGTCTGTAGTTAGAATAAAGGATTTATTGAAATCAGGAAATACCAAAATTTTAGAAGACATAAGCAACATTTTTAGGTCATTGAATGATTTCAGTCCTTCATCTGTTAATGAAATTTTTATTTTTTTAGATTGGCTCGCTTTTGTTTGCGCATTCTCACCTCTAGTCAAATTTGTAAGGGGTTTAGCAATTTTTGCGAAGTCCTTTATAAATCGTCTATAATATGACGCTAAATCTAAAAAACTCTTTAGCTCCTTAAGATTTACTGGTGCAGATATTTTTTTATTGCTGACATTTTTTCAGGATCAGGTAAAATACCATTATCCGTAACAATATGCCCTAGAAATTCTACTCGGGTTTTGAAAAATTTAGATTTTTCCATATTTATTTTTAAATTTGCTTTGTGTAGAAGAGCGAATACATCTTCAATATTTTTAAGATGTTCTTCTTTATTTCTTCCTACTATTATAATATCGTCTGTATAGACGTAGCAGGATGTCCCTATGAGGGGTTTAAGGACGTCATTTATCATCCTTTGAAATATACTCGTATAAATGGCATTTTTGAGCCCAAATGGCAGCCTAGTAAATTCATATTTACCATTTGCGGTTGAAAAGGCTGTTTTTTCTACATCCTTTTCTTTCATGCTGATTCGATGAAAACCCGGTGTGAGGTCGCGTGTAGTGAAATACTTACACTCCCCTAAGCTAGCTAAGGTGCTATTTATATCGGGTATTGGATAAGAGTCAGGTATCGTTACTGAGTTTAATCTCTTAAAGTCAACGACAACTCTGTATTTCTTTTCCCCAGAAGGACCTGGTTTTTTTGGCACAATCCATAAAAGAGAGTTATATGGGTTTTTTGAAGGCCTAATTATACCGTTATTTAAAAGTTCCGTTATCTGTTTTTCAACTTCACCGCGAAGATGGGTTGGATAAGGGTATGACTTTGTGTAAGTCGGTTCCTCTGTCGTTGTCCTTATTTCTGCTAACACTGTTGTGTCTATTGTTCCACCGTCGGAGACTGGTCTGAAAATGTTCACGTATTTATTAAAAATTTCGCTAAGTTCTTGTTCATAAAGGGTTTCCTCTAGATTATATACTTGTTTTGAAATTTTCTCTTTTAATGGCAATACTACATCTCCGATGGTTAGCGCATCGTCCTTCCTATTAATAATCGCTCCTAATTGTTTGAGAGTATCATCGCCTATGATACCGTCAAAGGATTTTAAATTTGGAAGTATAAAGAAATCAAAATTATTTTTCAAACCAATGCTTTTAAAGAATGGTCCTGATAGTTTATGGGTTATCTCTATCTGACCAGCAGCTGGTTGGACTTTGAAAGGATGTTCTAGTTTTCTGAAATTGTTTGCGATTTATTCGCAAGCAAATTTTTTGTTGGCACCTGTATCTATGAAAAATTTCAGAGTGTCACCGTCTTTTAAGGTGCGTTCTAAATAGGGTAATGTAGATAGGCGTTTGTCATAAAATTTATTTCCTCACTTTCCTCACCACGCTCGTATTCTTGATCCTCTGTTTCTATGTTAAATAATTTTTGACTCTTGCCTTACTACTGGCGTGCTTTCTACTCGATTCATATAATTGACTTTCCTAGAATGAATCGAAGGGTCTATTTCCATAGGAACTGGAGGTTTCGGTTGCGTCGGCCTTGGCGGAGGAGGCATTTGTGTTTCTGTATTTTTATTATAAATTTAATTTTTTTCAGCAGGACCTAGATCTCTAGGTGATGCAAATGTTTGCCTTTGTTTTACTTGGTTTTTGGCCATTTGACTAGACGTGTTTGTATTTTTTGGGTGGATTGAGTAATTTCTCAAATTTACATTTTGAATTTCTAAACAGAAGGAGTAAGCCTCTGTTAGGTTTTGGGGGCGTTGGATGATTAGCATCCTGGATAATTCGCCATTCAGCCCTCTAATAAATACGTCAAGGGCTCTATTCCTGCAGGTTTCTAGAAGCGCATTGCTAGTTTCCCTAGAGTGGTCCTGACTTTTGATTTTATTAATTGTTAGAGACAGCTGGTGGTTTATCCTTGCGTAGAATTGGTCTACGCTGAAATGCTTTTGGGACAAGGATGCTAATTCATGTTCGAGGGTCTTTAGATCACGTTTATCTGCGTAAAGCAAGGACAAACAGTTTTTTATTTTGGCGAAGGATGGCTCTGTATATGTGTTTTGTTTTGACTATCTCGTAGTCTTGCAGTATTGATTCAACATTGTGAATCCCGGAAATAAATTGAACGGGACTACCTTCAAAAGTGGGAAGGTTTTTAACGCTATCAGGTAGCCTACATAGTTCGAGCAAATCTGCTTCTGTTAAATTGGCTGGGCTCTCAGGAGTTAAGCTTCCTGTGTGAGGATTAACCCAAGCTTCTAGCTGATTAATCCTATTGCTCATGGCCCTCATTTGCTCTATTTGTGCATTAACTGCACCAGTTAGCTGTGTTACTGCTTCTTGTATTAGCTCCATTCTTAAGTTACTTTTTACAGTATTAAAAAAATTATTTAATCTTTACAGAAGATTAATTCTTCAGTTATATAATTCTTCTCTTTACAGTATTTTAGAAAAAAATGTTAATCTTTGATATAATTTTTCAAGGGATCAATTTAATTCCTTACCGAAACTGGTTAAAAAAATTTGAATTTGATTTTTTATTTATATATAAATTTTTCAAGAAAATGATAATTTGAATGATTAATATATATTAAAATTCCTTACATTATTAGCATATTGAAGTTCATCCTTAGTGTTTTTTCGTTGCACCTTTTTTAATGAAACAATTTCTTTGGTGTTTTTATAATTTGCACTAAAATCTTTTTTTCTTACTTTTTAAATTAAAACTTAAATTTTAGTGTTTTTTTCTTACACCTTTTTTAGTGAAAATATTTCTTTGGTGTTTTTATAATTTGCACTAAAACGTTTTTGATAAATTTTAGTGTTTTTTCGTTGCACCTTTTTAATGAAACAATTTTTTTGGTGTTTTTATAATTTGCACTAAAATCTTTTTTTATTACTTTTTAAATTAAAACTTTAAAATTTTAGTGTTTTTTTCTTACATTTTTTTAGTGAAAATATTTCTTTGGTGTTTTTATAATTTGCACTAAAATGTTTTTGGTAATATTTTAGTGTTTTTTCGTTGCACCTTTTTAATGAAACAATTTCTTTGGTGTTTTTATAATTTGCACTAAAATCTTTTTTTATTACTTTTTAAATTAAAACTTTAAAATTTTAGTGTTTTTTCTTACACCTTTTTTAGTGAAAATATTTCTTTGGCGTTTTTATAATTTGCACTAAAATGTTTTTGGTAAAATTTTAGTGTTTTTACGTTGCACCTTTTTTAATGAAACAATTTCTTTGGTGTTTTTATAATTTGCACTAAAATCTTTTTTTATTACTTTTTCAATTAAAACTTTAAACTTTTAGTGTTTTTTTCTTACACCTTTTTTAGTGAAAAGATTTCTTTGGTGCTTCTAAAATTTACACTAAATTTTAACTGGATTCTCGGGCGCCAATTAGAACCTTCGTCGTTTGCTTCACGGGAATGAACTTAAACTTTCTTTATTAACCGTTTACTTTTTATACAATATCTCACGCTAATTGCTTACATATTACATACATACTTATATTAAATACTTATACAAATAAAAGTACACTTAAAGCAAAATATCATTATTGTTTTATTTTACCGTTCTACTTATGTACTAAATTGCTGATAATGCAATAAATTGGAATTAAAAATTCACATGATTTTGTGTATGCACTAATTTGCAAGTGCAAGTAACTTCAGTTGCTCAACAACGGGTTCACATAACGTTTGCACGACTTCCGCTTGAAGTTAGTATGATCAAATGTGAAGAAGTTGTTGTTGTTGATTTTTCGGAACTGCTTTAGCGTGTGACAGTTTTTTATATTTGGTTATTCTACTGCTAACTGTGCTAACTTGGATATGTATGTATGTAGGTATACTTCCAACGGTGGAAATTTTTCCGGCTATAGCGCTTAGGTAAGGTATTTGACAGCACATACTCGTTATGTGTAGGAATAGCGCAGGTATAAGGGTCTGCAGTAGGACGCGTACGTTCTGTGGTTCGAGCCCAAGTTCCGGACAATAATTTTTTTTAATCTTATATTGACTTTAGAACTTATTATGATTTTAAAGCAACATTTTCCTAAAACAAATTTTATGCAAAAACCGCAAGAAAATTACTAAAATTTACCATAACAAAATATGTAAGGTAAATACTTACAAAGTTTTATGGTTTTTTTAAGGAGTTTGCTTTTTACTGCCTTTATATTTGGATGGATATAGGACTTAGGGTATACTTATATGATAAATAATAAGTTGAAGTCATATATATATCACAATATAATATTGAAGTGCTATCAAAGCCAATATGAAATGGGCAGATATGTCTTAATTAGGGTTTAGGAAAAAAGCAGAAACCAGCATATTCTGAAGTTGCAATTTTCACCCGCTATAAAAATGAGATCTAAATGGACACCACTGTTAGCATATAAAAAAACGATAAGAAAACCGGCATCATGCTCATATTGAGGAGCTTCAAAATAAACGCTAAATTCATTTTCAAAAAAAATATGTATATGTGAACACATACCTAACGGTAAAATGTTTGTACTCTCTTATTAAGCACATTGAGTGGCGTCGGTTCGGTCAACTCATATTTCATTTGCTCTATATTTTCATTCTCTTACATATCTCGCGCGTTTTATTACAAGCAAGCAATAATTCAAAATTTTAATTTAATGCTGGAGAAAATAATACAAGCTGCAGAACTTAACCGCGCTGGAACAATATTTTATAAAAGCGTGCAACTGTTGGCATATGCTGACGATATTGATATCATTGGCCTTAACAACCGCGGCGTAACTTCTGCTTACTCCAATTAGAAAAAGAAGCGGAGAAAATGGGATTGGTGGTGAGCGAGGGCAAAACGAAGTACCTTCTGTCATCATGCAGAGTCAGGGAATTCGCGCCTTGGCAACCAAGCCACTTATGGCAGCAATAATTCCGAAATAGTAAAGGACTTTGTTTACCTGGGAACCAACAATAATTGTAGCCTAGAAATCCGACGAAGAATTACTCTTGCAAACAAATGCTACTTCGGACTGAGTAGGCAATTGAAAAGTAAAGTCCTCTCTCGGCGAACGAAAACAACACTCTCCAAGTGACTCATCGCACCCGTCCTGCTATATGGTGCAGAAGCGTGGACACTAACAACATCTGATGAGGCGGCTCTGGGAGTATTCGAGAGAAGGGTTCTTCGAAAAATTTGTGGACCTCTGCGCGTTGGCGATGGCGAGTACCGAAGAAGATTTAATGATGAGCTGCATGAACTTTACGCAGACGTCGACATAGTTCAGCGAATTAAAACACAGCGGCTTCGCTGGCTAGGCCACGTAATGCGAATGAGCGAAGATGCTCCAGCCCAGAAGGTATTCTTATCGGCACCCGCCGGTGGTAGCAGAGGAAGATGGAGACCACCACTCCGATGGAAGGACCAAGTGGAGACCGATTTGCGATCCGTCGGTGTTTCCAATTGGCAAAAGTTGGCGCAAAGAAGAAACGACTGGCGAGCTATGTTGGACGGTCAAAATCGCCCGGGCGGTTAAATGACCATTTAAAGAAGAAGAATAATTCAAAATTTAAATTTTCAGAGAAGACACAATAAAAGTTTTATTTTTTTATAGAACTCTATTATAAATTTGATGTTCAAAAGCATGCTTAGGAGCCCCTGTGTATATAACTCAAATTTCAATTGTTTATTTAAAAACGTAAAAAACTTTCTTTTTTGTAAAATTCCAAAGTAAAAATTAGATTCAAAGGTTTTCATGGCCACTTTCTGCGTCCGGTTTTTAGGTACATCCTTAAATATTTGTTTTCAACATATTTCGAACTTGTTATTACAAACAATATTAGTTAAAAATTTAAGTTTTTAGAGAAACACAATGAAAGTTTTCATCCATAGTCGCTGCTGTTCATATAATTCCAAATTAAAATAAATTTAAAAACGCCATCAAGCTTCTATTTTGTTTGTAAAATTCTGTAATAAAAATGAGATTCAAAGGCGTCATGTCCACTTTTTTCACCCGATTAATTAAATGTAATTTAAATATTTATTTTTAACATATCTTGAACGTTTTCTTCCAAACACTGGGTCACAATTAAAATTTTTAGGGAAAACACAATAAAAGCCTAATTTTTTTAATAGAACTCTATTATAAAAATGAGATTCAAAAGCATTCATGGCCACTATTTTCGGTTGGTTATTTAGATGCATCGTAAAATATTTGTTTTCAACATATCTCGCACGTTTTATTGCAAACAATAGTTCAAAATTTAAGTTTTTACCCCATTATAAAAATGAGGTTCAAAAACACCCATAGTGGCCCCTGTTCACATAGTTAAAATTTTTTTTTTATGCGAAGTACAACTCCTAATTTTTTTTGTGTGTAAAATTCCATAATTAAAATGAGATAAAAAGGTATTCATGCCCTCTCTTTTCAGTCGGGTATTTAGATGCATCCTAAAATCCTGAAAACCCTAATATAAACATGCATATTTCCAATTAACATGCATTTTTGTGTCTTCGTAGGGCTCAGAAGCGGTGCATAGGCATATTATATTTAATAAATAATGCACCATTTATTCATTATGGTTTTCTGCAAAAAGCCATAGCTGTTAACTGCAGTATCTGACTGTTTTATTGTCACACAACAGTGGCGCAGATGATAAGCGTCTCGGTTAGGACGCATACGTTCAAAGGTTCGAAGGCCGTTTCCGATAAACTTTTTATACCTTTCATGAACATGAAATGGTATATTAACTTTGGTCCGATGTTTGTGACGTTTAGAAATATAAAAGATAGACCCACCATTAAGTATACCAAATTGATCAGGACGATGAACTGAGTTGATACAGCCATGTCCGCCTGTCCGTCCGTCTGTCCGCCTGATTGAACGCAAACTAGTCCCTCAATTTTTGAGATATCTCAATGAAATTTGGCACACGGATGTATTTTTGTATTATATTAGACATTTGTCGGATCTGGTATAATCGGGTCACTATAGCATATATCTCCCATACAACCGATCATTCAAATAAGAGGATTATGACCATTTCTCCCTCATTTTTAACGACTAAAACTTGAAACCTGGTGAGATATTTTCTTATGTGTAGCAAAAGATTTCGTAAAAAAGTCAGCAAGATCGAAAAATAAAAGTATGGCTGACTAAGTTTTAGAGAACTTTAAACAATGCGTATTTAAGTTTGCACGTATTCATGAAAGGTATAAAGCCTTCGGCACAGCCGAAGACAGCGCCGTCCTTACTTGTTTTTTTTTAATTTGTCTTGAAATATATGAAAACTTCTTATGTTGGTTTTTTTTTAATTTATTATATTCGTAGCATAATATTTTTCTGTTCATGACCCTTAGAGTGAAAAAACCTAATTTTTCAAAAGAACTCCAGAAAATTATTATATGCAGCTCATATGCACTATATACATCAAAGTAAAAAAGCAAATTCTGTCGGACCGAGAAACTTTATAGTAATCTCGAAATTTATCGGAGCTCATTATTTCTATCGGGGTTTTCCGATGATATAGACCCTATATATAAAATACAAAAAGAGAAAACACAGTTTCTTCAAATTTATATTTAAAAAGGGTTCGAAATCGTGTTAATTTTTCTAAATATATCAATTGTTTTCTTCTTTAAAAATTTTAATTTGAGCCCTTGCATATACGAGTATGTAGACTAAATTTGACCCATTATGTTGGGTACAAGTTTTGGTTGGGGAAAAAGGCCAGAAAACTAGAATATGTTGAAGTTGTAATAAACCCCTGACTTGAAGGAAAAATTGCGAAAACTTCAAAATGAACGCTGCATTTATTCCAAAAGCCATATGAATATGTTTGTATGTAGGTATACTCCCAACGGTGGAAATGTTTGCGGCTATAGCGCTTAGGTAATGTAACGAACTTCTCCTCACGTCGCTGCTAAAACTAGGGAAACCTATGAAGGTGCGTTCGGAATGAAGCGGGGTGGCATACCTAGCTATGCTTCAGCTTAGCTCAGGGAAAGTGGGAGTCGGTCTGCTTCATCCTCGCGCAACGAAGTTGTTCATAAAAACGTAAATTGTATGCCATCGCTAAAAACAACAATAAATAAAAGCAAAACAAAACCAGCGAAACGATACATGCAGCAAAAATGTGTCTTCTTACTTAAGTACCTTAGTACAAGAGAAAACAAGTAAAACTCTAAAAGGAACAAGGACTCGGAGTACGTAGGTTCAACAATATCGACGGGAGAAAAAGGTGGAATCTTTCTCCATGTCTTTACCCACCCAACCTTGTTAACCTAGGAAAATTTTTTTTTTTGGTTAGGTTAACCCTGTCATATACTTACGCCTTTTCAGAGTTTCATAGCCCTACATTTCATCAGTGACCAAATAAATTTACTCCTCCATTTCAAATATCAATATTTTACATTTTATTCAAAAACAAACTTCTCATCCAAAATGACTAAAATTCAAATTTCATTTATTTTACCTACATATCGTTACGTAGGGTCAACTATGTACATTATATTTAAACCCAAAAAGTCAACCTACCAAAACACCGAAATTAACATTTTTTTTCTCAAGTTTATCTAACTTCAACGTATCATACGAATTATATTTCAAATTTCAAAAACAAATGTCAAATGATTAATATTCGCAATATTCCCACATCTGTATATGTCCGCATTACGGGAACCAAAAACAACACTAAAAACTAACCAGCGAAAAGTTTGTTGACCGATAAACATGTGTGAAAAATAATTATGTATGTAAGTATATGGCCAGGGAATTATTTTAGGTATTTAACAATGGAAATCAAACTTTCCCATACTCAAGATAACCAATTTTCTTTAAACCATCATCCAGATCGATCCAGCAATTTATTTTAGCCAATATGCAATTAGATTACATACGCACCCATATAAAATGTTAACAAAGTTAGATCGATAGATATACATACATACGTTCTAGGCCATAGACAAGCTTTACAGATTTGAAAAGAGTTTACTTACTTGCAATCAGCTGCTACTCCATCGATGCGACGTTGGGCCCAGCGACGACGACGTTGTAGGCGATTCGGTCGAGCGTCTTTCAATCGAACCGGGTTCGCTAGTGCTGCTAAATATTTAAGTAGTCAAAGTTTAGTTAGTTTCACTCACGTTCGATTGTCGCCCCTAGATATTTAATATATTTATGTATGGGTGTTTATTTGTATTTTAGTCAACTAGCACTCACATAATCGGACACACTTATTAATACGTATGTGTGAGTGCGTACGAGGTAAAACGCCTAAAAATTTACTTCGAAATATTGCGAATATTTCCACCCCTACATTTGCATTATGTATTAACAAAAAAAACGTTCACTATATAATTTTTTTTTTTTTTTTTTTTTTTTGCTTTTTTTTGTTTTATATAATCATCTTGATATAGTAAGACTTTAATTTAACATTGTATGTATCAACCAATTAAAACTAAATTTTTAACTGAACTTGAAAAAAAAAAGAAAAAACCCAATCAAAAGAAAACCACAACAAACTGTCAAAACTTAAATTTAGGTGCTCAACAGCTTCTCTTCTTCCACGGTATCTGGTGTATTTTGTGTTTTTTTTTTTTGGGATCTCGGCGGTAGTCATCTGATGGTGTGTTGAGGCCTTATCGAATGCCGACGGCAAAATTTCATTATCGCACCCGAAAAGTGATTAACATTTCACCAAGTGAATCGGGGTTTTATTATGGCTTGCAAATTTCTCTCGGTCATATGTACGAGGTAATGTGTGTTGCAACTTTACAACTTAGCGAAATGTGCTCAGTTTATTTAATTTTTATTTAGACCCCGCATTTAAGGGTTTTTTCCTTTTTTTTTTTCTTTTTTTTTTTTTTTTTGGGTCTAATTAAGCTAAGCTTAGCTTTTCTTGGACTTCTTGGTCCTGGTTATTTTAACTTTTGTTTTAGTTTCATAATTGCACCATATCCAAATGGATTTTTGAAAATAGCACTTAGGCTCACTTAGCACAGTACATATATCTTTTGTTAGTTTTTAGACGGTTTATCAATTTATTTATTTGACCGAGGAAAGCTATGTTTCCATTCTCACTGTCGACACCAGACTGTCCTCTTTTTTCTTCAGCTTCGAGCTTCGAAGCTTAGCTCGATTGATCTTCATTTAACAAAAAAACCTAGCGGTAATGATTCTATTGTTGCTCATGATTGTTAAAATTGGCGTAAACAAATAAAATGTAAAAGGAAAGTTGTAATATACATCGGCATAGGCGACTGTGGGAGTGCGCTACATTAGCATTCTTATGATCCCTTTAGTTAGGTATAGTAACGGTAGGTAATAGGTATTTGTAATTTATGTATGTCTGAACTAGATAATATTAAACAAGGTATTTTTAAATTAGGTATTTCTAATTTGGGTATTTCAGAAATAGGTAGTTTTAATTAAGTTATTTCTAAAGTAGGTAATTGGAATTTAGGTGTTTATAAAATAGGTATTTATCAACTAGGTATTTCAAAAATAGGAATTCTAAAAATTGGTACTTTTAAATTAAGTACTTCAAAAATGGTTATTTTGAAATTAGGCATTTCAAAAATTAGTTATTTTAAGTCAGATATTAAAAAAAAAATGTTATAGATATAATTTATGCATGATAGCCATTTATGCGATAGCCTATCATTATGTTATGCTTTAAGTATGCAATAAATTGACCGACAGCCCCAATGTAGCGCAATGCTTAAAGTTTAAAATCGCCTGTTTATGCCGCTACTTATTTCTGCATTGGGCATATAGGAAAAAAAAATTTTTTTTTTTCCGGTTATCATACGACAATAGATTTTCCGCTATTGTCTTATCACCTGATGTGGTAGATCTGTTGCCTATTGGGATGACCCACTAGGGAATAGTTGGTATGAGCGCTACAAACTCCCCCCCCAACCAGACAGATGCTACACGATGCCAACGCGGAAGTTAGCATCTGCAAAAAAAAAAAAAAAAAAGAATTGTGCTAATAACTAAGCGTGTAAAAAAAATGAAAAATGTGTTCATCAAAATTCGTAAAAATATGTTTGGCTACCAAATATCCTTGGCATGATAAGTTCCTTTGCCTCTTCCATCCACGTCTTCTAGCATGTAATAGTAATACGAAGCTCCTACCTTTTTTATGACTTTAGCTTTTATGCCTTTCGGAGCTAGTTTAGAATTAAAGAAGTTAACTAAGTTACTCTGTGCGAAATTTCTCCTCACTACTAACTGTCCCGGTTGGAATTCACGCGGACGGGTTCTGAGATTATAAGAATGAGCATTTTTCTCATACGCAGACTGAGTTCGTCTTTTGATATCTTCACGAAGAATAGCGAATTCGTCTTCGCGTTCCAGCCTTGAAGACCCTTTAATATTCCAAGGTTTCTCAGTACTTTATAATCATTTCCGTTTGTCATCATATTTTGACCAAAAACAATAAAATAAGGCGAATTTCCTGTGGTGTGATGTAAGCTATTGCGAAGTGAGCTGTTTATGCTACTAATATAACCATCCCAATGCCGCTGATCCTTTCGAAGAAATGACCGCAATGCCTCGATTATCGACCTATTTACACGCTCAGACGCATTCGCTTGAGGCGAATAAACGGCGGTTTTCACATGGGTGACCCCATATTTGGACAAAAATGCGGTAAACTCTTTGCTCACAAACTGACTGCCATTGTCTGAAACAATTGTTTCAGGCACTCCAAAACAATCAAATATGGTTTCCTTCAGAAATTGAATAATAAGATTAGATGTGAACTTTTTAATTGGTTTCAGAAATGTGAACTTAGAAAAATGGTCTAACGCTATGAATACCCCAATATTTCCCTTTTTGGATCTAGGGAAGGGACCTATCAAGTCTATATATAGACGCTCGAATGGCCTATCGCTATTTACTAGCTGTCCCATCGGTGGGCGTAGTGCATACGTCGGCGTTTTAGATGTTTTGCATAACTCACACGATAACACATACTTCCGCACATCTACAACCATTCCTGGCCAATACAAGTTTCTTCGAACCCGTTCGAGAGTTTTGGTTATCCCACCATGTGCTGCAGAAGGAGTGTCATGAGCACTGTACATCACATCCTTTCTCAGTCCCTCTGGTACTAAAAGCTTCCATGGTTCGGATATTTGATTGCTTTCGTTTTCAAATGATGTTCGATGGTATATAAATTTATCTACCACTCGATAGTCCGGTAATTCCGAGCTTAAAAATTTTTCTTTCAACTGCTTGTAATTAGTGGCTTCAAATAATTCCGAATTTAAATCTATCTCTGGCAATACCTCAAGTTCTAACACTTCCAGATTGGCCAAGTCTATTTCATGTACACGCGATAATGCATCTGCTACCTTATTTTCGCTTCCCTTTCGGTGCTCAATAGAAAAGTTAAAACCTTGCAGTTTCAGAGCCCATCTTGCCAATCGCCCATTTAAGTCCTTTTGTCGCATTAGCCATTTTAGACTGGAGTGGTCTGTTACAACTTTAAATTCATGGCCTTCAATGTATGGTCTAAACTTTTTAATGGCCAATACGACTGCGAGACACTCCAATTCGGTGACGGTATAATTCCTTTGGGCTTTATTCAGTTTATGGGGCATAAAGGCAATAGGCCTTTCTTCACCATTTTCATCACATTGGGCCAAAAGGCCACCAACACCGCATTGACTTGCATCGCATTGGACTATGAATGGCTTGGCATAATTTGGGTGTAGTAAAAACGGCGCAGTAGTTAGCTTATCTTTAATTGCGTCAAATGAATTGTGAGCATCAGCATTCCATTTGAACGTTTTTTTCTTCGTCAACAATTCGGTAAGTGGAAAGGTAAGATTCGCATAGTCGGCAATAAATCTGCGATACCAACCCGTCATTCCTAAAAATTGGCGGACGTGGCGTACTGTCTTGGGTATCGGATAATTCGTTATCGCATCAACCTTGTCTGGATCTACTGAAAGCGATCCCTTGCCTACAATAAAACCTAAATATTTAACTTTACACAACCCAAAACTACTTTTGCTTACGTTTATTGTCAACCCCGCTTTTCGTAACTGGGTGGCAACTTCCAAGAGATGAGTTAGGTGTTCTTCGAACGATTGTGAAACCACCAGTAGATCATCTAGATAGACAAAAACATGCATTTTAAGATAATATGGAATCACTTTGTCCATCAATCGACACATTGTCTGTGGCGCATTGCAAAAGCCAAAAGGCATCCGCGTAAACTGATACAATGGTCGATTGGGTACAGTGAAAGCGGTCTTTGGCTTCGATTCCGGCGCCAAGCGAATTTACCAAAAGGCATCTTTAAGATCAATCTTCGAAATGATTCTTACGGGAGGCAATCTCGATAATAGCCCGTCGATGTTAGGTATCGGATAAGCATCTTTAACTGTCAATTCATATAGTTTCCGCGAATCTAAACAAAATCTGGCTTTCCCGAGCTTCACAATAAAAACTCCAGGTGAGGACCGAGGCGATCCCTCAGCTTCTTCGATAACACCTAAATCTAACATACGGTCTATTTCCTTGCAGAGAATATTCTCCATAGCTGGTGAAATGGGGTAATACCTTTGCTTGATTGGTGTTGACGTCCCCGTGTCTATGGAATGTTCTATAAGATTGGTTGAACCCAGACATTCTTTCTCAAACGACGGAAAGGCTGCAATAGCTATTTCCAACTGCCGTGTCTGCGTCGATGACAGTGGTACTTTTTCTGACTCTTCTTCTTCTGCTGACAAATGACATATGTTTGGGTCTACCGAAACTTTTACGCCAAATGTCTGCCAGAAATCCATGCCACAAATAAGATTATTTGCGACGCTCGGTACAATCAATAATTCAAAATGGTGTTCGTGATCATTAAAAGTTAACGCTAGGCTAATGGATCCAGCTACTTCTTGTTTCTTTCCATCAGCAGTTCTGACGATACCCGAAAACTTTCTACATTTTATTTCAGGGTTATCTAAAATTTCTTGGGCTAACTGAGAACCTATACAACTTTTGTTGGCTCCGCTATCCAACAATGCCAAATAGCTTATGCCAAAAATCGACAAATTAGCGTAAGGTCGAATATCTGACCCTTTGACAACTATCGTCGATATGACATGCTTGCGCATTTCCTTCTTCCGCTGCCAAAACGAACGCATACGCTTACTCGATCTCGATTTTGGAAGTTCATGTTTTAAACCTGAAAATATTCTAGCCCTCGCGAGTTTGTATTCTGTCAGACGAATGTGGTATGGTCGAAACAAGGGATTATTTATATTTCGCGGACTACAAGGATCATTATCAGCATACAAATTATTTAGAGGTATAGTAGGGTAATATCTGATGAACTATTAGGTACTTCCGGTAGGGATTCATTCATATTAGGGTTGATGACACCTGAGCTTTTAACTAATTCCGAGGACGATAAGTCGGGCGTCCGTCCGACGTTGGACGAACCTCCCTCCTTGGGTTTTCCGACCTACATTTCGGACAAGACGGCTTGTATGTATCCACGGCGCCGCATCCATAACAGAATATTCGCCTCGTCTTCAAACAGTCGTGATATCGATGACCAACTTCTTCATAATTCCAGCACTTTAGATTACAGGAATCTATAGCCGCTGCGTCCCCATGGACATCATCGCTGCGAACTTCACCGCTATTATCATCGTTTTTGAGGTGATGGGATACTTCATAAATCTGCCGACGTAAAGGTGTTTGACGCGGTACTGTAGTTTGGAGGTCTTGGAAGAATTTTTCGTGCCTTCGAGCCTCCCTTCTTAAGGTTACGATATCGCGTATATCCAAGTGAAGTAATTCATGGCGTAGATCTGGCTTTATATTCCTCATAAGGGTGTCAACCAAATCTGAATCATGCATCGGGTACCTTAACCTGTCACACATATTCATTATGCTGTCTAAAAAGTCGTCAAATACTTCATTCGGCTTCTGTTTCCTTTTCCTAATATCATCTTTGGTCTCTGAGTCGGTTGAAAAATCTTTGAATTGGCGTCGCATTGCCTCACACAACTCACCCCAATCGAGAGTTCTACTATTTTGACGATACCGCCAAAACCATTTAAGAGCTTTTCCGTCGAACAAGGAATGCACATGCTGACATAAAAGCTCGGGATTTCCATTTAAGTGAAGAGATGTAAGTGTATTTATTCGATATATGAACTGATCAATTGATAGGGCATCATTTGAACCACTAAATCTCACCTGCCAATTTCTTATGAGATTTGACAGCTTTTTGTTAGCCAAGGATACCCGAGATGTTCCTAACGACTCTCCCCGCCTAGGAATATGCTGCCTGGGGTTCCTCGAATGGTATCTCGCGTGGCCAAGCTGCCGGCTCATCGCGACGTGCGTTTGTAGGAGACAATGTTCTACCTACATTTCTATCTAAGTTTAAATTCTGAAACAGATTTTGTATTTCATTGGTAACGGATGCCATGATTTGGCCACGAAACTCATATAGAATCGTGTGTTATCTGTTGCACCCTACTCTCTGAGATATTGCTCGAGATTGGTGGTTGGGTAATATTGGTTGTTCGGCGGTTACTCGGACTTGCACGACCTGCTTGGCCGGAAGACCGAGATTGACTTTGGGCTTGCCGTCGTGGATTCCGCCTTTCTCGCGGAATGGTGCCTGTTGAACGAGCATTCAACTCTGTTGCATTTCCCCCAGCAACAGCACCTATATTCATATCTGCTAACTCGCATGTGGCTCGACAAACAGGACAGGAGGTGTTATCTTGTAGCCATGTCCTAATGCAATTTGTGTGGAAATGGTGCTTGCACGGAGTTTCCACCTTATCCGCGTCAGTTTGCAGGGCTTCACTGCAAATAACACAAATTGAACTATTCATAGTATCTACGCCCATCTCAGAGCGATCTGGACTACGTGTCACTGGCATTGTTAGCAATACAAAATTTTCAATCAAATTACCAAAAAAAATATATTCAAAAAAAATCTATGTGTGCATACAACTATGCATATTGAAATAAATGTGTGTATATAGTATCCTTATAGGTCTGCATATCACATAAGCAAATAGTTCCAACAAAAAAAATCTTTATATATTAAATTTTTTTTTTTTTATCAAACGGTCGACTACTCTGTAGGCTATATAAATTACTGAAACTCTGGTGTAAGTTTTCGACAATTGTTATTACCTTACGCCAAAACAAAATGCTGGTATACATTATCTACTACTATAGGTCTTAATTCTCTGGTATTTTCCTGGCAAACTTCCAAGAAAAAGTCCTAAAGAAATAATTTCGAGGAAATGATTTTCTGAGTTTTATTCGAAGGGTGTGCTATTAATATGAACCAAAAGCAAAAGGTCCGCTTCGTGTAAACAAAAAAAAAATGAGAAAATAATAAAAATTTTAAAAAACAGATAAGTTAAAATCGTGGTTAGCAATTGAGATGACTCAATGTGCTAAATAAAATCCAAGCGTTTCTAAACAATCCAAATAACCGATAAAGCGGAGGAATACGAGTACAATAACAAATATAAGAGATTGCAAAGGCGGCGGTCAGAGTCCGGAATAATCCAGAAGATCTGCAAATCCTGCGTTCTTTAGCAAACCTTTTACTTGCTATAATTCACGCAAATAAAAAAAAACTTGGGGTTTTCTGAGGCCTTTTCAGGCTTTCTCAGGCCCCACGTTGGGCGCTATTTATTTTTCTGTAACGAACTTCTCCTCACGTCGCTGCTAAAACTAGGGAAACCTATGAAGGTGCGTTCGGAATGAAGCGGGGTGGCATACCTAGCCATGCTTCAGCTTAGCTCAGGGAAAGTGGGAGTGGGTCTGCGTCATCCTCGCGCAACGAAGTTGTTCATAAAAACGTAAATTGTATGCCATCGCTAAAAACAACAATAAATAAAAGCAAAACAAAACCAGCGAAACGATACATGCAGCAAAAATGTGTCTTCTTACTTAAGTACCTTAGTACAAGAGAAAACAAGTAAAACTCTAAAAGGAACAAGGACTCGGAGTACGTAGGTTCAACAATATCGACGGGAGAAAAAGGTGGAATCTTTCTCCATGTCTTTACCCACCTAACCTTGTTAACCTAGGAAAATTTTTTTTTTTGGTTAGGTTAACCCTGTCATATACTTACGCCTTTTCAGAGTTTCATAGCCCTACATTTCATCATTGACCAAATAAATTTACTCCTCCATTTCAAATATCAAAATTTTACATTTTATTCAAAAACAAACTTCTCATCCAAAATTACTAAAATTCAAATTTCATTTATTTTACCTACATATCGTTACGTAGGGTCAACTATGTACATTATATTTAAACCCAAAAAGTCAACCTACCAAAAGACCGAAATTAACATTTTTTTTTCTCAAGTTTATCTAACTTCAACGTATCATACGAATTATATTTCAAATTTCAAAAACAAATGTCAAATGATTAATATTCGCAATATTCCCACATCTGTATATGTCCGCATTACGGGAACCAAAAACAACACTAAAAACTAACCAGCGAAAAGTTTGTTGACCGATAAACATGTGTGAAAAATAATTATGTATGTAAGTATATGGCCAGGGAATTATTTTAGGTATTTAACAATGGAAATCAAACTTTCCCATACTCAAGATAACAAATTTTCTTTAAACCATCATGCAGATCGATCCAGCAATTTATTTTAGCCAATATGCAATTAGATTACATACGCACCCATATAAAATGTTAACAAAGTTAGATCGATAGATATACATACATACGTTCTAGGCCATAGACAAGCTTTACAGATTTGAAAAGAGTTTACTTACTTGCAATCAGCTGCTACTCCATCGATGCGACGTTGGGCCCAGCGACGACGACGTTGTAGGCGATTCGGTCGAGCGTCTTTCAATCGAACCGGGTTCGCTAGTGCTGCTAAATATTTAAGTAGTCAAAGTTTAGTTAGTTTCACTCACGTTCGATCGTCGCCCCTAGATATTTAATATATTTATGTATGGGTGTTTATTTGTATTTTAGTCAACTAGCACTCACATAACCGGACACACTTATTAATACGTATGTGTGAGTGCGTACGAGGTAAAACGCCTAAAAATTTACTTCGAAATATTGCGAATATTTCCACCCCTACATTTGCATTCTGTATTAACAAAAAAAACGTTCACTATATAATTTTTTTTTTTTTTTTTTTTTTTGCTTTTTTTTGTTTTATATAATCATCTTGATATAGTAAGACTTTAATTTAACATTGTATGTATCAACCAATTAAAACTAAATTTTTAACTGAACTTGAAAAAAAAAAAGAAAAAACCCAATCAAAAGAAAACCACAACAAACTGTCAAAACTTAAATTTAGGTGCTCAACAGCTTCTCTTCTTCCACGGTATCTGGTGTATTTTGTGTTTTTTTTTTTTGGGATCTCGGCGGTAGTCATCTGATGGTGTGTTGAGGCCTTATCGAATGCCGACGGCAAAATTTCATTATCGCACCCGAAAACTGATTAACATTTCACCAAGTGAATCGGGGTTTTATTATGGCTTGCAAATTTCTCTCGGTCATATGTACGAGGTAATGTTTGTTGCAACTTTACAACTTAGCGAAATGTGCTCAGTTTATTTAATTTTTATTTAGACCCCGCATTTAAGGGTTTTTTTTTTTTTTTTTTTCTTTTTTTTTTTTTTGGGTCTAATTAAGCTAAGCTTAGCTTTTCTTGGACTTCTTGGTCCTGGTCATTTTAACTTTTGTTTTAGTTTCATAATTGCACCATATCCAAATGGATTTTTGAAAATAGCACTTAGGCTCACTTAGCACAGTACATACATATATCTTTTGTTAGTTTTTAGACGGTTTATCAATTTATTTATTTGACCGAGGAAAGCTATGTTTCCATTCTCACTGTCGACACCAGACTATCCTCTTTTTTCTTCAGCTTCGAGCTAAGCTTCGAAATTGATCTTCATTTAACAAAAAAACCTAGCGGTAATGATTCTATTGTTGCTCATGATTGTTAAAATTGGCGTAAACAAATAAAATGTAAAAGGAAAGTTGTAATATGCATCGGCATAGGCGACTGTGGGAGTGCGCTACATTAGCATTCTTATGATCCCTTTAGTTAGGTATAGTAACGGTAGGTAATAGGTATTTGTAATTTATGTATGTCTGAACTAGATAATATTAAACAAGGTATTTATAAATTAGGTATTTCTAATTTGGGTATTTCAGAAATAGGTAGTTTTAATTAAGTTATTTCTAAAGTAGGTAATTGGAATTTAGGTGTTTATAAAATAGGTATTTATCAACTAGGTATTTCAAAAATAGGAATTCTAAAAATTGGTACTTTTAAATTAAGTACTTAAAAAATGGTTATTTTGAAATTAGGCATTTCAAAAATTAGTTATTTTAAGTCAGATATTTCAAAAAAAAATGTTATAGATATAATTTATGCATGATAGCCATTTATGCGATAGCCTATCATTATGTTATGCTTTAAGTATGCAATAAATTGACCGACAGCCCCAATGTAGCGCAATGCTTAAAATTTAAAATCGCCTGATTATGCCGCTACTTATTTCTGCATTGGGCATATAGGAAAAAAAATTTTTTTTTTTCCGGTTATCATACGACAATAGATTTTCCGCTATTGTCATATCACCTGATGTGGTAGCTCTGTTGCCTATTGGGATGACCCACTAGGGAATAGTTGGTATGAGCGCTACAGTAAGCTATTTGACAGCACACATATATGTATATATAGAAATAGCGCAGGTGTAAGGGTTGCAGTGGGACGCGTACGTTCTCGGGTTCGAGTCCAAGTTCCGGAGAATCATTTTCTTTTTTGAACAGATTTTCTTTTTATATTGACTGATTTTAAAGCAACATTTTCCTAAAACAAATTTTATGCAAAAAAACGCAAGAAAATTATTAAAATTTACCATAACATATATAAGCTAACACGCTGCGGCACTCAACATATTGCATTCCCACACTCTACCAGTACACGTGCCGCTGCATCAGCATAATTGCAGTTATTCTATATAGGAACCCAACACCAAAGCCATGTATATTTCACCATACCAACCTGTGGGAAACCAAGGGCATGATTAGCACCATGTACTAATGACTGCGCAGCAAGAATTATACCAACAGAGCCAGACAGTAGCATCAGCAAATTATGTTTCACATGATTCTGAAATACTTGCACATGCCATCAGTGAATGTCAACCGTGGGAAGCTAGGGCCTAAGCCAGCGTACCAACCTACTGCGCAGATGAAGGCAGCAGAGGACAAACCTTATAAAGGGAAGCAGCGCGCATCGAAGAGGCAGTTGCATCGTGGACTACTAACATTAAAGTTAAGCTTTTAATAAAGTTGTTTAAATCTAACCCACTTGTGTTTTTTCTATAGGGCGAGTTGGCCCTTTAATTTTTTTGTATCCACGGACCTTCAGTCTTTTAACTTATATATATCACAAAATATTATTGAAATGCTATACAAACCAATATGAAATGGCTAAATATGTCTCAATTAGGGTTTGGGAAAAAGCAGAAAACCATAAAATTCTGAAGTTGCAACTTTCCCCCGCCAAAAAAACGAGATCTAAAGGGACAGCACTGTTTGCATATAAAAAAACGATAAGGAAACCGGCATCATCCTCATATTGAGAAATTGAGGAACTTCAAAATAAACGCTTAATTCATTTTCAAAAAAAATATGTATATGTGAATTTAATTTGAGCCCTTGTATATATGTAGACTAAATTTGACCCGTTATGTTGGGTACAAGTTGTGGTTGGGGAAGAAGGCCAGAAAACTATAATACATATGTTGAAGTTGTAATAAAATCCTGACTTGAAGGAAACATTCCGAAAACTGCCTGTATATAAAAAAAAACGATATGTAAACTGGCGTCAGGCTAATGTTGAGAAATTTGCGGAACTTCAAAATGAACGCTTGTTTTATTTCAAAAGCCATATGGATATTTATGCATGTAGGTATACTCCCAACGGTGGAAATTTTTGTGACTGTAGCGCTTAGGTAAGGTATTTGACAGTAGAAACGTATGTATAGAAATAGCGCAGGTCTAAGCGTCTGCAGTGGGACGCGTACGTTCTGTGATTCGAGTCCAATTCCCGGACAATCATTTTCTTTTTTGAACAGATTTTCTTCTTATATTGACTTTAGAATTTATTGAGGTTTTAAAGCAACATTTTCCTAAAACAAATTTTATGCAAAAAAAATCAAGAAAATTACTAAAAATGTACCATAACAACATATGTAAGATAAATACTTACAAAGTTTTATGGTTTTTTAAGGAGTTTGCTTTTTTACTGCCTTTGTATTTGGATGGATATAGGACTTACATATACTTATATGATAAACAATAAGTTGAGGTCATATATACTCGTATATCACAAAATATTATTGAAATGCTATAAAAGCCAATATGAAATGGCTAAATATGTCTTAATTAGGGTTTAGGAAAAAAGCAGAAAACCATCATATTCTGAAGTTGCAATTTTCCCCCGCCAAAAAAACGAGATCTAAAGGGACAGCACTGTTTGCACATAAAAACCCGATAAGAAAACCGGCATCATTTGCTCTATATTTTCATTCTCTTACTCATTCAGCAAATTGAGTTGAAGTTTACTGCAGCTTCGGCGCGTCTGTCTATTTTGAGTTAGAGTTGCCCCCCTTTATGCTGATCTGTACCAAAATCTTAAAATAAAAATTCCAATTTGTTTCAACATATCTCGCGCGTTGTATTACAAGCAAGCAATAGTTCAAAATTAAAATTTCCAGAGAAGACACAATAAAAGTTTTATTTTTTTATAGAACTCTATTATAAAAATGATGTTAAAAATCATGTTAGGAGCCCCTGTATATTTAACTCAAATTTCACTTGTTGTTTTGTAAAATTCCAAAGTAAAAATTAGATTGAAAGGTTTTCATCGCCACTTTCTTCGTCCGGTTTTTAGATACATCCTTAAATATTTGTTTTCCACATATCTCGAACTTGTTATTACAAACAATATTAGATAAACATTTTAGTTTTTAGAGAAAACACAATGAAAGTTTTCAGCCATAGTCGCTGCTGTTCATATAATTCCAAATTAAAATAAATTTAAAATCGCCAACAAACTTCTATTTTGTTTGTAAAATTCCGTAATAAAAATGAGATTCAAAGGCGTCATGGCCACTTTTTTTTAGCCGGCTAATTATATATAATTTAAATTTTTATTTTTAACATATGTTGTTGTTGTTGTTGTGGTACCGACAAAAACACTCCCCGAACGTTTTCTTCCAAACAATGGTTCAAAATTAAAATTTTTAGGGAAAACACAATAAAAGCTTAATTTTTTTAATAGAAGTCTAGTATAAAAATGAGATTCAAAAGCATCCAAAGTCGCTGCTATTCACATAATTCAAAATTTAAATTTTTTTTAAAAACGCAATCATTTTTGAAAATGAGATTCAAAGGCATTCATGGCCCCTATTTTCGGTCGGTTATTTAGATGCATCGTAAAATATTTGTTTTCAAGATATCTCGCACGTTTTATTGCCAGAAATAGTTCAAAATTAAAGTTTTTAGCCCATTATAAAAAAGAGGTTCAAAAACATCCATAGTGGCCCCTGTTCGTATAACTCAATTTTTTTTTTTTATGTGAAATAGAACTTCTGCTTTTTTTTTTGTAAAATTCCATAATTAAAATGAGATGAAAAGGTATTCGTGTCCTTTATTTTAGGTCGGGTATTTACATGCATCCTAAATTCCGGAAAACCCTAAGTGTTTATAATAAAATGTAAATTTTTACTGTTCATAAAAATCCAATGTTAAAACGGGATTCCAAACCAGCCATGGCCGCCTTATAATTCAAAATTTCAGATCAAAAAGAAAGCAAAGCCAAAATAGGAAGATGCGTCGTTGAGTCGGAATTGCTAAATTGAATTTTTAATTTTTTCCCGGTAAATGGGTTACAAAAGGAATTGCCTGCATACTAATAACCAAAAAATTACAATATGGCAACCATGTCCAAACGGTGGACATATTTTTACTCATTGAGCACATTGAGTTAAAGTAACCATTATCTATATATTAATAGGCTAACATTTTATTCATACAATCAATTGCCAGAGTTTATCTATCTAAACATGCATATTTCCAAAATGTATTTTTATGGCTTCGTATGGCTCAGAAGCGGTGCATAGGCATATTATATTTAATGAATAATGCACCATTTATTTGTGATAATTCATTAAAGTTTTCGGCAAACAGCCATAGCTGTTAGGGTACGTTAAAAAGTTCGAGGGCAAGTTCCGAACAAACTTTTTTTTTTTAATTTGTCTTTAAATATCGAGCCTTAACAGCAATTTTAGTGTAACCAACAAAAATAAAACTTTACAGAAGAAGGTTTTTTAGATAAAATTTTTAAAATAATTTAATATAAAATGTCAGTTACATCATAATTGCTTTTGGATTATCTTTGTAATGGAACTTATTACGGTTGATAGATTTTGTGAGATGGTTTAAAACAAACAAAATTAACGATAACTGTCAAAATACGAACTTTCATTATTTTGTTGGTTACACCAAAATTGCGGTTAGGGCTCGATATATAAAAACTTCTTATGTTGTTGTTTTTTTTTAAATTATTATTTCTTAGCCCAATATTTTTCTGTTCATGACCTCTATCTTAGAGTGAAAAACCCTAATTTTTCAAAAGAACTCCAGCAAATGATTATATGCAGCTCATATGCACTATATACATCAAAGTAAAAAGCAGATTCTGTCGTACCGAGAAACTTTATAGTAATCTCGAAATTTATCGGAGCTCATTATTTCTATCGGAGTTTTCCGATGAGATAGATCCTATATATAAAATACAAAAAGAGAAAACACAGTTTGTAGCTACTTCAAATTTATATTTAAAAAGGGTGTTTTCTTCTTCAAATATTTTAATTTGAGCCCTTGCATATATGTAGACTAAATTTGACCCGTTATGTTGGGTACAAGTTGTGGTTGGGGAAAAAGGCCAGAAAACTGTAATATGTTGAAGTTGTAATAAATTCCTGACTTGAAGGAAAAATTGCGAAAACTTCAAAATGAACGCTTCATTTATTCCAAAAGCCATATGGATATGTTTGTATGTAGGTTAACTCCCAACGGTGGAAATGTTTGCGGCTATAGCGCTTAGGTAAGCTATTTGACAGCACACATATATATATAGAAATAGCGCAGGTGTAAGGGTCTGCAGTGGGACGCGTACGTTCTGTGGTTCGAGCCCAAGTTCCGGACGATAATTCTTTTTAATAGATTTTCTTCTTATATTGACTTTAGAACTTATTAAATTTTTAAAGCAACATTTTCCTATAACAAATTTTATGCACAAAACGCAAGAAAATTACTAAAATTTACCATAACAAAATATGTAAGGTAAATACTTACAAAGTTTTATGGTTTTTTAAGGAGTTTGCTTTTTTACTGCCTTTATATTTGGATGGATATAAGACTTAGGGTATACTTATATGATAAATAATAAGTTGAAGTCATATATATATCACAAAATATTATTGAAATGCTATAAAAGCCAATATGAAATGGCCACATATGTCTTAATTAGGGTTTAGGAAAGAAGCTGAAAACCATCATATTCTAAAGTTGCAATTTTCCCCCGCTAAAAAAACGAGACCTAAATGGACAGCACTGTTAGCATGTAAAAAAAACTATGAGGAAACCGACATCATGCTCATATTGAGAAATTGAGGTACTTGAAAATAAACGCTAAATTCATTTTCAAAAAAAATTTGTATATGTGAACACATTCCTAACGGTAACATATTTGTACTCTCTTATTGAGCACATTGAGTGGCGTCGGTTCGGTCTACTCATATTACATTTGCTCTATATTTTCACTCTCTTACTCATTGAGCAAATTGAGTTAATGTTTACTGCAGCTTCGGCGCGTCTGTCTAATTTGAGTTAGAGTTGCCCCCCTTAAAATAAAAATTCCAATTTGTTTCAACATATCTCGCGCGTTCTATTACAAGCAAGCAATAGTTCAAAATTAAAATTTTTAGAGAAAACACAATAAAAGTTTTATTTTTTTATAGACCTCTATTATAAAAATGATGTTCAAGAGCATGCTTAGGAGCCCCTGTGTATATAACTCAAATTTCAATTGTTTTTTTTAAATCGTAATAAACTTTCTTTTTTGTAAAATTCCAAAGTAAAAATCAGATTCAAAGGTTTTCTTCGTCCGGTTTTTAGATACATCCTTAAATATTTGTTTTCAACATATCTCGAACGTGTTATTACAACCAATATAAGTTAAAAATTTAAGTTTTTAGAGAAAACACAATGAAAGTTTTCATCCATAGTCGCTGCTGTTCATATAATTCCAAATTAAAATAAATTTAGAAACGCCAACAAACTTCTATTTTTTTTGTTAATTGATATTAGAGGAAAAACTAAAACGTTATGCACAGCGATGGTATGGGATGACATGTTTCGAAGTGCCCAGCTTCTCATCAGACCCCTTCTCGGACACTGAGATACGAACCCAAGTGTCTGCACCAAAGCCGCTGTTAGAGTACTCTAACAAATAAGCTATGATGCCCTGTAGCGTCCACGATACATTTTTCCTCTAATGTGCCATTTGCTTATTCCTTTTATACATTCTTTGGTACATATATTTTATATGTCATCTCAAGGAAAGTGGAATATTTTTAGGCGCGTTCATAGAACAGCTTTAGATACAGGATTGCTTTTTTGCATATCAACACTTCCGTGTTATTTGTTATGCACCCGCACTGTACCTGTAACAATTATAGTTATGGTGATTATTGTTGGAGCAAAGCTCGAATTTTTTTATTATGTTTTGTTTCTTAATTGATATTAGAGGAAAAATTACAACGTTATGCACAGCGATGGTATGGGATGACATGTTTCGAAGTGCCCAGCTTCTCATCAGACCCCTTCTCGGACACTGAGATACGAACCCAAGTGTCTGCACCAAAGCCGCTGTTAGAGTACTCTAACAACTAAGCTATGATGCCCTGTAGCGTCACGATGCATTTTTCCTCTAATGTGCCATTTGCTTATTCCTTTTATACATTCTTTGGTACATATATTTTATATGTCATCTCAAGGAAAGTGGAATATTTTTAGGCGCGTTCATAGAACAGTTTTTTTTCCTCTAATATCAATTAACAAACAAAACATAATAAAAAAATTCGAGCTTTGCTCCAACAACAATCACCATAACTATAATTGTTACAGGTACACGGAAGTGTTGATATGCAAAAAAGCCCTTCTGTATCTAATATCAATTAACAAACAAAACATAATAAAAAAATTCGAGCTTTGCTCCAACAACAATCACCATAAACTTCTATTTTGTTTGTATAATTCTGTAATAAAAATAAGATTGAAAGGCGTCATGGCCACTTTTTTCAGTCGGTTAATTAGATGTAATTCAAATATTTATTTTTAACATATCTCGAACGCTTTCTTCCAAATAATGGTTCAAAATTAAAATTTTTAGGGAAAACACAATAAAAGCTTAATTTTTTTAATAGAACTCTATTATAAAAATGAGATTCAAAAGCATCCAAAGTCGCTGCTGTTCACATAATTCAAAAATTAAATTTTTTAAAAAAACGCAATAATTTTTGAAAATATTTTCTGTCGGTTATTTGGATGCATCGTAAAATATTTGTTTGCAAGATATCTCGCACGTTTTATTGCAAACCATAGTTCAAAATTTAAGTTTCTACCCCATTATAAAAATGAGGTTCAAAAACACCCATAGTGCCCCCTGTTCATGTAATTCAAAATTTTTTTTTATGCAAAATAGAACTTCTACTGTTTTTTTTCGTAAAATTCCATAATTAAAATGAGATGAAAAGGTATTCATGTTCTCTATTTTCGGTCGGGTATTTAGATGTATCCTAAATTCTTGAAAACCCTAAGTGTTTATAATAAAATGTAAATTTTTACTGTTCATAAAAATCCAATATTAAAACGGGCTTCCAAACCAGCCATGGCCGCCTTCAAATTTTCAAAACTTCAGATCAAAAAGAAAGCAGAGTCTTAATAGGAAGGTGCGTCGTTGAGTCGGAATTGCTAAATTGAATTTTTAATTTTCTCCCGGTAAATGGATTACAAAAGGCAGTGCCTGTATACTAATAACCAAAAAATTACAATATGGCAACCATGTCCAAACGGTGGACATATTTTCACTCGTTGAGCACATTGAGTTAAAGTAACCATTATCTATATATTAATAGACTAACATTTTTTCCATAAAATCAATTGCCAGAGTTTATCTATCTAAACATGCATATTTCCAATTTCGTATGGCTCAGAAGCGGCGCATAGGCATATTATATTTAATGAATAATGCACCATTTATTTGTAATAATTCATTAAAGTTTTCTGCAAAAAGCCATAGCTCTTAACTACAGTATCTGACTGCGTTATTGTACATACAGCAGTGGCGCAGATGATAAGCGTCTCGGTAAGGACGCGTACGTTCAAAGGTTCGAGGGCAAGTTCCGCACAAACTTTTTTTTTTCTTTAAATATATGAAAAATATATCAATTGTTTTCTTCTTTAAATATTTTAATTTGAGCCCTTGCATATATGTAGACTAAATTTTACCCATTATGTTAGGTACAAGTTGTGGTTGGGGAAAAAGGCCAGAAAGCTGTAATATGTTGAAGTTGAAGTTGTAATAAATTCCTGACTTGAAGGAAAAATTGCGAAAACTTCAGAATGAACGATTCATTTATTTCAAAAGCCATATGAATATGTTTGTATGTAGGTATACTCCCAACGGTGGAAATTTTTGCGGCTATAGCACTCAGGTAAGCTATTTGACGGCACACATATATATATAGAAATAGCGCAGGTGTAAGGGTCTGCAGTGGAACGCGTACGTTCTGTGGTTTGAGCCCAAGTTCCGGACAATAATTTTTTTATAATAGATTTTCTTCTTATCTTGACTTTTGAATTTATTAAAATTTTTGAGCAACATTTTCCTAAAACAAATTTTATGCAAAAAAAAAAATCAAGAAAATTACTGAAATTTGCTACATTAAGAAACTCAAATAATTTTTTTTTTCAGTGTATGGAATTCATTTTTCTTTTATTCATGTTAAAGCTCATTAAATTTTATTAAATATAGCTTAATTAGTTTTAAAAATAATGGAATTTAAATGCCCCCCCTGCTCGTCGATGCATGTGCGGCATGTTACCAAAAAGTTGTTCATTACTGCTTGGAGAGTTGAGACAGGAATAGCGGCAATTGTTTCTCGAATGGATTGCCTTAGTTCATTCAAATTTGTTGGTTTTGCTTTGAAGACTTCCTGTTTGCAATAACCCCACAAGAAAAAGTCAGGTGCAGTAAGGTCAGGCGACCTGGGTGGCCAATGGAATGTGGAGTTTCTGGATATCAGCTTATTGGGAAATTTTCGTCGCAATTCTGTCATAACAGGTTGGGCTATATGAGGAGCTGCACCACCTTGCTGAAACCACACAGAGTTGAAAGAAATTCTCATTCGGCGTAATTCTGGATAGAAAAACTCTCTCAACATGCTCAAGTAACGGTCTCCAGTAACCGTTTTCTTCGCAGAAGTAGGGCCCGACAATGCAGCGTGATGAAACTGCACACCACACTGTGACACGAAGTGGATGCAATTCCGTCTCATGGAGTATCTGTGGGTTGGAAGCACTCCATATTCGACAATTTTGTTTGCTTATGTTGCCGTTTAAATCGAAATGGGCCTCGTCAGACATGAAAAGACAGTTCAACATGTTTCCATCCTCTTCCACCATTTGAAGCATCTTCTGGCAAAATTCCAAGCGAATCGGCAAGTCTGCAGCGTTCAGTTTGTTGGCCATTTGAATTTTATATGGGAATAAGTCCAAATCTTTGTGCATAATTGACTGTAATGACTGTCTGCTTACACCCATTTGAGCAGATAAGCTTCTTGTCGAAACACGTGGATTGTTTTGTATGGCAGCAGCTACAGCAGCGATTGTTTCCTCCGTTCGAACTGAAGGGTTTCGATGGTAAGGTCTTCTGTTGACTGTCCCATGCTCGGAAAAATTGTTTACAAGTCTTATTATGGTCCATATGTTCGGAGGATTGCCGCCAAACGTGCGCCTATACTCTCTTTGAACCGAAACTACGGACTCCAGTGCATGATAGCGGCGGACAATCCAAATTCTTGTTTCAGTGTCCCAGTTATCCATTTTTGTTAAATGTAAAAGTCAGTCTGCAAAATAAAAAAAAACTAACCAGATTCATTAAATAGAAAAAAAGTTTTTTTTTTTGGTAGCGGCTTTCATTAGCCACCCTGTATGTCTTAATTAGGGTTTACGAAAAAAGCAGAAAACCGTCATATTCTGAAGTTGCAATTTTCCCCCGCCACAAAAAACGAGATCTAAAGGGACAGCACTGTTTGCATATAAAAAAACGATAAGGAAACCGGCATCATGCTCATATTGAGAAATTAAGGTACTTCAAAATAAACGCTAAATTCATTTGCAAAAAAAATATGTATATGTGAACACATTCCTAACGGTAAAATATTTGTACTCTCTTATTGAGCACATTGAGTGGCGTCGGTTCGGTCAACTCATATTTTATTTGGGTCAGAAGCGTATCATAAGCGTATTATCTTTAACAAAAATTGCTCCATTTGTTTGTAATAATTCATTAAAATTTTCTGAATAAAGCCAAAGGTGTCAACTACAGTATCTGACTGCATTAAAGTACACACACTAGTAGCGCATGTGATAACCGTTTCCGCTACAACGCTTACATTCCAAGGTTCGAGCCCAGTTTCAGGCCAATTTTTTTTTTTCTTAAATTTAATTTTTTTTAAATATGTATATGAAAACTTCTTATCATGATTTTTTTTTCAATTTATTATATTTCTAAACCAATATTTATCTGTGTACGACCTCTATCTTGTAGTGAAAAAAACAAATTTTTGCAAAAAAGAGCCAGAAAATATTTCCAATTTGTCAAAACAAAATACTTAAAAAAATAACAGCAGAGCTTCATGAATTTTTTAAGAAATTAAATTTTTTCTCAGTAATATTTGACTTAAGGTAAACATATATGTAGCCTATATGTAATAATATTATAAAAAATTTATATACAAGGTGGCGCAAAAGTAATCCTCCTATCAGAAAATGCTATAAATTTTGCGATTGGCCCCTAAAGTCAGTTCTGTTTTGACATTTGTGTAGTAAACATATGCGAAATACACGTTAATAAACAATGTTATGCTACACTGCTCCAGAACGCGGAATATTGCTGACTATTTATTTGACCAATAATCGGTCGGGGCCAAACGGTTACTGTGAATGGTGAGCGCTACAGAGCAATGATCAACGAGTTCTTTTTGCCGCAACTTGATGAATTGGGATTGGAAAACATGTGGTTTCAACAAGACGGTGCAATAGCACACACTGCACGTGCCACAACCGATATGCTGAACATCGGAAGCTTACTTTTGCGCCACCTTGTATAACAACCCAATTCCTTCGGAACAAGAAACTCAGTAGAGAATTTTGATCATTTTCATTATTTCTATCGGGGTTTTCCTATGCGGCAGAACGGCTGATAGACCGTATATCTGAAATATAAAAAGGCGAAAACACAGTTTGTAGCTCTTCAAATTTCTATTTACGAAGTGGGTAGAAATCGTGTTATTTTTCCTGAAGACATCAACTATTTTCTTCTTGAAATATTTTAATTGGTCAAAGGGCAGACACATAACCCGAACCCTTACATATGTAGACTAAATTTGACCAGTTAAAATGATAACCTTCCTTAAAAATCAACATGAAATGTGTTTTAAATGTGTATAAGTTGTGGTTAGTGAAAACACCCAGGCAAACATCATTTCATTGTAATTTTCTCCTCCTAATTTACTTCAAAAAAGCCAGATGTCAACTGAAAATTCGTGCGAGATGCTTACTTGTAGCGGCAGTGGCTCAAAAGCACCGCAGTCGAATTTGTGCTCGAAAAAAGAAATAAACAAAAACGGAAATTCTCGTTATAATAAATTGGCAGTTTATTTTGTAGAAAAATATAATTACAAGTGAATTTTACCTCTTTAAATATTTTAATGAGATTGGAAATCCTGGGGTGGCCGTGGCGAGGTTTTCTCCTCGATGGTCGCTGAAAAAGTAGATGGTTGTCCAAACGAGGACAACCGTTGAACCCGAAAAGTATCCTCCGGTTTTAAACGGAGGTGAAGCCACACATGCACAAACACATACATGTACATGTGTGCTGACAAAACCTAAATATGCGTGCACACACAGGTGGGTGGATTGGTGTTAGTGATTGGAAGGGCGCTAAACAGGCATTAGGGTGGCACATTTTCTAGGAATTCAGGCATCTCGCCTATACAAAAGGAAAAATTGAGAAAACTGACTGTATACAAAAAAAAACACCAATATGGAAACCGACGTCACGCTAATATTGAGAAATTTGTGGAACTTCAAAATGAACGTTTCATTCATTTTCAAAAGCCATATGGATATGTCTGTATACTATTAATGGTGGAAATATTTTCTGAAGAAGACATAAGCGGCGCCATGGTTCGAGCCCAGGTCCCGGACAATAATTTTTTTTTTATTAAGCTGAATTTCTTACGACCAAGAAAAACCAGAAAACCATATACTGAAGTTGTAATTTTCCCCCGCTAAATCGGTTTCAAAAAAGCCAGATCTAAAGGAAAATTGCTAAATTGGCAGCACTGTCTGTATATCCAAAACAAAAAAAACAGACTGTAAACCGGCGTCATGCTCATATTGAGAAATTTAAGGAACTTCATAATTAACGCTAAATTAATTTTCAATCAAAATATGTATGTGTGGACACACTCCAACGGTGAAATATTTTCATTCTCTCACTCATTGTGCATATTGAGATAAAGTAGTGGCGTCGGTGCGTCCAACTCATATTTCATTTGCTCTCCAAAAGGTAGAAATATTTTCATTCTCTTACTCATTAAGCAAATTGAGTTAAAGTATACACCGGCGTCGGCGCGTCTGTCCAATTTAATTTTGAGCGAGAGTTGCCCTCCCCTATACTGAACTGTACCAAAATCTTAAAAAAAAGATACCATATCTTGCACGTTTTATTGCAAGCAATAGTTCAAAATTAAAATTTTTGGGGAAAACACAATAAAAGCTTACTTTTTTTAATAGAACTCTGTTTTAAAAATAAGATTCAAAAGCATCCAAAGTCGCTGCTGTTCACATAATTCAAAATTTAAATTTTTTTTAAAAACGCAATCAAACTTCTATTTTTTGTAAAATTTCATAATTAAAATGACATTAAAAGGTATTCATGGCCTGTATTTTCGGTCGGGTATTTAAACGCATCCCTAAATCCTGAGAATCCTAAGTGTTTACAATAAAATGAAAATTTTTACTGTCGGTGAGTCGGAATTGCTTAATTGAATTTATAATTTTCTCCCGGTAAATGGATTACTAAAAACACTGCCTGTATACTAATACCCAAAAAATTACAATATGGCCACCATGTCCAAACGGTTTACATATTTTCACTCGCTGAGCACATTGAGTTAAAGTAACCATTATATATATTATAAGTCTAACTATGTTGTTGGTATATGCCCATCAAATCTAAGTTTTTTTATTGACGTTCAAATAGACAGCTGTCCCTAATCCCTCCACGGGAGGAGGGACAGCCCCCAGAGCTGCCATTAGAGCTAGGCAGCCCGAGATGAAAAATGGGCGCAAAATTTCCCCCTCGGTCAGAGCACAGCGTGACCGCAGATCCGCGGCCAAGATAATAGCTCGACTGGAAAACGTGCCTCCCAGCGCACTAGCGAAGTAGGGAATAGCGGCGAGAAAATAGATAATCTTAGGGCCGGGCCAAAAGCACTAGCTTCTAAGAGACAGCGTTCTCAGGAAAGCACCGCGAGTGAATCCACGAGAACCTCTGCGGCAAACCCATCCAGGCCGTTGAGTGAAGTGGCCAAAGAGCACCTCACTCTCGCGGTGCTTGACAAGGGACACCCAGACGGCAACATCACTCCCGACACTGGAAGTCGGTGTTAATAGGTCTGTGCAGGGTATACGAAGAAGTCCTAGAGAAACACCCGGGCCCTGCACCAGTCATCAGTGATGCCGGCTGGCATCAGCGGCGAATAAAGTTGGTCTCTTGCGCCGATGAGCGCTCGGCGATGCTATATAAGGAAGCTACTTCCGCGTTAGGCGAGCTGTGGTCTGGGGCAGACTTAGTAGCGGTCCACAGGAACGAGATTCCTTGCAGGCTACGAGCCTGGGCCTGGATACCAGCAGCCGAACCGTCGTCGCCAGAGTCCATTCTGAAGAACATTCACAACGGAAACGCAGGCCTGCCCGCTAGTGAATGGAGGGTAGTGAGGGTTAGTGAGGTCAGGGAGAAACAACGTTATGTGACCTTGGTCATTAGAGAAAATTCTCTCCCTGCTCCGGAAGCCTGTGTTGGAGTCATAAGCTACTGCTTTTACTCCATCACCCTGCTGATCGCGAAGATGGGTGAAATGATGAACCTGGAACGGAGGAACCAGGAAGCACCTTGAGTGGACGTGGGCCCACCAAGGCAGACAGCGTGGAGGACAGACCAACCGACAACGCCGTGAGCGAAGCGGATGCTGCCTCCACAGTCTCACAAACGGTTTCAGGCGGTGATGGTCCCACAGGCAGCCCCTTAAGTGAACCTACTGGGAGGGCGCACTCACTGGTCGGATACGACACCGCGAACGACTCCAAGTCGACCTTCGGTCGGTGGGTGCACCAGTCTGAGAGCCAGGTACTGTACTCTGACGTGGAGGAAGCGGCAAATGACACTACAGCCATAGCCGATCCCAATCACTGGGAGGCAGTAGCAATGGACGAGGGCTCAGACACCGACCTGTAAATTTTCTGATGATGCGGGTCCTTCAAATTAACCTGTATCACTCCAAGGCAACCTCGGCTGGCCTTCTCTTGCGCCTCGGCGACAAAGCCTAACCTCTGATGCTTACCAGGTGGTCAAGACCCCAGTTACAGGTAGGACCAGAGCGTGTATTTTTATAAAAAAGACTTTCTCTTACTTTCTATTATCAAATTTCAGTGACGCAGATACGGTGACCATCAGCCTTGATCTGGAAGGCAGACAGTTTTGGCTGATTGCAGCCTACATGGCGCATGACGCCCAGCAATTTCCAACCACTTGCTTAATCAACGCAGTGAATGAGGCAAACCGAAGGAAGGTTTCTTTAAATGGTCATCTAACCGCCTGGGCGATTTTGACCGTCCAACATAGCTCGCCAGTCGTTTCTTCGTTGCGCCAACTGGCGCCAATTGGAAACACCGCGGGATCGCAAATCGGTCTCCACTTGGTCCTTCCATCCATTTGTTTGTAATAATTCAAATGGGGTTTTCCTATGCGGCAGAACGGCTGATAGACCGTATATCTGAAATATAAAAAGGCGAAAACACAGTTTGTAGCTCTTCAAATTTCTATTTACGAAGTGGGTAGAAATCGTGTTATTTTTCCTGAAGACATCAACTATTTTCTTCTTGAAATATTTTAATTGGTCAAAGGGCAGACACATAACCCGAACCCTTACATATGTAGACTAAATTTGACCAGTTAAAATGATAACCTTCCTTAAAAATCAACATGAAATGTGTTTTAAATGTGTATAAGTTGTGGTTAGTGAAAACACCCAGGCAAGCATCATTTCATTGTAATTTTCTCCTCCTAATTTACTTCAAAAAAGCCAGATGTCAACTGAAAATTCGTGCGAGATGCTTACTTGTAGCGGCAGTGGCTCAAAAGCACCGCAGTCGAATTTGTGCTCGAAAAAAGAAATAAACAAAAACGGAAATTCTCGTTATAATAAATTGGCAGTTTATTTTGTAGAAAAATATAATTACAAGTGAATTTTACCTCTTTAAATATTTTAATGAGATTGGAAATCCTGGGGTGGCCGTGGCGAGGTTTTCTCCTCGATGGTCGCTGAAAAAGTAGATGGTTGTCCAAACGAGGACAACCGTTGAACCCGAAAAGTATCCTCCGGTTTTAAACGGAGGTGAAGCCACACATGCACAAACACATACATGTACATGTGTGCTGACAAAACCTAAATATGCGTGCACACACAGGTGGGTGGATTGGTGTTAGTGATTGGAAGGGCGCTAAACAGGCATTAGGGTGGCACATTTTCTAGGAATTCAGGCATCTCGCCTATACAAAAGGAAAAATTGAGAAAACTGACTGTATACAAAAAAAAACACCAATATGGAAACCGACGTCACGCTAATATTGAGAAATTTGTGGAACTTCAAAATGAACGTTTCATTCATTTTCAAAAGCCATATGGATATGTCTGTATACTATTAATGGTGGAAATATTTTCTGAAGAAGACATAAGCGGCGCCATGGTTCGAGCCCAGGTCCCGGACAATAATTTTTTTTTTATTAAGCTGAATTTCTTACGACCAAGAAAAACCAGAAAACCATATACTGAAGTTGTAATTTTCCCCCGCTAAATCGGTTTCAAAAAAGCCAGATCTAAAGGAAAATTGCTAAATTGGCAGCACTGTCTGTATATCCAAAACAAAAAAAAACAGACTGTAAACCGGCGTCATGCTCATATTGAGAAATTTAAGGAACTTCATAATTAACGCTAAATTAATTTTCAATCAAAATATGTATGTGTGGACACACTCCAACGGTGAAATATTTTCATTCTCTCACTCATTGTGCATATTGAGATAAAGTAGTGGCGTCGGTGCGTCCAACTCATATTTCATTTGCTCTCCAAAAGGTAGAAATATTTTCATTCTCTTACTCATTAAGCAAATTGAGTTAAAGTATACACCGGCGTCGGCGCGTCTGTCCAATTTAATTTTGAGCGAGAGTTGCCCTCCCCTATACTAACCTGTACCAAAATCTTAAAAAAAAGATACCATATCTATATAGCACGTTTTATTGCAAGCAATAGTTCAAAATTAAAATTTTTGGGGAAAACACAATAAAAGCTTACTTTTTTTAATAGAACTCTGTTTTAAAAATAAGATTCAAAAGCATCCAAAGTCGCTGCTGTTCACATAATTCAAAATTTAAATTTTTTTTAAAAACGCAATCAAACTTCTATTTTTTGTAAAATTTCATAATTAAAATGACATTAAAAGGTATTCATGGCCTGTATTTTCGGTCGGGTATTTAAACGCATCCCTAAATCCTGAGAATCCTAAGTGTTTACAATAAAATGAAAATTTTTACTGTCGTTGAGTCGGAATTGCTTAATTGAATTTATAATTTTCTCCCGGTAAATGGATTACTAAAAACACTGCCTGTATACTAATACCCAAAAAATTACAATATGGCCACCATGTCCAAACGGTTTACATATTTTCACTCGCTGAGCACATTGAGTTAAAGTAACCATTATATATATTATAAGTCTAACTATGTTGTTGGTATATGCCCATCAAATCTAAGTTTTTTTATTGACGTTCATGCATATTGAGATAAAGTAGTGGCGTCGGTGCGTCCAACTCATATTTCATTTGCTCTCCAAAAGGTAGAAATATTTTCATTCTCTTACTCATTAAGCAAATTGAGTTAAAGTATACACCGGCGTCGGCGCGTCTGTCCAATTTAATTTTGAGCGAGAGTTGCCCTCCCCTATACTGAACTGTACCAAAATCTTAAAAAAAAGATATCATATCTATATAGCACGTTTTATTGCAAGCAATAGTTCAAAATTAAAATTTTTGGGGAAAACACAATAAAAGCTTACTTTTTTTAATAGAACTCTGTTTTAAAAATAAGATTCAAAAGCATCCAAAGTCGCTGCTGTTCACATAATTCAAAATTTAAATTTTTTTTAAAAACGCAATCAAACTTCTATTTTTTGTAAAATTTCATAATTAAAATGACATTAAAAGGTATTCATGGCCTGTATTTTCGGTCGGGTATTTAAACGCATCCCTAAATCCTGAGAATCCTAAGTGTTTACAATAAAATGAAAATTTTTACTGTCGTTGAGTCGGAATTGCTTAATTGAATTTATAATTTTCTCCCGGTAAATGGATTACTTAAAACACTGCCTGTATACTAATACCCAAAAAATTACAATATGGCCACCATGTCCAAACGGTTTACATATTTTCACTCGCTGAGCACATTGAGTTAAAGTAACCATTATATATATTATAAGTCTAACTATGTTGTTGGTATATGCCCATCAAATCTAAGTTTTTTTATTGACGTTCAAATAGACAGCTGTCCCTAATCCCTCCACGGGAGGAGGGACAGCCCCCAGAGCTGCCATTAGAGCTAGGCAGCCCGAGATGAAAAATGGGCGCAAAATTTCCCCCTCGGTCAGAGCACAGCGTGACCGCAGATCCGCGGCCAAGATAATAGCTCGACTGGAAAACGTGCCTCCCAGCGCACTAGCGAAGTAGGGAATAGCGGCGAGAAAATAGATAATCTTAGGGCCGGGCCAAAAGCACTAGCTTCTAAGAGACAGCGTTCTCAGGAAAGCACCGCGAGTGAATCCACGAGAACCTCTGCGGCAAACCCATCCAGGCCGTTGAGTGAAGTGGCCAAAGAGCACCTCACTCTCGCGGTGCTTGACAAGGGACACCCAGACGGCAACATCACTCCCGACACTGGAAGTCGGTGTTAATAGGTCTGTGCAGGGTATACGAAGAAGTCCTAGAGAAACACCCGGGCCCTGCACCAGTCATCAGTGATGCCGGCTGGCATCAGCGGCGAATAAAGTTGGTCTCTTGCGCCGATGAGCGCTCGGCGATGCTATATAAGGAAGCTACTTCCGCGTTAGGCGAGCTGTGGTCTGGGGCAGACTTAGTAGCGGTCCACAGGAACGAGATTCCTTGCAGGCTACGAGCCTGGGCCTGGATACCAGCAGCCGAACCGTCGTCGCCAGAGTCCATTCTGAAGAACATTCACAACGGAAACGCAGGCCTGCCCGCTAGTGAATGGAGGGTAGTGAGGGTTAGTGAGGTCAGGGAGAAACAACGTTATGTGACCTTGGTCATTAGAGAAAATTCTCTCCCTGCTCCGGAAGCCTGTGTTGGAGTCATAAGCTACTGCTTTTACTCCATCACCCTGCTGATCGCGAAGATGGGTGAAATGATGAACCTGGAACGGAGGAACCAGGAAGCACCTTGAGTGGACGTGGGCCCACCAAGGCAGACAGCGTGGAGGACAGACCAACCGACAACGCCGTGAGCGAAGCGGATGCTGCCTCCACAGTCTCACAAACGGTTTCAGGCGGTGATGGTCCCACAGGCAGCCCCTTAAGTGAACCTACTGGGAGGGCGCACTCACTGGTCGGATACGACACCGCGAACGACTCCAAGTCGACCTTCGGTCGGTGGGTGCACCAGTCTGAGAGCCAGGTACTGTACTCTGACGTGGAGGAAGCGGCAAATGACACTACAGCCATAGCCGATCCCAATCACTGGGAGGCAGTAGCAATGGACGAGGGCTCAGACACCGACCTGTAAATTTTCTGATGATGCGGGTCCTTCAAATTAACCTGTATCACTCCAAGGCAACCTCGGCTGGCCTTCTCTTGCGCCTCGGCGACAAAGCCTAACCTCTGATGCTTACCAGGTGGTCAAGACCCCAGTTACAGGTAGGACCAGAGCGTGTATTTTTATAAAAAAGACTTTCTCTTACTTTCTATTATCAAATTTCAGTGACGCAGATACGGTGACCATCAGCCTTGATCTGGAAGGCAGACAGTTTTGGCTGATTGCAGCCTACATGGCGCATGACGCCCAGCAATTTCCAACCACTTGCTTAATCAACGCAGTGAATGAGGCAAACCGAAGGAAGGTTTCTTTAAATGGTCATCTAACCGCCTGGGCGATTTTGACCGTCCAACATAGCTCGCCAGTCGTTTCTTCGTTGCGCCAACTGGCGCCAATTGGAAACACCGCGGGATCGCAAATCGGTCTCCACTTGGTCCTTCCATCGGAGTGGTGGTCTCCCTCTTCCTCTGCTTCCACCGGCGGGTGCCGATAAGAATACCTTCTGGGCTGCAGCATCTTCGCTCATTCGCACTACGTGGCCTAGCCAGCGAAGCCGCTGTGTTTTAATTCGCTGAACTATGCCAGCGTCTGCGTAAAGTTCATACAGCTCATCATTAAATCTTCCTCGGTACCCGCCGTCGCCAACGCGTAGAGGTCCACAAATCTTTCGAAGAACCTTTCTCTCGAATACTCCCAGAGCCGCCTCATCAGATGTTGTTAGAGTCCACGCTTCTGCACCATATAGCAGGACGGGTGCGATAAGTCACTTGGAGAGTGTTGTTTTTGTTCGTAGAGAGAGGACTTTACTTTTCAATTGCCTACTCAGTCCGAAGTAGCATTTGTTTGCAAGAGTAATTCTTCGTCGGATTTCTAGGCTAACATTATTGTTGGTGTTAATACTGGTTCCCAGGTAAACGAAGTCCTTTACTATTTCGAAATTATTGCTGCCAACAGTGGCTTGGTTGCCAAGGCGAGAATGCGATGACTCTTTGCATGATGACAGAAGGTACTTCGTTTTGCCCTCGTTCACCACCAATCCCATTTTCTCCGCTTCTTTTTCTTATTTGGAGTAAGCAGAAGTTACGGCGCGGTTGTTAAGGCCAATGATATCAATATCGTTAGCATATGCCAACAGTTGCACGCTTTTATAAAATATTGTTCCAGCGCGGTTAAGTTCTGCAGCTTGTATTATTTTCTCCAGCATTAAATTAAAGAAATCGCACGATAGGGGGGCACCCTGTCTGAAACCTCGTTTAGTTTCGAACGGCTCGGAGAGGTACTTCCCAATTCTGGCCGAGCTGGCGGTGTTGCTCAAGGTCATTTTGCATAGCCGTATAAGTTTTGCGGGGAAAGCAAATTCAGACATAGCGGCATATAGGCAGCTCCTTTCCGTGCTATCGAAAGCGGCTTTAAAATCAACAAAGAGATGATGTGTGTCGATTCTCTTTCACGGGTTTTTTCCAAGATTTGGCGTATTGTAAAAATCTGGTCGATGGTAGATTTACCAGGTCTGAAGCCACACTGATAAGGTCCAATCAGTCTGTTTACATCAGGCTTCAGTCTTTCGCACAATACGCTTGATAGGACCTTATGTGCGATATTCAAAAGGCTGATTCCGCGATAGTTGGCGCAGTTTGCAGGATCGCCCTTCTTGTGGATTGGGCAAAGAACATTTAGATTCCAATCTTCAGGCATGCATTCATCCGACCATATTCTGCATAGAAGCTGATGCATGCGCCTTACCTGCTCCTCGCCTCCGTGTTTGAAAGCTCAGCAGGCAAACCATCAGCCCCAGCTGCTTTATTGTTTTTCAATCGGGATATTGCTACTCGCACCTCATTATAGTCGGTTTGTGGAACGTCAATTCCATCATCTTTGATTGTGGGCTCGGGTTCGGCATCTTCTCTGGTTTCTTGCTCAGTTTCTCCATTTAAAAGGGCAGAGAAGTGATCCCTCCATATTCTGAGTGCTCTCTGAACATCTTCCACCAGGTCGCCGTTCTCATTCTTGCAGGAGTTTGCCCCGGGTTTAAAACCTTCTGTCATTCGCCGACATTTTTTGATAGAATTTTCGGGCATTATTCCGTTGGCCAGCATCTCAAGCTCCTTTATTTCACGCTTTTCTGCCTCTCTTTTTTTCGCCCAGAAAATCCGCCTCGCTTCCCTCTTCAACTCGCGGTAGTGTCCACACACACTCCTCGTTGCATTCGATCTCAGTGTTGCCTTGTAGGCTTTGTCCTTTCCGAAGGAAGCTTCCGATTGTAATAGGAGCCGACGCCAACTCGCACAACGTAGTGTGGGGTTCTACAGACATTAACCCTAGAGGTGAGTGCCTTTTAGACTTTATTCTATCTCAAACCCTACATATAAGTAACTCGGGTAATGAACCAACGTTTGTTACCGCAAATAGGAAGGAAGTTCTTGATATCACGCTAGTCTCTGACCCGATACTGGGCCAAATGGGGGACTGGCATGTATCAAGGGACAACTCCTTCTCTGACCACAGGTACATATGTTTCTGTCTCCACGTGAGACCACCTACTCTTGCAGCCTACAGAAACAAAATGCGAACGGACTGGAATGTGTTCAAAAACGTTCTATCACTGTCGTTCTATGATAAGATCTGATGAAGCGCACACAGATTCTGAAATCGAGTCAGCTTCGATCGGTGAGTTTGACTCGTCGTCTAAAATTGATAAAGCAATAGACTTGATCACAGAGTCCTGTAATGCTGCTTTTAAAGCCTCCTGCCCTGTTACCAGACCGAGGAATAAGAAGAGACCACCATGGTGGAACTCCGAAATTTCCCGCCTCAGGAAAAACAGTAGGAGACTTTTTAGTCAAGCTTAACGGACTGGCTCTTGGCACGAATATAAAGAAGCCCCACAAATTTTCAAAACGCAGTCAACAAAGCCCGGAGGGATTCATGGAGAGACTTCTGTAAGAACATTGAAGCCAACTCGGAGGCAAATAGACTGCGTAAAGTTCTATCAAAAACTCCAACTGTTCCGAGTTTCATTCAGAAAGCTGATAGAGATTGGACATCATCTAGCGGCAAATTGGTCGAACTTCTAATGGAAACGCACTTTCCGGGCTGTTCCACGGAGCCACCAACATACTACATTGAAAGAAGTTACCACTCTATGGAGAAATTAGTTACTCCTCAAAAAGTCGAATGGGCTATCAGAACCTTCGACCCATTTAAATCTCCGGGACCCGATAACATCTTCCCCGCCGAACTTCAAATGTCGGGAGACATCCTCTGCCCTATGCTGTCTAAAATCTACACAGCATGTCTAAAATTGATAAAGCTATGTCTAAGGCTATGCTACGTCCCACAGAGATGGATCGAAGCGAAGATAATCTTCATACCCAAAGGAGGAAGAGCTTCACACTCGAATCCAAAGGACTTCAGGCCTATAAGCCCTACATCTTTTCTTGTCAAGGTCTTGGAAAGCATATTGGATGCGCACATTAGGTATAGTCTGCGCTCGCAAAGCCTCTCGAAGGCTCAACATGCATACTCCAAGGGCAAGTCAGTGGAAACAGCAATCCATGCTATCACCGCAAAGATAGAAAAAGGACTTGCACTTAAGGACTACACTTTGGGTACCATTCTCGACATTGAAGGTGCCTTCAATAACGTAGATCCTCAAGCGGTCATGGAGTCCCTTCTGAGATTGGGACTGAAGCCCCCGCTAGGGGAATTCGTCAGTCAGCTCCTGTCAAGGAAAACTATCCAAGCTAATCTGGGAGAGGCCTCAATAGCGCGATACGCATCCAGGGGCACTCCTCAAGGAGGAGTTTATCTCCTCTTTTGTGGAAACTAGCATTCAACACCCTACTTACTTCTAAGGCTGGAAAACGCCGGCTGCCAAATCATTTCCTATGCAGATGGCATGGCTCTTACGGCGACTGGAATACATCTTCAGATCCTAAGCGAACTGCTTCAAACCGCCTTGAACCTCGTGGAGGACTGGGCCTTGGAAAGTGGCCTTAGTGTTCATCCGTCTAAAACGGAAATTATCCCTTTGACCAGGAAGTACAAAATACCAGTTTTTGTACCACCACGCCTGAATAGGGTCAGGCTTAAACTCTCTCCAGAAGTCAAGTACCTCGGCGTAATCCTAGATAGTAAACTCAACTGGAACAAACATGTTGAGGGCAGATCCAGAAAGACTATTACTGCCCTATACACATCCAAAGCAGCCGTGGGGAAGAGATGGGGTTTCAACCCCCGGATCATGCACTGGCTGTACATCGCGGTAGTTAGACCCATCCTCCTCTATGGCGTTGCCGTGTGGTGGCCAGCACTCGAGCGTAGCAGCAACATAGGCAGAGTACAACGATCGGCGGCGGTGCTTGTCACGGCGGCACTTCCATCAACGCCCACAAAAGCTTTGGAGATCATGCTCAACCTACTTCCGGTTGACTTGTACGGTAATCCCCAAGCAAGCTATAGCGCAGTGCGACTGAATGCCGTTCAACACTGGAGCGACACCAGATTCGGTCACACAAGCATTCTGGGGACCAAACCCAAAAATCTGAAGGTAGTGGACTACACTACGCCTACCGGCTATGAGCCCAACACCAGGTTCTCCACCAGAATCCCTACGAGGCACGAATGGGAGGACGTGCACATTCTAAACCCACAATCACCTCCATCTTCACAGACGGCTCAAAGCTCAAAGGCAAGGTGGGCAGCGGTGTCTCCTCGAAGGAACTTTCACTCTTCTTAGGCATCAGACTACCTAGCCACTGCAGCGTATTCCAGCCTGAACTTACAGCCATTGAGGAGGCTGCGCGCTGGCTGATTTCAAAAAACTGTACATCAGTGTCCATATACAGCGACAGCCAAGCACCTATCAAAGCAGTTCAGGGTAGCAACACTGCATCGAAGGTAGCACTCGACTGTAGGCAATCGCTCAATGAACTGGCCTCGAAGTGCCCCACAGCAGTGATATGGGTCCCTGGGCACAGATACATACCCGGAAACTGCGCTGCTGATGAGCTGGCAACGAAGGCCACAGAGCAATCAGAGGTGAACCTAACAAGGAACATGTCCACCCCTCTTGACACGACTAAGCTCTGGCTCCTACGCGATTTCAAAGAAAAATCTAATTCTAGATGGACTAGGGAGACGACATGTGAGGTGTCCAGTCAAACGTGGCCCTGCATATGAAGGAAACGGACCGAGTCCATACTCAATCTAAAACTATCCTTCCTAGCCCCCTTGATCGGAGTACTCACCGGACATTGTCTAATGGGAATACTTGCTGAGCGCATGGGCGCCCCTTCAAATGACTTCCGTCGCAGCTGTAGGGACGAGGAGGAAATATAAAGTGTTGAACACTTCCTCTGCAGCTGCCCTGCATTACCCAAGACCCGTTCGGAGTGCCTAAACAAGTGCCTACTCGCTAGTTTAGCGGAGCTGGGCTCTGCCGAAATCGGAGACATTCTGCGCTTTATTAAGCTGGCAGGGTGGTTCGACTTTAAGAAGGGTCGCAACCCGTTCAGTGGTATCACAATAGGCCATTTGGCCTAAGTGCGCTTCTCGGCGATGCAGAGATGCAGCCACCTTAACCTAACCTGGTAGTGATCTATTATGTCATCCCAATTTACGCAGTTCTATTTCAATACTTTCAGTTCGTATTTGCGTTCAAATAGACAGATGGACAGACAGATAGACGTGTCGAGAGACGGATATGCCTACATCGACTCAGCTCATTCTCCTGATTATTTCAGTATACTTCTTGATGTGACTATCTCTTTTTCTTCTCATACGTACAAACATTTCATATTCATGAAAGGTATGAAAATCAAAAAAAGATATACAACTTCGCTTCTGCAGTGGGGTATTAACTACTTGCCCGGATATTTTACTTTTCATCCTGAACGTTTTGATATACATTAATAAATATATATCTCTATTCGTTTATGCCAAATAAAGTAATATACTTTGTGTGCGTAACAAAAATAGATATAAACTAGGTATAAAAAGGGTGTTTTTCATAGGTGTCAAAGAACTCAACCGATCTTTATGAAATTTTCACAATATATACTTGGGTCCACTGGGTACAGCACAGACAATATATAGTTTTGGAAAAGTAGGCGGAGCCACGCCCTCGGGCTATATAAAGTTTCAATTCGTCATAACTCCGAAATTTTTTGGTCTAATTTAATGAAATTTGGATATATGTGTCACTTAGGCAGTATCTACAAATTTTTCAAAAGTGGGCGGCGCCACGCCCACATTTTTGTGTTCTGTTTTGCTCTTGAACTTTCACTATAGGTTCAAGAGTTCGCTGGGCACGACACAGTCTGTATATAGCTTTTGGAAAAGCCCCCAGTTTATGTAAAGCTGCAGTTCGGTATAGCTAGGAGTGTATTTGGTTCAAGTCAATGACATTTTATATATACTCGTAGATGTATTCTATGTATCGAAAAGTCTAAACAACGTCTACCAGGTTTGCTAGTATATTATAAAATGGCGAAAGCAAAAAACCAATTTCAGCATCCTTTTGTAAAACTGAGAGACTAGTTTGCGTTCAAATAGACAGGCGGACTGACAGACAGACGGAAGGAGAGACGGACATGGCTAAATCGACTCCGCTTATCTTGTTGATCATTTTAGTGAACTTTTCTCTTCTTCTTCTCATAATTACATACATTTAATGTTTATGAAAGGTATGAAAATCGAAAAAGAGATATAACTTCGCTATTGCAGTGGTCTATTACCTACGTCCTGGAATATTTTGCTTGTGTGTTTTCCGATTTGGCTAATGTTTGGCAGAAGTATAAAACATACTATCAAGATTGAATTCTAAGCGATTGTCTTTGAAAATAGCAGACACTTTATGATGAAAAGTGGCGGCGCCATGCCTACTTCTTCAAAATTGACAAAAATTTGTTTGCAGTCGAGTTTTCCTTAAAAAGCTTATTATGTGTGCAAAATCTGATTGATATAACTTGATTGGTGGTAGAACAATCGCGTTTTAAATTTAACAAAAAGAATTTTCAGAACTATGTTAAAAAACTGGGCGTGGACATTAACCGATTTCGCCCATTGTTACAGCAAACAGTTACCCTTATATATTGAACATTATCACGAAATTTTGTTTCGACAAATAAATTTTTGGCGGAGTTATGGCATAAAAAGTTTTGTGGAATAGTCCACTATAAAAAGGGGCGGGGCTACGCCTATTTTCGAAAATTTTAAGTTTTTAGATTTCTTTGTTTACGGAAACTTTAAAAGTGAAATATAAATGATGTAAAGCTATTTTACGCAAAATTATTGCCTATCTAATATATCTACGATCCTCTTTAAAATCTTTCATGTAAAAGTGGGCGTAGACCTTAACCGCTCCCGCCCATTTTTCCCGGGAACATTCCTTGCATACCTGGAAACCTGCGTGCTGAATTTCGTTTCGATATCTTGAACGGTTTTTGATTTATGATTAATATTATTTCTAAATTGGACTTAATGTGGGCTGTGCCGGGCCCATTTTCAAAAATTTCTAGAAAAATTTATTTTGTGTCTCAATCTCAATGTAGTCGCCAAATTTTATCCTTATAGGTGTATTATGTACTGAGTAATCACTTTGTTTGTGTTTTCGAAAATATTCTATATATGAAAAGTGGGTGTGGCTATCATCCAATTTCGCCCATTTCAAATAGGGCTCGGAGATGAGTGCCAAGGAACCCGCATACCAAATTTCATTAAGATATCTCAAAATTTACTCAAGTTATCGTGTTCACAGACGGACGGACGGACGGACATGGCTTAATCAATTTCGCTTTTCTTCCTGAACATTTTGATATATATATCTATCTATCTCTATGGCGCGATATACAACAGGTATATCATCATAAACCTCCTAAGAGATTTTTGCGCCAAGCTTCTCTTCCAATTTGTGGTGTGCCGATTTGAATTTTCCCTACAAATTGGTGGGACCTACAGTTTTTTGCCGACTCCGAACGGCATCTGCAAAGGAGACGAATTTTTGCTGAGAAGCCTGTCATGACAGAAATACACTCGGAGAGTTTACCAAACCACTGCCGAGGGGCGACCCCGTTTTGAAAAACTTTTTTCAAATCACTTTTGATGTTACCTGTACCAGGGCTCGAACCATGGACCTTCGGTGTGGTACGCCGGCAACACTACCTTCACACCACGGCGGCCGCCGTAAGTAAATATCTATCTCGATCCGTCTATGCCGTTAGGTGACTAAAGTTAATATATCTTGTGTGCGTAGCACTACTAGGTATAAAAAGGGTGTATTTCATAGGCGCCAAGGAACTCAACCAATCTTTATGAAATTATCACAATATATACTTGGGTCCACTGGGTACAGCATAGACAATATATAGTTGTGGAAAAGTAGGCGGAGCCACGCCTCCAGGCTATAAAAAGTTTCAATTCGTTATAACTCCGAACTTTTTTGGTCTAAATTAATGAAATTTAAAGCTTAGAGTCATGTTGGCCCAACTTCGTTCTGGATACTGTAACAAGTTAAAATTTTACCTATCCACACTGAACCCCGACATGCAAAATGTCAGCCCGCCATGCGGCGTGTCTTCTCGTGATACGAACCATCTATTCATTTGCTCAACCGAGGCGACTCTTCTAACAGCAATTTAACTATGGTCCAACCCTATTTAAACCGCGAGGTTTCTCGGACATCCGTGATTATTTATAAGTTTTAATTTCTTGTGTTACTTAGGTGATGAGTTTTTCTCTGTAGCTGAGCAGTTTTAGATTTCGACACCTGACAAACACTGTTAACAACAAATGCCGTATCCCCCATAATATTTTCACTTAAAAACGTGATATGCAATTTAAATTAAAATATGTTCGATGCGAGGACAAAAATAATTGAGAGAATTTCAACTGTTGCAATGCTGGCTGTTCTGACGGTGAAAAAAGACAAAATTTTCTGCTAACCGCGACTGTTGACTCAAAGTGTAGTGTCTCCAACAACAAATACCGGCGCTACGAACGACGCCAAAGTAGTTAAGTTGATAGCAGCAATTACGACGCCCTTGAAATTGCACAGCGGTCAACGCGATACCGAAGTTTTATTACACGTATATGTAAATTTGATTGCAAGGATCCCCCTCATGGGCCACCAAACATGTGTAGTATTGACAAATACTATTGAAATTAGGGGTTCTTCCAATTATTTAATAAATTATTAACTTCATAAGTAATTTAATACAATTTATTTATGTAGGTATTTACACACTAGTATAATACAAATTTATTGCGATAATGGTACGTGACCGCTGCTGTCGTCATACTATCTCCGCTTGTAGGTTTTGTAGAGCAGCGAGTCTAACAGCCTTTTGCATGGTGTGGGTGTGTGCATTGAAACTGCATGATGAGTATAGATTAGCGTAAGCGACAACGGTAGTGGAGAACCAAATGTACATATAGCGAAGGCAACTAAGCTGTTGGAATTATACCGCTACTAGCAAGTGGTAATTTGTTATATCAGCTGTTTTACGTGATTTTAGCTACAGTGACTGACGTATGGTATGGTACATCAGATTTCGGTACAGGGACTACCATAAGTGCTCGCTGAAGATGGTACAATTTGAGTGACTTTGTGTCGCTGGAATCCAAAAAAACTGTTTGAAATCTTTAACCTGCCATCTGATTTCCTTGATGTTGACGTTCAAGCATGGCCGTCGGATGACAGTTATAAGGAAAATTAAGAATACTTTAGCCAACTAAAAGTTGTAAATGACGTAGCAGAGCGTGGAGTGGCTTTGGTATCAGAATACAATCAATGCTTGGCAAAAAACGAAGAACAAATTCAATATTTAATGCAAGTTGGTAAAGAACATCGAGCAAAATATCCTGACTGCAATAAAAAAAGATTTTTATAACTAAGTGCTTAGAAATAATGTTCTTCAATGCAATACTGTATTAAGAAATAAAATTTCGTATAATCGATTTAATTCTTGGGCTTTTTTTTAAAAAATAAATAAAATATAAAATTTACTTAACAAAAACTTATTTTTTCTGAAATGAATAATTTTATTACAAAATGCACTCAATATGATTGATGTATATTGGAACGATTTTTCGTCATCCCTTGTCAAATTTGGTTTTGAGACAAACCGGTTTCGGCGTTGTGCCATCATCAGTGTCGATTTTCGTTCTGATCTGTTGTGGTCGTTTGTCTTGTATTTATAGTAGGTAGCAGGTAACGTCAGCATGGGTGTCTGTTTGTGTACGTGTGTGCATGTGTTGTGCGTGTACATTCAGAAACGGGGGTGGTTTGCATCGATCGGTTCTTTTGTGGTTGACTGAGGCAGGTAAAAGTTGGTGATTTTTGTTGTTTGACCTTTTTTGCTTGTTTGTTGTTTTTGATCTTTTGCTGTTTTGTGCTTATTTGTCGGTGCGTGTGTGTCTGTTGTACCTGAGTAGTTGCTTTGTTTTTTGTGAACCAATTTTAAAGGTTCGAATATTGTGTCGGAAACAGTGTTTGTCTGTTCGTTTATTATTCTACCGTCGAATGTTTTTTGTTTGTAGATTTCCATGTTTTCGAGTACGTTCAGACGTCTGCCTTTTGCTTGTACATGTAGGACCTTGACTGTTTTTTTGATGTTTCCGGGGGGGCATTTATTCTCCGCCATGTGGTTCGCAAAGTTGGACTCTGGTATGATGGTTGGATTCCGTATCTTTTTGTTGTAATCTCTAATGTGTTCTCTGAACCTCGTTCTTACTTGTCGTCCGGTTTGTCCTATGTAACTGTGCTGGCATTCACAAGTGAGCTTGTATACACCATGGCTGCTAAATGGATCTTCTGAGTTAGTTTTGGTTCTTAGCTTCCGTCCTAAACTGTTCGATGTTTTGAACGCTGTGTTGATGTTGTATTTTCTAAGGAAATTTGCTAATTTATATGTTGCCCTTCCAGTATATGTCATTGTCGTCCAGGTTTGTGTACTTTCTTCTCCATTGTTTCTTTTTTGTTCTCTAAGGTCTCTCCTGAGTTCATCTACTAGTGATTTTTTATATCCGTTGTTTGTAGCGATGTTATATATTATTCCAAGCTCTCTTCTATATGCTTCTTGTGTAAGAGGTGTTCTTTCCAATCTTTGTACTAAGTGCCTTAGCGCTGCATTTTTATGTTGTTGTGGGTGGTTCGAGGTATTATGTATTATTGTGTCGGTGGCCGTTGGTTTCCTATATATGTCGTAGTTGAATTTATTGCTAGCTTTATCAATACTTATTGTGAGGTCCAGATAATTGATTCCTCCGTCTTTTTCGGTTTCCATTGTGAATTTTATGTTCCCGTGCTGCTTGTTGAGGTACGCCAGTAATTGCTCTTCGTTGTTGGTAGTTAAAACGCATATGATATCATCCACGTACCTTGCGTAAAATAACACTCCTAATTTGTAATTTAATTCCTGTATATACTCTTCTTCCAGGTTTTGCATAAACGCTTCCATAAGAATAGCCGATGTTGGGTTTCCCATCGCAAGTCCGTTTGTTTGTCTGTATATTTTATTGTTGAATTGAAAATAGTTTTGACGTAGTGTGGTTCTTACCGTGTTCGTGATTTGCGTACTTTTCACTTTATCTTTTGTTTTACGTAGTATTATAGAGTTTACTATGTTCAATGTCTCTGCTAGTGGTATTGATGTGTTTAGATCTTTTATGTCGAAAGATACCAATTTGCTGTCCTTTGTCACTTCAATGGTCCTAAGTTTGTTTATTAGTTTAGATGTATTAGTTATGGTGTGTTCGTTGCTAAGTTCCAGTGTGTCCTTCAATACTGTTTTTAAATATTTAGATAGCTTATAGCATGGTGCCGATTTAAAATTAATGATTGGTCTCATTGGATTGCCTGGCTTGTGGATTTTTGGTAGCGCAATCAGTGGTGGAGTTGACGGGTTCATTTGGACTAATGTATATGCCGAGTTTTTATCTAGTATATTTGTTGCAGTTTTTATAGCCACTTTGATTTCTTTCTGGTATTCATCCGTGGGGTTCAGTCTTATTCTACGACATTCCATATCCTCGATGAGTTTTTCGGTTTTTGTTATATACTCATCTTTTGCAATTAGCACAGTTGTGTTGCCTTTGTCCGCCTTCGTTGCGACAATGTTGTTTATCCTGAGTTTATGTTGTAGGTTCTTGACTGTTTTTTGCTCCGTGTTTCTCTTCCGTCCTTCCTTTGCTTTCACTTCCTTGTTTATTATTTCTCTGCACATGTGTCTTGCGTGCTCTTGTTCCTCAAGTGGTATTAATTATTTTGCGACCTCTGCGGCTACGATCGCCTGTTCCGTTTTTCTTTTTTCGTTTTGGTCTATAATATTGTGTTTCAGCCCCTTTTTAAGAAGTTATTCTTCCGCCGCGGTGATTGTTTAACAAACAATGTATAGAATTGAATGTGACACCAAAAAACTATTTTCAATTCAACAATAAAATATACAGACAAACAAACGGACTTGCGATGGGAAACCCAACATCGGCTATTCTTATGGAAGCGTTTATGCAAAACCTGGAAAAAGAGTATATACAGGAATTAAATTCCAAATTAGGAGTGTTATTTTACGCAAGGTACGTGGATGATATCATATGCGTTTTAACTACCAACAACGAAGAGCAAGTACTGGAGTACCTCAACAAGCAGCACGGGAACATAAAATTCACAATGGAAACCGAAAAAGACGGAGGAATCAATTATCTGGACCTCACAATAAGTATTGATAAAGCTAGCAATAAATTCAACTACGACATATATAGGAAACCAACGGCCACCGACACAATAATACATAATACCTCGAACCACCCACAACAACATAAAAATGCAGCGCTAAGGCACTTAGTACAAAGATTGGAAAGAACACTTCTAACACAAGAAGCATATAGAAGAGAGCTTGGAATAATATATAACATCGCTACAAACAACGGATATAAAAAAGCACTAGTAGATAAACTCAGGAGAGACCTTAGAGAACAAAAAAGAAACAATGGAGAAGAAAGTACACAAACCTGGACGACAATGACATATACTGGAAGGGCAACATATTAATTAGCAAATTTCCTTAGAAAATACAACATCAACACAGCGTTCAAAACATCGAACAATTTAGGACGGAAGCTAAGAACCAAAACTAACTCAGAAGATCCATTTAGCAGCCATGGTGTATACAAGCTCACTTGTGAATGCCAGCACAGTTACATAGGACAAACCGGACGACAAGTAAGAACGAGGTTCAGAGAACACATTAGAGATTACAACAAAAAGATACGGAATCCAACCATCATACCAGAGTCCAACTTTGCGAACCACATGGCGGAGAATAAATGCCCCCCCGGAAACATCAAAAAAAAAACAGTCAAGGTCCTACATGTACAAGCAAAAGGCAGACGTCTGAACGTACTCGAAAACATGGAATTCTACAAACAAAAACCATTCGACGGTAGAATAATAAACGAACAGACAAACACTGTTTCCGACACAATATTCGAACCTTTAAAATTGGTTTACAAAAAACAAAGCAACCACTCAGGTACAACAGACACACACGCACCGACAAATAAGCACAAAACAGCAAAAGATCAAAAACAACAAACAAGCAAAAAAGGTCAAACAACAAAAATCACCAACTTTTACCTGCCTCAGTCAAGCACAAAAAACCGATCGATGCAAACTACCCCCGTTTCTGAATGTACACACACAACACATGCACACACGTACACAAACAGACACCCATGCTGACGTTACCTGCTACCTACTATAAATACAAGACAAACGACCACAACAGATCAGAACGAAAATCGACACTGATGATGGCACAACGCCGAAACCGGTTTGTCTCAAAACCAAATTTTACAAGGGATGACGAAAAATCGTTCCAATATACATCAATCATTCACCCTGTCGGAAAAACAACAAAACAAAATAAAGCACTCAATATGCATGAGTTCTGTGGTATACATATGTATATTTTCGATTGTGTTGAGTAAAATGAAAAGGAAAGATGTAGCTACCTGCTAACTACCTAATCCTTTACTTAAAAAGATCTACTTGAATAGCTATCAACGAGCGTGTAGGTATGTACGTGTATGAATGTATGCATGTGCCGTGGCACATTTATGTATTCGTAAAGAATCTCAGGCAGGCGTAAATACATTACAATATTAAATACATTAAATCTTCTCTAGGACACTTGCAAAACTGGTTATTTTCGGTTCTTGTTGTTTTTGCAAACCAGATATGGGCAGCAATGTAGGCAACTACAAAATGTTAACATCCAAATGCTGCAATTTTAGTGCCGATTTTAAATGTTCCGTTGTTCACCGTGAATATCTCTTTTATGATTAGGTAAATGAAAAAAACCTTTTTTGTAGACCGTGAAATTTCCCATTTAAATATCTAAAATTCGTTACTTAATATTTTTCTGGTTTTGAGCTACACAACTTTTAACAAAACCTTATGGGTTTCAGAAATGGGTAAATTTTCGACCTCGAAGAACTTTGCAATGGTCACATTAATTAAAAAAATTTAAAAAACCCTTTTTGTAGAGCGTTCAATTCCCTGCAAAAACTGGGGTAAAAGTTGGCTGTACGATTACTGGGTGAGAAGATATATTGATTTACATAAAAGCTTTTCACGAAAACAAAAAACGTCGATGAGGCACGCTTTCCCATTGACATAAAAAACTCATATTTGGTCATTATAGTTCATTTATGGTCAGGAACTCGAAAATCTGTGTACCCTTTGAAAAAAACGAAAATCGATTTTTTTGGCCCACCCTAATATATGTATATATATATTAGAGAGGGTCAAATTTTTTTTCCATCAGGAATATAGCAAAAACGTTATCTACAGATTATTCTAAGAAAAATTGCTGAAGACACCATAGCTCTAAGTCCGATTTCGAGTTTCCCACTTTTGCAAAATAGATATTTTGCCATATGAATGTAGGGTTTTGCCAAAAAATCTTCATAGCTTCTGATAGAAGGAAAAATATCATATTGGGCTTACCTTAAAGGTATTTTACGTACATTTCAGAATCTATATATTAACTAGCAACCCGCACCTTGTTTCACACAGGTTGATAATGTTTAAAACAACTTTATAATTAACATTACATACATACATACGTCCAAAGTGAAGTAACGCTACCGAGCTCTTTCGCGAATTCATCAAATGAATGGCTCGCCACAGCTGTCGCTTAAAGCACCCTGACTTATTCGGTTGGCAGCGAACAAACACACAAACAGATTTTTTTGGAAAAAGTGCTGCTTTTGTTTAAACAATTTTGGTTAAATTAGAAAGAAATAAACTATTTTTTTTGATGCAGAACGAAAGTAAATATTTCAAAGTTTAACTTCAAGGAAGATTCATTCTAATCGATTGATTAGGTTATGATGTATGGCTGTGTAAACCAAAAATGTATGTTTTTTTACCACATTTTGTCCGATTGCCACGCCCCCCTTGTATATTCCTTCACATTATATAAAACAAAAGTCCATCTCACACAGCTAAGCTTTAAAATGCAAAAAACCGCTTTCAAATCGGAGCATTCTGTGTGAAGCCAATTCCGTACATAGCTTCTTAGCGACTTTATTTTATAAGTAGTATAGATAAGCTAACATTTTTTTTATACAATCAATTGCCACAGTATATCTATTTCTAAAGATACATAATTTCAATAAAAATTTATTTTGATATCTTCGTATGGGTTAGGAGCAGTGCGTAGGCATATTATATTTAGGAAATAATGATTCATTTATTTGTAATAATTCACTAAAGTTTTCTGCATAAAGCCAAAGCTGACAACTACAGTATCTGACTGCGTTATTGTACATACAGTAGTAGCGCAAGTGGTAAGCGTTTCGGCTACGACGTTTACACTCCAAGGTTCGAGCCCAGGTTCCGAACACCTTTTTTTTTTTGTTAAATTTAATTGGTTTTTAAATATGTATATGAAAACTTCTTATTATGATTTTTTTTAAATTTAATATATTTTTAACCCTATATTTTTCTGTGTATGACCTCTATCTTGGAGAGAAAAAATCAAATTTTTGCAAAAAAAAAAAACGCCTGAAAAACGCCAGTTTGTCAAAACAAAATACTTAAAAAAATACCTGCAGAGCTTCATGAATTTTTTAAGAAAGGTGACATCAACACCAGCGTATTGTTAGCTTAATGGTTAGCAATGCGTGCGAAAATTTCTCTGATGAGTAAAGCCTAGCAGCTTCCGAAATGGATCTACAAGAAAAGCTATGGCAGTTGTCTCTAAACATTTTTCCTACTCTATTCAATAAAAAAAAATAAAAAAAAATTTTAATAATTAAAATGATTATTAAAAAATAAAAACAATAATAATTTTCATAAAAACTCAAAAAGTGAAAAATTATTATTCTTGGCCATGAGCTCGTTTCATGAATACTTGAAATTACATTTTTTCTCAATAATATTTGGCTTAAGGTAAACGTATATGTAGCCCATATGTAATAATACTATAATCATTTTATATATCACAACCCAATTCCGTCGGAACGAGAAACTCAGTAGAGAATTTTGATAATTTTCATTGATTTATTTTGTTGTGTTGATCTTCCGACAGGGTAGTAAGCTGATTTTTGTTGGAACGATTTTCCGTCATCCCTTGTCAAGTTTGGTTTTGTGACAAACCGGTTTCGGCATTCTGCCATTTTCAATGCCTAGCTTCGTTCTGATCTGTGTCTATCCGCTGCGTTGTTTTTATAGTCCGTGGTTGCTGTGGCAGGTAATGTCAATCTATGTTTTCGTGGTAGGTAACGTTAATATGCGTGTGTGTGTGCGCGGTATTGATACGTCCGAATTGTTATCTGTCCCAAGGGTTGTTTTTGTAGGTATGTAGACATACCGCTTGTTAGCTAAGCGGTAGGTTGATGTACGTAGAAATCGGTGATTTTTGCAGTTTGGTTCATATTTCGTTTTTGCTTGTTCATTGTTACGTGTTTGGTTGCTGTACCTGCTGGCTTGTGCTGTTTTTTGTAAACTAGTTTTAAGGGTTCAAATATTTCGTCAGAGATAGTGTTGGTTTGTTCGTTTATGATCCTGCCGTCAAATGTTTTTAACTTGTATATCTCCATGTTCTCAAGTACATTGAGCCGCCGGCCTTTTCCTTGTACGTGAAGTATTCGAGCCGTTGTTTTTATGTTAGCTGGGGTGCAGTTGTTCTCAAACATGTGGTTCGCGAAATTAGATTCTGGTATTATGGTGGGTTTTCGTGTTTTTTTGTTGTAGTCCCTGATATGCTCTCGGAATCTGGTGCTTATTTTCCTTCCTGTTTGTCCTATGTAGCTGTATTGACATTCACAAGTAAGCCTATACACTCCGTGTCTGTTGAATGGGTCATCAGAATTAGTGTCGGTTCTTAGTTTTTGTCCGACGTTGTTGGATGTTCTGAATGCTGTGTTGATGTTATATCTTTTAAAGAACTTTGCTAATTTGTACGTCGCTTTTCCAGTGTATGTCATTGCCGTCCAAACCATTGGATTTTCCTCTACGTTTACTCTTTTTTGTGTTCCATGGCTACTTCTGAGTTTATCCACAAGTGCTTTCTTGTATCCATTATTTGCCGCTATGTTATATATTGTATTAAGCTCTCTCCAGTATGCTTCCTGTGTGAGCGGCGTTCTCTGAAGCCTATCCACTAAGTGCCTCAATGCTGCATTTTTGTGCTGTTGCGGATGGTTTGATGTAGAGTGTATAATGGTGTCTGTGGCAGTCGGTTTTCTATAAATACCGTAGTTGAACCTATTTGTTATTTTGTCAATCCCTATAGTTAGGTCCAGGTAGTTCATTATTCCATCTTTTTCTACTTCCATTGTGAACTCTATGTTGCTATGTTGCCTGCTGAGGAACTCTAGTATTTGCTCTTCGTTATCGTCATTTAGGATGCAGATGATGTCATCCACGTATCTAGCGTAGAATGCCACGCCTAACTTGGTTTTTAACTCCTGTATATATTTTCCTTCCAAGTTTTGCATGAATGTTTCCATGAGAATGGCCGATGTTGGGTTACCCATTCCTAGTCCGTTTGTCTGTCTATATATTTTGTTGTTGAACCGGAAATAGTTTTGCCGCGGCGTTGTTCTTAGCGCGTTGGTAATTTGCGCAGTTTTTACCTTATCTTCAGTTTTGTCCAGTAGTGTTTTGTTGACTATATCCATTGTATCTGTTAGTGGTACTGACGGGTATAAGTCCTTTATGTCAAAGGATACGAGTTTACTGCTCCTTGTGAGTTTAACGGTCTCAAGTCTTTGTAGTAGTTCTATCGTATTGCTTATTGTGTATTCGTGCCCTAGTTTCAGAGTGTCCTTTAAAATCGTTTTTAGATGTTTCGACAGTTTATAACCCGGCGCGGACTTAAAATTAATTATAGGTCTCATCGGCGTATCCTGCTTGTGGATTTTAGGTAACGGTATGACCCATTCAACAGACACGGAGTGTATAGGCTTACTTGTGAATGTCAATACAGCTACATAGGACAAACAGGAAGGAAAATAAGCACAAGATTCCGAGAGCATATCAGGGACTACAACAAAAAAACACGAAAACCCACCATAATACCAGAATCTAATTTCGCGAACCACATGTTTGAGAACAACTGCACCCCAGCTAACATAAAAACAACGGCTCGAATACTTCACGTACAAGGAAAAGGCCGGCGGCTCAATGTACTTGAGAACATGGAGATATACAAGTTAAAAACATTTGACGGCAGGATCATAAACGAACAAACCAACACTATCTCTGACGAAATATTTGAACCCTTAAAACTAGTTTACAAAAAACAGCACAAGCCAGCAGGTACAGCAACCAAACACGTAACAATGAACAAGCAAAAACGAAATATGAACCAAACTGCAAAAATCACCGATTTCTACGTACATCAACCTACCGCTTAGCTAACAAGCGGTATGTCTACATACCTACAAAAACAACCCTTGGGACAGATAACAATTCGGACGTATCAATACCGCGCACACACACACGCATATTAACGTTACCTACCACGAAAACATAGATTGACATTACCTGCCACAGCAACCACGGACTATAAAAACAACGCAGCGGATAGACACAGACCAGAACGAAGCTAGGCATTGAAAATGGCAGAACGCCGAAACCGGTTTGTCACAAAACCAAACTTGACAAGGGATGACGGAAAATCGTTCCAACAAAAATCATAATTTTCATTATTTCTATCGGGGTTTTCCGATGAGACAGAACGGCTGATAGACCGTATATTTAAAATATAAAAAGGCGAAAACTCAGTTTGTAGCTTCTTCAATTTTCTATTTACGAAGTGGTAAGAAATCGTGTTATTTTTCCTGAAGACGTCAACTATTTTCCTCTTCAAATATTTTAATTTGTCAAAGGGCAGACATATAACCCGAACCCTTACATATGTAATCTTCCTTAAAACTCAACATGAAATATGTTTTTAATATGTCTAACTTGTGGCTGAGGAAAAACGCCAGAAAACCCTCATTTCATTGTAAATTTCTCCCCTTAAATGGATTCCAAAAAAGCCAGATGTAAATTAAAAATTGAGAATACTGCCTGTGTATAAAAAAAAAAAATATTTGGAAACCGGAGTCACGCTTATATTGAGAAATTTGTGGAGATTCCAAATGAACATTTCATTCTTTTTCAAAAGCCATATGGATATGTATGTATGCTGCTAATGGTGGAAATATTTGCTCATGCAAACATAAGCTTCTCGGGTGAGACGCGTGCATTCCCTGGTTCGAGCCCAGGTTCTGGACAATAATTTCTTTTTTTATAAAATTTAATTTGTTACCTTGACTTGATTTTGTAAAGTTTTTAATGCAATCTCTTCTTAAAACCAACTTTTGGCAAAAAACCGCAAGAAAATTACAAAAAATTTACCATAACAAAATATGTAAGATAAATACTTACATAGTTACATAATTTTATGAATTTTTTTTTTAAGAATTTACTTTTTTCTGATTGATTTTGGACTTAAGGTAAACTTATACGCAAATCCATAAGAAATTATAAGTTCAGGTCATATACATATATATCACAAAATATTATTGAAATAATATAAAAGTCAGTATGAAATGTCTTTATACATATCTAAATTGTGGTTAAGGGAAAAAAATTTTCCCCGCTAATTGGGTTTCAAAAAAGCCAGACCTAAAGGAAAGTTGCTAAATTGACAACACTGTCTGTATATTCAAAACAAAAAAACCAAAATGGAAACTGGCGTTATGCTTATATTGAGAAATTTAAGGAACTTTAAAATATACGCTAAATTCATTTTCAATCAAAATATGTATATGTGGACACACTCCAAGGGTGAAATATTTTCATTCTCCCACTGATTGAGCATATTGAGTTAAAGTAGTGGCGTCGGTTCGTCCAACTCATATTTCATTCGTTCTCCAAAAGGTAGAAATATTTTCATTCTCTTACTCATTAAGCAAATTGAGTTAAAGTATTTAATTTTGAGCGAGAGTTGCCCTTCCCTATACTGAAAATCTTAAAAAAAATATCAGATCTCGCGCGTTTTATTGCAAGCAATTGTTCAAAATTAAAATTTTTAGGGAAAACACAATAAAAGCTTATTTTTTTTAATAGAACTCTATTATAAAAATAAGATTCAAAAGCATCCAAAGGCGCTGCTATTCACATAATTCCAAAATTTTTTTTTAAAAACGTAATCAAACTTCTATTCATTGTAAAATGCCATAATTAAAATGAGATTAAAAGGTATTCATAAAACCTACAAATTCTAAGTGTTTATAATAAAATGTAAATTTTTACTGTCGTTGAGTCGGAATTGCTAAATTGAATTTGTAATTTTCTCCCGGTAAATGGACTACAAAAGGCACTGCCTGTATACTAATAACCAAAAATTTACAATATGGCAACCATATTTTCACTCACTGAGCACATTCAGTTAAAGTAACCATCTTACTTATATTATAAATGCGTAGGTTTGTGAGTGAGTGAGTGTTGTATATTGGAACGATTTTTCGTCATCCCTTGTCAAATTTGGTTTTGAGACAAACCGGTTTCGGCGTTGTGCCATCATCATTGTCGATTTTCGTTCTGATCTGTTGTGGTCGTTTGTTTTGTATTTACAGTAGGTAGCAGGTAACGTCAGCATGGGTGTCTGTTTGTGTACGTGTGTGCATGTGTTGTGTGTGTACATTCAGAAACGGGGGTGGTTTGCATCGATCGGTTTTTTTGTGCTGAATGTGACACCAAAATTTGCAAAAATAACAATGAAAACAAACACCAGTACAAGCATGAGGACAATTAGGAAGGCGGAAAGAGACTTCCTAAGATATGAGTTGAAAAACCAGTACGCCAAGAAAGATGGAATAAATTCCGAAATTCTATCCATTCATTTAAGGTTGGCGGAGCAATTACCTAGCGATACGTTAATGGAATGCTTCGAGCGCATAAGGACTGAGGTCGAACATGAACTACAACAGAAATACAGGACGCTGAACCGGAAACTAGATAAGCTGACAGGACGTCGCGAACGGGACAACAACCAACAACCACACCATTTCCATGCCAGGCTCGTAAACCTAACGACAGTGGCCATCACCGCGGCGGAAGAACAACTTCTTAAAAAGGGACTGAAACACAATATTATAGACCAAAACGAAAAAAGAAAAACGGAACAGGCGATCGTAGACGCAGAGGTCGCAATATCATTAATACCAGTTGAGGAACAAGAGCACGCAAGACACATGTGCAGAGAAATAATAAAGAAGGAAGTGAAAGCAAAGGAAGGACAGAAGAGAAACACGGAGCAAAAAACAGTCAAGAACCTACAACATAAACTCAGGATAAACAACATTGTCGCAACGAAGGCGGACAAAGGCAACACAACTGTGCTAATTGAAAAAGATGAGTATATAACAAAAACCGAAAAACTCATCGAGGATATGGAATGTCGTAGAATAAGAGTGAACCCCACGGATGAATACCAGAAAGAAATCAAAGTGGCTATAAAAACTGCAACAAATATAATAGATACCAACTCGGCATATACATTAGTCCAAATGAACCCGTCAACTCCACCACTGATTGCGCTACCAAAAATCCACAAGCCAGGCAATCCAATGAGACCAATCATTAATTTTAAATCGGCACCATGCTATAAGCTATCTAAATATTTAAAAACAGTATTGAAGGACACACTGGAACTTAGCAACGAACACACCATAACTAATACATCTAAACTAATAAACAAACTTAGGACCATTGAAGTGACAAAGGACAGAAAATTGGTATCTTTCGACATAAAAGATCTAAACACATCAATACCACTAGCAGAGACATTGAACATAGTAAACTCTATAATACTACGTAAAACAAAAGATAAAGTGAAAAGTACGCAAATCACGAACACGGTAAGAACCACACTACGTCAAAACTATTTTCAATTCAACAATAAAATATACAGACAAACAAACGGACTTGCGATGGGAAACCCAACATCGGCTATTCTTATGGAAGCGTTTATGCAAAACCTGGAAAAAGAGTATATACAGGAATTAAATTCCAAATTAGGAGTGTTATTTTACGCAAGGTACGTGGATGATATCATATGCGTTTTAACTACCAACAACGAAGAGCAAGTACTGGAGTACCTCAACAAGCAGCACGGGAACATAAAATTCACAATGGAAACCGAAAAAGACGGAGCAATCAATTATCTGGACCTCACAATAAGTATTGATAAAGCTAGCAATAAATTCAACTACGACATATATAGGAAACCAACGGCCACCGACACAATAATACATAATACCTCGAACCACCCACAACAACATAAAAATGCAGCGCTAAGGCACTTAGTACAAAGATTGGAAAGAACACCTCTAGCACAAGAAGCATATAGAAGAGAGCTTGGAATAATATATAACATCGCTACAAACAACGGATATAAAAAAGCACTAGTAGATAAACTCAGGAGAGACCTTAGAGAACAAAAAAGAAACAATGGAGAAGAAAGTACACAAACCTGGACGACAATGACATATACTGGAAGGGCAACATATTAATTAGCAAATTTCCTTAGAAAATACAACATCAACACAGCGTTCAAAACATCGAACAATTTAGGACGGAAGCTAAGAACCAAAACTAACTCAGAAGATCCATTTAGCAGCCATGGTGTATACAAGCTCACTTGTGAATGCCAGCACAGTTACATAGGACAAACCGGACGACAAGTAAGAACGAGGTTCAGAGAACACATTAGAGATTACAACAAAAAGATACGGAATCCAACCATCATCCCAGAGTCCAACTTTGCGAATCACATGGCGGAGAATAAATTCCCCCCCGGAAACATCAAAAAAACAGTCAAGGTCCTACATGTACAAGCAAAAGGCAGACGTCTGAACGTACTCGAAAACATGGAAATCTACAAACAAAAAACATTCGACGGTAGAATAATAAACGAACAGACAAACACTGTTTCCAAAACAATATTCGAACCTTTAAAATTGGTTTACAAAAAACAAAGCAACCACTCAGGTACAACAAACACACACGCACCGACAAATAAGCACAAAACAGCAAAAGATCAAAAACAACAAACAAGCAAAAAAGGTCAAACAACAAAAATCACCAACTTTTACCTGCCTCAGTCAAGCACAAAAAACCGATCGATGCAAACTACCCCCGTTTCTGAATGTACACACACAACACATGCACACACGTACACAAACAGACACCCATGCTGACGTTACCTGCTACCTACTATAAATACAAGACAAACGACCACAACAGATCAGAACGAAAGTCGACACTGATGATGGCACAACGCCGAAACCGGTTTGTCTCAAAACCAAATTTGACAAGGGATGACGAAAAATCGTTCCAATATACATCAATCATTCACCCTGTCGGAAAAACAACAAAACAAAATAAAACAGTGAGTGAGTGTGTTTGAACCGTTTTCACGCCCAAACTACAGGACCGATCTGTACAAAATTTTGCATACTTATTTCCCGATGTCTTGGATAGGTAACAAGTTTCATGAAATCTCAATACCTCACATGGCACTAATGTCACCCAACTAACCCAAAAATTTATTTTATCCAATGAACTTATGAAAGTTGGTGCCCTAAAACCTTAAAATGTACATTCAATATGGATATTGAACGAAAGGGGAAGGCCACAGTATTATTTTGGATTATGCAGTATATCGATAACTGAGTTATCGGTCAGTTATCGGTCAGAATTGGGTCGCCCAAAAACCCCTGAATTTGCATACAATATGGATATCAAACGAAAGAGGGAAGACCACAGTATTCTTTTGGAATCTGCAATATATCGATCAATTAATCGATAACTGAGTTATCGGTCAGAATGTGGTTGCTCCAAAGCCCCTGAATTTGCATACAATATGAGAATCAAACGAAAGGGGAAGGTCACAGGATTCTTTTGGGCTCTGCAATATTTCGATCAATTAATCGATAACTGATTTATCGGTCAGAATGTGGTTAGAATAAAACCTATAAATTTGCATACATTTTAGGTATCAAACGAATGGGGAAGGCCACATTATTCTTTTGGACCCTGCAATATTTCGATAACTTTATCGATAACTGAGTTATCGATCAGAATATGGTTGCTCCAAAACCCCTTAATTCGCATACAATAAGGGTATCAAACGAAAGGGGAAGGCCACAGTATTCTTTTGTACTCTGCAATAGTTCGATCAATTAATCGATAACTGAGTTATCGGTCAGAATGTGGTTGCTCCAAAACCCCTTAATTTGCATACAATATGGGTATCAAAGGAAAGGGGAAGGCCACAGTATTCTTTTGGACTGTGCAATATTTCCATCAATTAATCGATAACTGAGCTATCGGTCAGAATGTGGTTGCTCCAAAACCCATGAATTTACATACAATATGGGTATCAAACGAAAGGGGAAGGTCACAGGATTCTTTTGGACTCTGCAATATTTCGATCAATTAATCCATAGCTGATTTATCGGTCAGAATGCGGTTACCCTAACACCCCTAAATTTGCATACAATATGGGTATCAAACGAATGGGGAAGGCCACATTATTCTTTTGGACCCTGCAATATTTCGATAACTGAGTTATCGGTCAGAATGGGGTCGCCCAAAAACCCCTGAATTTGCATACAACATGGATATCAAACGAAAGGGGAAGGCCACAGTATTCTTTTGGACTCTGCAATATTTCGATCAATTAATCGTAACTGAGTTATCGGTCAGAATGTGGTTGCTCCAAAGCCCCTTAATTTTCATACAATATGGATATCAAACGAAAGGGGGAAGGCCACAGTATTTCCATCAATTAATCGATAACTGAGTTATCGGTCAGAATGTGGTTGCTCCAAAACCCATGAATTTACATACAATATGGGTATCAAGCGAAAGGGGAAGGTCACAGAATTCTTTTGGACTCTGCATTATTTCGATCAATTAATCGATAGCTGATTTATCGGTCAGAATGCGGTTACACTAACACCCCTAAATTTGCATACAATATGGGTATCAAACGAATGGGGAAGGCCACATTATTCTTTTGGACCCTGCAATATTTCGATAACTGAGTTATCGGTCAGAATGGGGTCGCCCAAAAACCCCTGAATTTGCATACAAATTGGATATCAAACGAAAAAGGAAGGCCACAGTATTCTTTTGGACTCTGCAATATTTCGATCAATTAATCGTAACTGAGTTATCGGTCAGAATGTGGTTGCTCCAAAGCCCCTTAATTTTCATACAATATGGATATCAAACGAAAGGGGGAAGGCCACAGTATTTCCATCAATTAATCGATAACTGAGTTATCGGTCAGAATGTGGTTGCTCCAAAACCCATGAATTTACATACAATATGGGCATCAAACGAAAGGGGAAGGTCACAGAATTCTTTTGGACTATGCATTATTTCGATCAATTAATCGATAGCTGATTTATCGGTCAGAATGCGGTTACACTAACACCCCTAAATTTGCATACAATATGGGTATCAAACGAATGGGGAAGGCCACATTATTCTTTTGGACCCTGCAATATTTCGATAACTGAGTTATCGGTCAGAATGGGGTCGCCCAAACACCCCTGAATTTGCATACAATATGGATATCAAACGAAAGGGGAAGGCCACAGTATTCTTTTGGACTCTGCAATATTTCGATCAATTAATCGTAACTGAGTTATCGGTCAGAATGTGGTTGCTCCAAAGCCCCTTAATTTTCATACAATATGGATATCAATCGAAAGGGGGAAGGCCACAGTATTTCCATCAATTAATCGATAACTGAGTTATCGGTCAGAACGTGGTTGCTCCAAAACCAATGACTTTACATACAATATGGGTATCAAATGAAAGGGGAAGGTCGCAGGATTATTTTGGAGATTGCAGTATTTCGATAACTGAGCTATTAGTCAAAATGTAAAAGCCCTGAAACCTCTAAATTTGCATTAAATATGGATATGACACGAAACGGAAAGGCCAAATATTCATATGGACTTCTCGATATTTCAGTAAACTAACCGATACTGCTATGTTTCGTTATATAAGTTATTCGATAACTGAGTTATCGGTGAAAACGTGACTAAAAAATTCATCGCCATATCTACAAAAATACTTTTAAAAACTAATTGCTATGATTTTAATAATATTTACTATACATCAAGGCGAATTCATAGAAGGTGAGAGGAAGGCGAATTTAGCATGTTCAGAAATGTCAGATCAAAAGAAAATAACGTTCATGTAATGAATTCGCCTTGCTATACATACAATACCAATTTTATTTTGCGTTCGGTACTTTTTCTGTCAGTTAGGAAAAAAACAGATTTAAGACGACAACGACGGTGCGGCATCTGTCAAATTATTTTTACACATGTTCTTAGGTGGAGAAATTTTTGATGAATGCCGCTGTCGCCAGATAAGATCTATTTCTAATTTGACAGCGACGGTCGTGGCTTCCTTTTTGATTAGTTTTATGTTTTTTTTTTACACATGCAATACTTTTTTAAAATTTTTTTGCTTTTGTTTGAGCTAATGCAGAACTATCGTTGCCGCTTTCATTATTATCATGTCGTCGGTGCTTGGCGGAAATTATCGTCAAGCTGTGAGCAAATATATTGACATCGTTTCTGCGGAAAATATCCCTTTAGTAAGTTTGGCAATTCTTCATATTTTGGTTGCTTCGCTGTTTCGGAAAAATTAAACTTTTATGAGTGTTTATATAATAATACAATTTATGAAGCTCTTACGGTTTGTTCTGCATGTATCTCTTCTTCAATTTGGTCTGAAAAATAATTAATAGCTTTGGATTTTGTTTAGAATCCTGTATTAGAAGTTGGTGCTCTGTGTGAATTTAATTGTTTACAAGTGCTGCTAAGACATTTTTAATATTTGGTGTGTAACCTGATTATTTAAGGTTTTTTGGATATCATTATTTTAAGGAACATGTGAACTTTAAGGGCCGGTTTCACCAACGCGACTAAGACTAAAACTAAGTCGTGACTTAAGTTAACACAGATTCGAGACTAACTTACTTTTGGGTTTTACCAACTGAGCGACTTAAATAATTTTGAACACAACAACCCGAACAGCTGTTTTATGCATAGTAGTATTTTTTCATACCAGACAAGTCTGCGCATCCCAATACCCCAGTGCGAAATGGCCACGTATGGCCATACACGAAGAAATGTGTTGATCTTGCACCCATTTCTCTTTAGTTCGAAGGTACTTAATTTAGCGCTTAATTAAAAACGATAGTTTTGTAATGGTTGCATGCTAGAAAACAAGCATTCACATGCATATACGCATACGCCGTCAAAGTTATGCTTGGCGAATTTTCCGGCTGGGACATTGTACAAAACAAATTAGGAGCATTGCTGACATTTAGGTTTTGAACGACAGCAACACTGACTTAGTCGAGAATAAGTCAGCTGGCAGGCTGACTAAGTTGTGACTTAATTAAATTAGATGGTGAAACTGAAAAAGTGAAAAACTCGACTTAACTAAGTTAAGTCGAGCTGGTGAAACCGGCCCTAAGACTTATCTGTTTGATAACTAAAAATGTTTTCAAAAGAAGCTTAGTTATTTTGCTTATTTCTGTGATGCGAGCGGAGCCGCGGGTAAATGCTAGTATGTTTATATGTACGAAGGTGTGTGTGCTCACTCTAAAAAAAATGTTAAAAATAATGTATGAATGCGTGTGTGGGCCCTTACTCTGAGAAAAAAACTCTACATGTGTAAAGGTGTGTGCATATGGTAGTTTTTCTTTTGTAGAAACTCACCTCGCTTAGCAGTCAGAGTTTGGTACCAAAGTCGACGTCGAAGCTGAAAGTAAAGAAAAGAAGAAAAAAAACAACATATGCTGGACAATAGACACTAGTTCTGTTATAGGGCTTTTACCGCTCGACCGTGGTCAAGGCTAATTGTAAGAACAAATGTCTTTTGCTATTAGTTTTACGTGACGGTTCGGTGCATGTGCATTCTTTCATGCATATGCAAAAAAATATTTTACAAAAAAATCGCGAAAAGTACAGATTAACGTCAAGTGTAAAAAAAAACAGAATGTGAAAAATAAAAAAAAGGTGTAAAGAAAAAATTTATTAAATCGCGGATTCGAGACGGAAATAAAAAGATCAGGTGAAAGTAAAAAAAAGGTAAACTAAACGAAAATGATCGTAGTGAAAGTAAAAATGCAAAAAAAAATACACAGCAAAACATGAAACTCTATCAAAGGTGATTGGAAAATATTTAGTGTTGTGAAAATAACAAACGACTATGGAAAAAAATTAAAAAGAAAAAAAATAATAATGGTTAAGGCAATCTAATGCTAATACAAAAAAACGAAAAAAAAAATAATGAAAGGAACTACGAAAAAACGTAAAGGTAAGAAAAATATGTGAATTCAGTGAAACTTGTGCTAATTAAATGATAACTCTAATATTTTAAATAAGTAAGAGCAATAAAAACATTAATTCAAAAATAAAAAAATCCAAGTTTAAAATTCTAATTTTTCCGGCAGTAAATTTATGGGTGGCACACCCTTATATTATTAAAAGTATGTGGTGTAAATTTAAAGTTGGTGAGCGCACTCCCAGTGGGTCGCGATAATTTCTCGCTCTACTTTCTCTTAAATGAACTATCTTTGAAAAAAAACTAATAACTGATCAAACACCGGTATTTACAAAGAAAAATTCAACAATAAAAAAAAATGGACTTTAATTAAACTTAACTTCCAAATTTGGAATTCAGAACTTATTTAAATTGGCAAATGAAAACGTTTAACTTAAAAATTCGCACCTCACCAATTTATTTCAAAGAAAACCATTCATAGATAGATATATGCACTAATGTACACTCACCAGTAAAATTTTCTGCCGCTTGGGGGGGATTTTACTCGCCCTTTGGTGGCGGCTCACCTTGCGCTGGTGGTCTTCCTGGGGAGGATTCCCTCGTTCCAGTCACTTCACTAGATTGTTTTTTTCTTATTTTTTTCCGCTTGCGTTAACTTTCACGTGAAACCGCACTTCATAAAAATACTCACTTCGCGCACCAACACTTTATGGTGATGAAAACGCACTTTAAAGAAAAACTTTTCACTTTAAAATTTTGGCACTGCACACAAGACCGCGACTTTTCGATTTTAATTCCAGTTGATCAGCGGAATCCCTTTTTATACCCCCATTTGCCTTGCGGCATCTATGTCACCGTAAGGCACGAATAGCCTGCCTACCTTGGTCAAACCAATCCGCGATTGACCCTTTCGCGGCACGTATACACATATGTGCAAGCAACAGTTTACCCCCTCACACAATCAAACATCCAATTTGCTGAATATCGTAAAAGTGGAGAAGCAGATTTGGTCAGAGAGATCCTCAAAGGCTGTCGCTACAGGCTCGCATCCGCCGATGGTGCCTGCATCATAGAGCGTGTGCGTAAAAGGAATTGCTAACGCAGCCTTGGGTTGGTTTGTGAATCCTGGCCTACCGTGTGGCCTCGACCCACGATCTAATGCCGGGCTTCCAGTTCGCTTCTCGCCTAATCTTTCTTTTCTTTTTCTACAACATGTACTACTCTAACATCACTTTACGAGGACACAAAAAAATTATGTAAAAAAAATCTAAACCTAATATCACTGGGGTTTTAAGCAAAAACTAACCTAGGGTATCACAGATGAGCCTCTTAGCTTTATATCACAGGTTACTCTAAAACTATATCACAGATTGAAAAAAAAAAATTAGTCAAGTTATAAATGTGCAAGTGTATAAATGGATTCATATGTCAAGTTGCAAGTGTATAAATAAATATATTAGTAGGTCAAGTCGAAAGTGTAAAATTATATTAGTAGGTCAGAAAAACTAAAAATAATTAAATAAATAATCGCATAAATAAAAGTAAGTCAATTTTTAAAGGTCAAGTTTTCAGGTACAAGGTGGGTAATAAATAACATCAAACATGAAACATTTACTAACATCATGCCACAAATATGTCCTTGGCATGGTATACCCCGATCCTGTTTCCACTAACATCGCCGAGTTCAGACATAGAGTTACCTATTACTTTCAATACTATGCATTTTGCTTGTTTTGGGGCAAGTTTCGCATTATAATTATCTATTTGCGAACTCTGTTTAAAATTTCGGCGGTATACCACTTGTCCTATTTTAAACGTCACATCCCTACTTCTAGTATTATAAAGTTTCTTACTTCGCTCGTGGGCCAACCTCAGCTCTTTCATTTTACTGTTTCGAATTGCCTGAATTTTATCGGACCTCACAGTCTACATCCTTGACTGCCCCTAATTTCCTACATAATTCGTAAGATGCTCCATGTTGCACCATTGGCATACCAAACAAAGCGAAATATGGCGACGTGTTAATTGCCGAATGGATCACACTCCTTACGGCAAATGCTGCATCGCTTATGTGTCTGTCCCAATTCTTTTGATTTTCTCCTACATATGATCTAACTATTCGTAAAATCGATCGATTGACCCTTTCTGCAGCATTACCATGTGGCGAGTAAAAGGCGGTCCTTAAATGCGTCGTACCATATTTTGCTAAAAATGATGTAAACATTTCCGACACACATTTGTCGTGCACTAGATATTTTCGACCGTATTATCTACATACACAACCGCAATTACTTACTCACTTTGTCCGTTTTTAGGAAAAACACTAGGGTTAGAATTAAAGTATATAATTAAGCATATTAAGTTTAAACAATCGGTATTACAATAAATTGTATTGATTTCAAAAGCTGAACAAGTTAATCGACGCGCCGTTTGTACTCAACTGTCTGTTGTTCGGATAGGATTCGTTTGTACCCACACCGACAAATTCGTGACGTCAGTGTTGTACCTTTTGATTGTACGCAGGAATGCAATTATTAGGCGTGACAACTCGGCCTTTCCTGACCTAAATCGCCCTCGATTTCGTCGTCCGTGGTTGCAAGATCAGGACTATTGCTGCACCAAGGTTTTATTTTGTCTGAAGCATATACTGAGCAAAATTTCTTCGCAGTTATTTGGGCGCCTGGAATATCTTCCAGCAAATAGCGATCGCTACCTAAGACTTTGCGAACGATATATGGCCCACGATATTTAGGCTCAAGTTTTCGTGAATCGCCTGTAGAAGCTGGCTCATTCTCAATGACTACGAGATCGTTTTCGGCGTATATTTTCGGTTTTTTATGGCGATGATCAAATATTTGCTTCCACTTATCACGTTCATTTGCGATATTTACGGTAGCTTGATTTCGTTTCTCAGCAGAAGTTAACGAGGACGTATCACCCTCTAAATCGTCATGGACAGCAGCCAGTAATTGATTTGTGACTACGTCACGCAGTTTAAAGTCGAAGACAAGTTCGTTTGGGCTAAAACCTGTCGTCGCATTTCGGCGGGAGTTTATCGACCATTGGAGATCTCTTAAATTAAGATCCCAATCTTTTGGATGTTCGGTAGTAGTTCGTAAATATGTCAAAATGCTCTGATTTACGCGCTCAAACTGGCCATTTGCACGTGGAGTGCGAACGGCTGTTTTCGTGTGATGGATGTTATGTTTGCTGCAAAAATCTTCAAATAATTTCGAGGTAAAGGATGTTCCTCTGTCGGTTACTATTTGCGATGGTAGACCAAAATACGAAGTTATTTCATTTAGAGTCTTAATAACGTGTATTGTTTTGGTATCACGTACTGCCTTAACAATAAGGAGCTAAATGCGTCGGAAATGGCTAATACATAACAATTTGCACGCTTGCTGCGCGTGAAAGGACCCATATGATCCAGGTGGATGCGGTAGAATGGCAAGGGTTTAATGGACTCGATATGAAGTTCACCTTCAGTTTTCCCAGAGCGTTGCTTTTGATAGCAGCACTGAATACAAGCTGAGATATAGCTCTTTATATACCTCCTAATTTTCGGAAACCAATACGTCTCCTTAATACGGTCGATCGTTTTTGCTAATGCGGTATGCCCTGCTTGGTCATGACAGAATTGGACAATCCGCCAACGGACACCTTTGGGTACTACAAATTTTAGACCGTCAGGTTCCTTTTTGTATAAGCGATGGTTACGTAGTTGGTACTCTGTTTTTACGTTATTTTCATCTGGTGATTTTATTGTACCTTTCAAAATCTGTATATATCTTCTAAGTTTTTCATCCTGTAGCGGCATGGTCAACAGCCAATCGTTTATGTCGGCAGTTGCGTTGCAAAGAATGCCAGCAGGCTCAACCTCGTTTGCAGGTTGATCTGACATACGACTTAGGGCATCGACGTGTTGTAAACGACTTCCCTGACGATGTGTAGTTGAAAAGTCGTACTCAAGTAGTTTAAGCCACCAGCGTGCGATTTTAGGCTTCAGTTCTTTGTTCTCTTTTACATGGGCGATCGGTTACTAATCGGAAAGGTTTTCCTAGTACGTAAATACGGAAACGTTCTAGGGATTCTGCTACGGCAAGAACCTCGAGCTCGTAACTATGGTAGCGACTCTCAGTATCGGTGCAATGGCGACTGTAGTATGACACTGGATGCCAGGCACCTCCATCTACTGATTCCAAAAGTACACCTGCTAAACCAACACTACTAGCGTCGGTATGCACCTCACGTTGCGCATTAAAATCGTATAATGCTAGGACTGGTTCTTGTGTAAGGACATTAACGAGAGCTTCAAATGCGGTTTGTTGCTTAGGACCCCATATAAACCGCTCTTGATTCGCCTTTGTCAGTAAAATAGTTAACCGTTTTGAGATAATAGAATAGAAATTGTCTAAAGAACCCCGTGAGGCCTAGGAATCTTCTTACCTCAGATATATTTGTTGGTGGTTGAAAGTTTTTGATAGCCGTTCCCTTACTAATTCCAGGCGTAATGCGTTTTTGGTTACAATATGCCCGAGATATTCGATTTTCGACGCGAGAATGTTACACTTGTCGGGACGAAGTGTGAGTCCTGCTTCTTTTAGCAGCTTCAAGAACCGTTCGAACCGTAAGAGTCCTTCACATATCGTTTTGCTTTGAATTGCAATATCGTCCAAGTAAAGGGTGTTTTTTTAGGGGTATAGAACTTTGAATTGAAATAAAGCACAAGAAAATCGTTTTAAGGTCCATCAATTTGGCTTTATTGGAAGGATAATTTTATGCCATTAATGTTTAAATATGATTTCGGGCATGTGGCCGCCGCGGCTGGCTCGAATAAAGCCAATTCTACAGGCCCAATTTTCAACCACTTTTTCGAGCATATGGGGCCGTATGTCGGCAATAACGCCACGAATGTTGACTTCCAATTCCCCTAACGTTTCTGGTTTGTTAGTGTAGACGAGCGACTTCACATATCCCCAAAGAAAATAATCCAATGGTGTCAAATCACACGACCTTGGTGGCCAATTGACAGGTCCATTCCGCGAAATTATGCGCTCATCGAATGTTTCCTTCAATAAATCGATTGTGACGTGCGCTGTGTGGCATGTAGCGCCGTCTTGTTGGAACCACAACTCATCCACATTCATGCCATCCAATTCGGGAACAAAATAGTCGGTTATCATGGCTCTATACCGGTCTCCATTAACGGTAGCTGCCTCTCCAGCATTATTGCGGAAGAAGTATAGCCCAATGACTCCACCAGCCCATAGAGCACACCAAACAGTCAGTTTTTGTGGATGTAATGGCGTTTCAAGGGTCTCATGTGGATTCTCTTCACTCCAAATGCGGCAATTTTGCTTGCTGACGTAGCCATTCAACAAAAAATGAGCCTCATCACTGAACAAAATTTTGCGATGAAAATCAGCATCGAAATCAATCTCATTTTCGGCCCATACACCAAAATCACGACGCATTGCATGGTCTCGCGGCTTTAATTCTTGCACAAGCTGGATCTTGTAAGGTCGCAAGCCAAGATCTTTGCGCAAAATCTTCCATAAAGTTGATGGACAAAGCTCCAATTGCTGTGCACGGTGGCGAATCGATTCATTCGGGTCCTCTTCAACACTTTGCTCTACAGCGGCAATTGTTTCTTCGGTGCGCACTGTTCGACGTCTCTGCGGATGCGTATTATCACATAGAGTAAACGTAGTGCGAAAACGATCCATGGTTAACCGAATTAATTGCTCTGATGGACGATTATGTCGACCATAAAATGGACGGAGCTCACGGTAAACTTCGCGAACTGAACCATTATTTTCGAAATAAATTTGCACGATTTGCAAGCGTTGTTCTTTTGTCAACCTGTTCATGATGAAATGGCAAACCAAACTGAACATAAATGACATTAGAGTTGCCAGATTTGACCACAAAATGCCAGTTTTATCTCTATTCGAAAAACAAACCTGTAAAAAAAACACCCTGTAGATAAGCTTTTCACCCGTATTCATTTTCGACGCGAGTTTATTCATTATGCACTGAAAAGTAGCTGGTGCATTTACGAGACCGAAAGGCATAAGGTTAAACTCGAAACGTCCATCCGATGTCTCGAACGCGGTATACTTCTTTGACGATTCCTCGATTTCAATTTGATGATACCCCATGCGGAGCTCGAGGGTTGTGAAATACCGATTTCCCGCGAGTTTGGCAAACTGTTCCTCCATGTTCGGCATGGGGAATGGTTGCTTTAAGGTGATCTTATTAATAGAACGATAGTCAACACACAACCGATGTTCGTTGTTTTTCTTTTCTACCAGAACCACAGGCAACGAGTGTTGCGATTCACTAGGTCGTATTATGTTATTATCTAATAACTCCGAAATTATCTGCGCGATTATCGGTCGTTTCGAGAAGGGCACGCGATATGGTTTTAATTGAATTGGTTGATCAGTGCTTAACTGTATTTTTATTTTGGTTAAACCGCACTTTCCCAAATTTGTGATATTATTGGCAAAGACCCCACTGTATTTACGCATTATACACTGTAATTGCTGTTTTTGATTTTCATTTAAACCTTGTGGTTCACTAATATTTCGAATTTGTTCTACGCGGCACTCGACATTTTCTATAACAAGTCGCTTATCGGAACCACAAAGCACGTCCTTTCCAAGGAGCACTTTTCGGATATTAGTTCGTCACTTACAACTACCATATCGGTTTCAAACTTTTCATTACCAATCATAAGAATAACATTTACTTTCCGGGTAGAAACGTATTCTCCCCCACCAAACCCTCTTAGTACCGTTAGCTCACTTTTATACGTTGCAACTTGCTCCGAAAATGTTTTGCGCACAAGGGTACGGGTGCTACCCGGGTCTACGAAAGCATTTGTAGCATTCCCGTTTACACTTATTTTCTTTAGAATACCGTTGTCGCGTTTATCTTCAATTTGATCACTGTCTGGCTCACAAATTTTTTTAACATTTCCTTTTTTTAAACTAGGATATTCTTCACTTTTCTGAGTAGTACGCTGGCAATTCGTGCACCTTAATTTTTTCTGTGGCTCAGTACACTTAATGGCGAAATGTCCTAGTTTTCCACAGTTATAGCACTTCATATTATCAGCTGTACGCTGTTGATTTAAATTTGGAGTGGTAACGAAGGGTTTGGCACTTGTAGTTTGCGGTTTTGCGGGGCATATTACGTATTTTGATTTTTGTACAGTATATTGTGTGGTTGTATTATTATATATAGTTCATTATATCCCTTAATAAGTCTTGACAATTTCTATACTCGCTCGAGATTTTGCGTTTTAGGTCGTTATCATTTATACCGTTTATTACGTGTCGCGCGATGCTGGCTTCCGACAAACCACCTTTATTTCCGAGAGCAAGCATTTTATAAAAATATTCGACCGGGGATTCGTTTTGTTCGCGTTTCGGACGAGAAAGTTTGATATGAATATCTGCTTCATTAGTCAAACACGAAAAATCATGCAAACATTTGTTTACGAATTGTGGCCAGTTAACGAAAGCGCACTGTTGTGAATCGATCCACAACTTTGCTGATCCACGCATCTTTTGCTGCACTGCAAAGATTATATCACTTTCATGCCACTCGTATGCATTCTTCAACACTTCAACACGCTCTATGAATTGGACCGAATTTAAAGACGTTTCGCTCGTTGGGTTATACTCAGGCAACAATTCTACAATGTCTTTGATGTTGTAATACGGAGAGTGAGAATAACCATTGTTCATTAGAGTTGGCATACTTGTTGGCTTAAACACATTTCTAATTGGAATTTGATTCAGCAGCGCAGTCGCGACGCCTGCGCTCTGCCACTGCGGTATAACGTTCGCGCGCGTAGACGTTGTTGCTGTCGGGAATTGTTGCACGTTCGCGGTAGACGTATATATTGTTGGCACAGGCGATGAAGCCAACGTCGGTTGAAAATTTGGTACACGCGCGTTATATCGATTATCGTGATTTTGGGGCGGATTTGTCTGTGTCCTTATAAATTGCTGTAATGTTTTCTCGAGTGCTGATAAACGTTGCACCATCGCAGTGTGCTGATCACCATCACTTTCACTTTCTGTATCGATATTATTTTGCAACCGTTGAAGGAGTTGGTGTTTCGTGCCAGACGTAGGCAAACCAGCATCCTTGCAACGTTTTTTTAAATTCTTTTAATGGCAAATTTGTTTGCGGCATTGTATGTGTTTTGTTTTGATTATACGTTCTAATTAGACCGACGACAATTAGATTCGTGTATCAGTGGAACACTTTAACACGTGAAAGAGATGGCTTATGCACTAACGTAGAATAGCACAGAGTGATTTCGTTCTTTTATTTTTGTTGTATCGTTTCTTCTTATTGGAACTCGTTGACAATTTAACACGAGTACGATTGAAAGAGTTTAAGGCGAGAGAGAGAGAGAGAGAAGTTTGCATGTATCGAAGTTATATATGCACAAATTCGTTTTGCTTCTTTTTGATGGAATTGATAGCAAGTACAATTAGCATGCGTCGAACGACAATTTTATAACCGAAAGAGATGCACGAGTAAACGACAGTTTTGTAGGCGAAACAGATGGTTAATCGCTTGTGTGAGTCGAATGAAAGTTGCGTATGCTTATCGAAATTAGCTGAACTACAAAGATGCAATTTTGAAATCGAGCCGTTGAGCTTAGCTACAAAGCGCATGTAGCTGGAGCCCTAATTTCCACGGGAGTCTCACCAAATGTGAGGTTATGTCAACTTGCAAAAAGAATTCGATTTTCACAATTTTTCGCACAATTGCCCTTTTCTTCACGCTTTTTGTTTTTTTCACATCAATTTTCTAGTTTTTAGCAGAATTTCGGTTGAATTAAACGTTCATGAAGGCGTGCAAGCAAATCTCACTTGCTGAACTGTCGTGCACTAGATATTTTCGACCGTATTATCTACATACACAACCGCAATTACTTACTCACTTTGTCCGTTTTTAGGAAAAACACTAGGGTTAGAATTAAAGTATATAATTAAGCATATTAAGTTTAAACAATCGGTATTACAATAAATTATATTGATTTCAAAAGCTGAACAAGTTAATCGACGCGCCATTTGTACTCAACTGTCTGTTGTTCGGATAGGATTCGTTTGTACCCACACCGACAAATTAGTGACGCCAGTGTTGTACCTTTTGATTGTACGCAGGAATGCAATTATTAGGCGTGACACATTGTTTGCCGTTGTCAGAGTGTACATACTCCGGCTCTCCAAATATATGAAAACGTCCTTTTCTAGAAACTTCACTACTTCTGCTGAGGTGGACCTACGCATTGGTTTTAAACACACAAACTTAGAAAAATGATCTAGACACACGAACACATACACATTGCCATCACAGATACGCGGGTATGGACCCATAAAATCTATAAATAAACGTTGAAAAGGGCGTTCAGTAATATGTTGGCTTCCCATCAACGGTTTGTGGTAAGTATTTTGGGTTTTATTACCTTTGCAAATATCACAACTTTTAACATAATTTTGTACGTCTGCCACAAGTCCTGGCCAGTAATACCTTTCATGCATACGCCCTAGGGTTTTATGTATACCCCCATGACCTGCAGAAGGTGAGCAATGCGAGGCTTCCACCAACCCTGAACGAAGTTCATTCGGTACCCAGAGTTTCCCAGCATGGCCTTCTTGAAGCCCTCCCCCTTGTCAAATTGCGTCCGTCTATAAACATACCCGTCAGATATGCATAGTTCAGGTAATTTGTCTTTGTTCGATGTGACCGTGTTGATAAGTTCTTGATATTCAGTCGATTTAAAGAATGGTGAATTGACATCGATATCTAAGAATCTATCACTTACTAGAAGCTCATTCATGTCGACCCTGGATATAGCATCCGGCACTACATTTTGGGTACCCTTACGGTATTGGATGTCAAAATTATACCCTTGCAGTTTTAAACTCCACCTTGCCAGTCGACCGGGAAGGTCCTTTTGACCCATTAACTACTTCAAGCTGGCATGGTCGGTGATCACTATGATGGGCAATCCCTCGATGTAGGGCCGGAACCTCTTTATGCTCAGAACCGTTGCATAACACTGTTATGCTGTAGTTGCGTTGTGCCTTATTTGGTTTCGCGGATACGTCGGCAATCGGTCGTTCGTTTCCGCCATCGTCTAGCTGGAAGAGTACACCTCCAACTCCGTCCGTTGATGCATCGCATTGCACATAGAAGTGCTTTCCGAAATCCGGATGTATTAACACCTGTGCCGAAATCTATCTTTGTTTCAAGCAATTAAATGCTCGCATAGCTTCGTCCGTCATTCTAAAAGCTTTTATATTGTCTTTCGTGAGGCAGTCGTGGAGTGGTGCTGCAATTGTCGCGTAGTCCTGTATGAATCTACGATACCAGCCTGACATCCCTAGGAACCGCCTAAGTTGCTTAGGTGTTCGGGGTTCGGGAAAGTCGCGCACTGCTGCTACCTTATTTAAATCTGTACGGATACATCCGTCTCCTACAACATACCCTAAATAACGTACTTCGTTAAAGCAAAATTTGCTCTTTTCAACGTTTGTTGTTAATTTGGCATCACGAAGACATTTTGCTACACGGGAAAAAAAATCTAAATGGGACGAAAAATCTTCCGAACAAACAGGTAAATCATCCAAATAAACAAACACGGATTCTCGAAGAGAAGCGGGAATGACTCTGTCCATTAATCGACACATTCGCTGGGCCGCGTTGCACAGTCTAAACGGCATGACTGTGAAATGGTACAGAGGTCTACCAGGTACAGTGAAAGCAGTTTTCTCCCTTGACTTTCGCTCTAGTGGTATCTGCCAAAACGCGTCCTTTAAATCTATGGCAGATATGTACCTAGTATTCTGAAGCCGACTTAGAATACCATTTACATGTGGTAATGGGTATGCGTCTATGATGGTGCGTTCCCATATCCCACAGGAACCCCGGACGGACTGAGCTTAACCCCGGCACAAAGGAAAAGTCCGTCACAAATGGCGCCCGAGCAGCGACTATAAAATAGGGTCACATGGTAGATAGCTAAAAACGAGGATAATAACAAAGGATACAGCGGAGAATACACAGAGGAAACCAAGAATTACGTGAAGAAACAGGTTTACAGAAATCAGCAAGGAACACATAAAGACATAATGGCGAGAGTTAAGTGGGTATACTACCTCAACCGCGAGGAGCTGGTAAAATATGCTGCAGAATTTAACCTAGATGCTAGTGGAACAGTGGAGGAGCTACGAAAGCGCTTGGCGAGCTTCATCCAGTCACAGGGTAGCGAGTCAAGGCTCGAGGCTCGTTTCAGCGAACTAGAGACGCCAAGCTTTCTTAACGAGAAGGCAGCCGCGAAGTTGGACAAGCGCAGATCCAAGCAGGTAGAGACAAGAGTGATAATGGGTGATGGCAGAGCACATAGGGTAGTTCAAGCTGTAGAGGCAGTGATCAAGTTGGGCGAACAAAGGCATGTGAGTGAGTTGCTAGTTTTACCGGGGCTAGTCGACAGCGTCGTGATCGGAACAGACTATTTGGAAAAGGCTAAGCTGGAGTTGAAGTGTTGAAATGAGACGTTAGTATTGCCAATAAAACAAAGGTATTTTCCAAAGAACCCAAAGATGCAAGAGATAATAAACAAGGAGATAGACAAGCTAATAGAAAAAGGTTGTATCGAGCCATCCCATAGCCCACACAGCGCGCCGATAGTTCTGGCCCGGAAGAAGAACGGCAAATGGAGACATTGCGTCGACTATCGGCAACTCAACGCACGTTCGGTACCAGATGTCTACCCATTACCCCGAATACAACATATTTTGGATAGACTACGTAGCGCGCGTTTTATAAGCAGCCTGGATCTTAGAAGTGGTTATTGGCAAATCCCGATGGAAGAAAGTAGTAAGCAATTCACAGCATTTACGGTACCCGGACGAGGTTTGTACCAGTGGAAAGTGATGCCGTTTGGGTTACACTCTGCCCCTGCCACATTTCAGTGAGCACTCGATAGAATCATCGGCCCAGAGCTGGAACCACACGCATTCGCCTACCTAGATGACATCATAATTACTAGCACGACATTGGAAGATCATATCACCCTCCTGAAAGAAGTTTTTGAAAGATTACGACGAGCTTACTACGGACCCTGTCAAAATCGCCGCCATCAAGGAACTGACGCCACCACAGAATATACGAGAGTTAAGGCGAGTTTAGGAGTAGTTTCGTGGTACCGAGGGTTCGTACCTGATTTTTCACGAGTTGTACACACGCTAACGTCAATGTTGAAGAAAGGAAGGAAGTGGAATGTTGCAAGGAACAGCAGGTGGCATTCGAAGCGTTGAAGAACGCGCTTATACAAGCACCAGCATTGGCGTGCCCAGATTTTTCGAACAAGTTCCGGTTACAGACTGATACGAGCGATTACGGCCTTGGTGCAGTTCTTACCCAGGGGTTGGACGACGAGGAACGGGTAATAGCATATGCGAGCCGTCGGCTGAATAAGGCCGAGACAAACTACTCGGCAACGGAGAACGAGTGTCTAGCCATCGTTTGGGCTACCAGGAAAATGAGGCCATATTTGGAGGGGTACAATTTTACGGTAATCACTGATCACTTGGCTTTGAAATGGTTGAACGCGATCGAGAGTCCATCGGGCCGGATCGCTAGATGGGCGCTTGAATTGCAGCAGTACTCGTTCGACGTACAATACCGGAAAGGCAAAATGAATGTGGTCGCCGACGCACTCTCGAGGAAGCCGCTGGAAGAATAATTGGGAAGTATAGCGGAGGATGCTGTTACCTGCAAATGGTACACAAAGAGCCGAATAAATTCCCCGATTATGTGATGGAGGGAGGACGATTATATCGACGAATAGGGAGTCAAATGGATGGCCAGGATGCGGTAACATGGAAGTTATGCGTGCCGACATCAGAGAGGAGAAGAGTGCTCAACGAAATACACGACACACCGAGCGTCCGGAAATCGGTCGCGGGTGCAATGTGGTACTACTGGCCTGGAAGTTTAGAGACGTACGGAAGTACGTACAACAATGCCACGCATGCGTAGTCTACAAGCCCAGCCAACAACAAGCTGCAGGTAAGATGCTCACGCAGATTTCTGATGAACCTTTTGCTACTGTTTGTGCAGATTTCGTTGGACCACTCCCTCGCTCGAAGCATGGAAATACGATGGCATTAGTTTTTGTGGATAAATTCTCAAAATGGGTAGAAATCATGGCAATACGGAAGGCGACGACGGAGAATCTGATCAGAGGAATGAGGGAGAGAATTTTGGCCCGATTTGGGGACAATGGAGCACAATTCACGAGCCGGAATTTTAAAAAGTTTCTACAAGAAGCTGTCATAAAGCACCAGCTAACGGCACCGTACACACCGCAAGGGAATCCGACGGAGAGAGCGAATCGTAAAATCAAGAGGATGATAGCACAGCTCACTGGGAAGGAGCATAAGATATGGGATGAGTTGTTGCCAGAGATGTCACTTGCACTGAACACGAGCGTAGGCGAGTCAACAGGCTAAAGCCCAGCATTCGTAGTACAGGGTAGGGAACCGAGGACACCCAACGCCCTCTACGATGAGCAAACTTTTGGCACAGACAAGGAGAAGGAGGTGTATGAGATGGTACGACGTAGACAACAACTGCTATGGTAACGCAACAAAATGGGGCAGTAAGGAAGGCGGTCATCATGATCTAGGGTCGCACTGTGGCTAGTCATTGTCGGCTGGGGTGGGCTCTTGCCAACCTTACCGTCCTGCGCCATAATCAGAGAAAAGGTCATATCATGCCTTTTAAGAAAACGCGGGGAAAACGCAAAAAAGCCGCGCAAACAACTATAAAAACAACATCCGGTTAAACCCGGATGCCACGGACAGACCGTTGACATTCAAATTTCAAACTCAAATAAAAAAATACCGAAAAATCGAATTAAAAATTAAAAGAAACGGCAAACAAAATATTTAAAATGGAAATCAAAATTCAAAAATAACCGAAAGCGAAACTAACTCAACTATAAATTTAAAAATAACCGAAAATTAAAGCAAAAAGAAAACCAGACTTATTTAAATTAACGACAAAAGAAAAACTGAAAATTGAAAACCGAACCGGAAGTGACCGGTTACCAAATGTTGAAAAATCAAAACCATTAAAGGGCCGAACAATATAAGGGGGCGCCGCGGGTGTTGTTGCGACGCTCTGGTGCTGACCCCCCCTCATCCATGGCCATCGGTGTACCAAACCGAATCCCGATGGCCCCTTGCCTAAAAAAAACCTACATGCCTTCTAAATAATTGAGAAAATCAGCATTCCCATATTAATTAACGAATTTTATTCAAATCTCATTTTAAACAAATTTTACCTAAGCTAATTAATTCATTTACATCGATTAATTTCGTATAAGTTTACCTATATGTATGAAAATCACCGAACACAAAAAAAAAGGAAGCAAAAAAAATATTGCCTGGTTGCTTGCACCATTATTATTTTACTAATCTGATTTCGTTGCCCTTCCTTGTGTTTCTTATGTTTATTTTCTTATTATTTTATTTATTTTCGTTTATTATTTACTTATTTAAGTAAGTTGCGTTTATGTATTTATCTTATCGTATTAATTTTTATTTATTACGGCCTTTTTTATGTTATGTTAATTTATTATTTGTTAAGATTCGATAACTTCATTTCTTTACATTATGTTAATTTTTCTCTCATTTAACACTATTCTATTTTAATGGTTTTGTCTTATTATTATTATTTTTTTTTTCTATCAAATCTTATTTTATTTATATCGATTTAAATCATTAGTTGTGTTTACCTAAGTTCAAAATTTCAGCTCCTTTAGTTTTGCCTTATTTCTCAAGTATCTCCTTTCCTGTATTTTAATCTAATTTTTATTTTTATTTCATGCCTTCTTATCTACTATTCATTACTTTCTTACATCTTAAATTTACATTTTCTTTAATCCTACCCCTTACGATTTATCTTTTACTTTACTATAATTTATAATCAAAATCAGGAACTTTTAATTTAACGTTGAAATTTTAAATTGTTGTTCAGAAAGCATGTTTTATTTGATCCTACTCTCTAATCTGCTTTCCGGTTTTCTCTATTTCTAGGTTTAGGTTTCAATATAGTTTACATTTCATTTTTCAATTCTATCAAAAATACTATTACTACTAGAACTACATCTATTTTAGATGGATCTCACCCGGTTGTGGTAGGCCGTTGGTAAGGCGCTACTGTTGGGGTTGTCTTTTCTGGTTGTGGTGTTGTTGCTGATGGTTAGTGCGGCGGGCCTAGAAGAGGGCGGCCCCTGCTGATGTTACTGCTGGTTGTAGCTGTTGTTGCTGGGTTAGTGCGGCGGGCCTATATTACGGCGGCCCTCGCTGTTGTCACTGCTGGTTATGTTGTTGTTGCTGGTGGTGCGACGGGCCTATAATAGGACGGCCCTCGCTGTTGTCACTGCTGGTTACTGTTGTTATTGCTGATGCTAGTGCGGCGGGCCTATATAAGGGCGGCCCCCGCTAATGTCACTGCTGGTGTCGTGGTGGTCGATCCGGGTGCTAGTGCGGCGGGCCTATAATACGGCGGCCCTCGCTGATGTCACTACTGTATTGTTGTTGTCAATCCGGGTGGTTTTGCAGTGGGCCTAGAAGAGGACGGCCCCTGCTGTTGTCGATGCTGGTTGTCTTGCCAGTTTTGTTGTTACCGGTTTTTTGTTACCGGCGGTGTTACTGCCGGATTATTTGTTGCCGGTTTTGTTACCGGTATTGTTGCAGTATATCATTGCCGTTTTCAAGTTCTTTGTGGTGTTTTTGAACGTCGTAGATGGATGGACAATTAGTCTCTTTTTAACAATAACTCGCTTCACATTTATGTTATACAGCTTAATCTTTGATTATGTATATAGCAATACCAGTTCACACTTGTGATTTTTTTACGTAAAATGTTTTCGCTTTGTAAACCTTTCCACCACGGTGTTTTTTTATTTGGCTGCTGCACTATATTTTCACTTTGTGGAGCTTGTTCGTGTTTTTAGTTTAATTGTAAACTGGCAAATATTTTTGGTCACTATTGCTCTCACTCTATCTTGTACGAAATTCTAATTGTATATGCGAATAATGGTGTGTCGCTTCTTATACATATGTATAGTTGTTTTGTATACGAACGCACAATGGCTGGCAGGCAAATAATGATTTTTCTAAACAGCCGTATCACAGAAAAAATTTTCTTTTTCAGCCACTTTTTTTAATAAATTAATCCTTTTCAAGGAACTTGGAAATCGGACTTTCTAGATATGCTCAATTTTCACAATTATTAAAGGAAATCACGCTCTACTACACATTTTGTTGTTTGAAAGTCCGAGCACACCACAATTTTAAGCTTTATTTTAACGTATATCCCTTTTTATTTAAATATTTGTATTTAAGAAGAGAGAAAACAAGAAAAATTCACTTTTTCTTTAGCTTAATCTAATACAACAAAGAGTAATGTTCCTGGTTCCAAAAACTCCACCGATCTTTTCCAACTCTGTTAACCACACAAGGTTTAAATGTTGCTTCGACTCTTGTCAAAGAAGCTTATTACGAGTATTGATATTTTGTTACGATTTGCACTTTTTTTGGGTTTAATGATGATTTTATTAAAACGATAGTTGATTCAATTGATTGTTGGATTAATTTCAAAGTATACAATTAAATTATTGATTATAGTTTTCAGAGCCGTTGGTCACCACTTTCGTATGTAAAATGCCGTTCAGATTTTGCACATCAGAATAGCTTCGTCGGTCATGTGGTCGACAAAACGGCAATTTAAAAACAATAGCGACTGCACAACGGGCAGGTCAATTGTGTTTTTATATTTACTTTATGTTTTTTTGGTAGTTTAAATCGTTGTACTATTTTATTTACAATATCAATATTCTCCAATTTTATTTTCTCCTTTGACGATTAGACTTTCACAAAACTTATCTTGAGCAAGATCAACCTATAAATATCGAACAAAATTCACATGGATTGGCTTAGTTGCTCTTCCAAAATGTTTAATTGGTTGTTGTTTTTTTGTTTTTTTTCACACCTTTAATTCTTTGATCCCATTACTTGCTACTCGCTTGTGTGGTCTACGCATATAATTTACGCCTTCCACGATCTGCACTTCATCACTACTCTTTCCAAACTTTTAATTCGTTTCTAATTGTAATTTTTTTTTTTTTTAACTCATTTTCATCTTTAATATTTCTTAAATTTTTCACTGCACTTCAACATTTCAACACGACCGCTCCCATTCAAATCAGGTATACTTTTGAATTGGTCGAATGCCGGTGACTTCGCTATGCCTGAAAATCTTCAAGCAACGGCGACTGCGCCATGGAAAAGTTCCGCTACTCAGTCTGGCATGGCATGATCGTTGCCACTCGGGTTGGTGGTTGCCATCAGGGCTCGGACTTTTACCTTTATTTTAAATACCTTTTCACTACTACCGAACTTCGTAAAAGTACAGCACGCATTTCAAAACAAAAAAAAAGGATAATATATATTATTGAAACTAACGTTGATGATATGACTTTGCTTTTTCCTAGTTGATTTAATGAGAATCGTACTGTAGGAGTTACTTAAAACACAAAGTACTGTAATTACGCTTTGATTTGAGGCATAAATAAAAATGATTTAGTACTCTTACTTTTAATACTATTTCACTCAGTGGCTATTTTTATTGATGGTAAATTTTTTTTTCTATGGAACAAAATAAAATGCAAGAATGTTTGTACTGTTGAATTACTTCATAGAAGAGTTTATAGTTAAGAAAAAGCATCACTTATCAAAATAAATCGGAGTTTGGGACTATTCTAAGGGAGCATAAAGGGTAGTAGTATTGGGTAAAGTGCAGTAGGTATTAAAATTACTGCAATTTTGATCAAGTCCGAACCCTGAAGGTACGCTTTCGTTGGCGCGCAAAATAAGAAGGTTCTAGACTATGCGCTTGGTGTGTTCCCTTGGTGACCCATGGAACCCCACGTTACTGAGTTTGGAGTAGGAGACACATGGAGCTCCCCATCCGACCTAGCCATTGACAATACTATTCTGATCTACTGGTTTCGTTAATAAAGCACATAGCAACAAATCACTGCCGCTTTGAACTCATTCAAGTCTAATTATACCCTACTTTACAAGTTGACAAATAATGTATTTCCATTTGCTGCTAAAATTTATTCTGTCAATATTCCTAGTTTTACTCGCGTTCGGTTGAAAATTTGATGTCAGCTGTGTTAAGGTCAGGGATCAGGACGGGATTCCATGTGTCTCCCACCCTGGACAATTTGGCACTTTTGGAGGCGTATCTTTCACTTTGGTGGTTTTGGAAATGTATTGGTTTTTGTTTTTCGAGATATTGCATTACAAAAACGGCATTGTTTATTCCGTGCATACTTTGTACTCGTGCACTTTTATCAACATAATTACTTTGAATTCACCCTCCAAAGGAAAACCCTTTTTGATGACAATTGCCCATTTCCCTTTTTTTCTGACACTTTCGGCCGCCCTGGGTTACCCGCTATTTAACTCTGGGCACACCAAGAACACACCAAACACTTGTCTGTCTGGAAATTAAAAGTTCCGTTATTGGTGCCTTTTCCATTCAATGGGAATATTTGTGCTGCCACTTCAGCAAAAATCACGCACTTTCCCGTAGCTAAACGTCAAACCGGAAGGTGAATCAAAACTGTCACCCAACCAACCGCATTGAACCAAATAACAATGACTATCAATTGAAAGTAAACCATAACACAACAAGCATCAGCGGAGCAGGCAAGGCATTACAATTTACGTAGGAGAGAGTGGCAACCGGCTGTGTGCGATCTGGTACTAGTAAAAGAGCACCAGCTGTCCAAGGCAGTGGACAATTTCGCAGCAAAGTTGGCACCAAGATACAGTGGGCCTCATCGTGTCACGAACTTCGTATCCCAGGTCATCGTCGAGCTAGACAAGGTGTATAACGGTAAAAGGAGAACAGCACATATTAGCGAGTTAAAGGCGTACCATCAGGCGACAGTCGAAGAAGAAGCAAGTGCGGCAGCAGAAAGACAAATACGTTCATCCCGTGAGTGTGATAAGTCGAAGGCGTCTCGCCAAGCCCCGAATGGGGGCTTCACCGAAGTTCCCATCCGGGAACAAACCAGACGGCTGACGACGATAGCAATAACACAACACGAGCCATCATCAGCATCGTGTAGTATAACCCCCAACGGACATTTCACCGAGGTCTCCGTCGGGGAGCACACAGAACAACTGGCCCAAGTCACGGAGCAAGGTCAAGCCCATTGTAGCACGGTGGCGATATGTGGGTCACTAGCACTCGCTAATTCAAGTCAAAATGGCTTATGAACCGAACGAGCAGGGATAAGCAAAGATCAACAAGTGCTAGACGGTGACCGGAGTGGGTGGCACGCAGCACAAGTAGAAGGACAAGCGCCAACCATGGATAACGGGATACAGATGGCGATGAACCAAGCCAACAACATAGCCAGCCAATGCTACAACCTAATGACGGAATTTTGTATAACATTACATTTTAGAACAAGGCCCAAATCCCGAGAGATTATTCCATAGAGAAAAGAAACATCGAATCGAAAGTCGAAGAGGCACGAGCAAGACGAAGGAAGATGACGTTCCACCGGAACGTAGACGCCAAGAGGTACAGGGTGAGGATAACGAGGAAGGGCCTCGTAACGGTAACCCTTGTGCGGCAGGTTAGGGGAGAGTGTGAGGACCCAAAACCACCGGTTTTGGAACCCAGGGTGTTATGAAGCAACAGGCGCGCATAGTCGTCTCCACATGAGCGACACGATTGCTAAGAATGAATATATCCTCCCTCACCTTTCACACTTCGCCCATGTGATGGTTCAGCTCAGTGTTCTGCTGCATCATCAATTCCATCATACATCCAAGATAGTCAATGCGCTCTTCCACCGATGCCTGAGTGCACCTGTTACCATTGGTCCCTCCATTCGCTGCTGCCGCCTCTGTTCTCGGGTCTCCATTCCTGGGGTTTTGAATTTCGGCTCCCACGGCTCCTTCCTCGGAATCGGACATTTCAAGCAATTGCTCCAACTTCTGGGAAAAGTTCAGCGCGTGATCGGACGAGTTTATGGTAACCCTATCTGTAGCCGGAATCTCTGCTTGCCCAAAAGCCCTAGCAGTACAAAGATTCAAGAGGTCTATCTGGACGAATTCAGCTGGTAATTCGATGCCTGTGTCTATTTGATCAAACAATGATCCTGTTGCTTCCTAATAGTCCTAAAACCCTGTTTGGAACTGCCCCTTGGTCCTTGGACTTGTCCACCAACTAAGGGACTGGTAAGAAAAGGGAGTCCGCAACCTGACCACTAAAACGTATCGACGGAAAAAATTGTCAAACTTCAAAATAAAAAATAGCTATATAAAAACGAAAAAGATACAATTGGCTTCAAATTCGGTATTTCACCTATAAAGTTATTGGTTAATCGGCGTGTCAAAAAAAATGGAAACAAGCAGTAAAGAAATTTCAAGTGTTGAAATATATAAAAGTAATAATATATGTATGTGTGTATATATGTGTAAAAAGTAGAATTCGTAATTCGGTGGATTTTTTGCAAATATTAGTTCAAAGGGACAATACTTATGTGTGGTTGACGGCGCCGTATTGTCACAATACGCGAAATACCTGAGGTATTCATCCCAATCGTCTTTGTCACTGGATATGTATGAACGTAGATATATATTCATTGAATGTCCGGTGACTGCGTTCTACAGTACCCAAAGTTTGATGATGGTACGGTGTTGAAGATTTATGTTCAATTTTCAACAATTTACACAGTTCTTTGAATAAGCTATTTTTGTATTCTGTGCCCATGTCTGTCATAATTGTTTTCATTTGTCCATAAATCAAGATGAAATGCTCGAACACGGCTTTAGCGACTGTTATTGCGTGTTTGCTTGGAACTGGGATAGCTACCAAATATTTGGTAAGATCGCATAAAATGGTAACTGCATATTCGTTTCCATTTATCGACTTCGGTAATGGGCCTACTGTATCGATTTGTACAATGTCAAATGCCTTCGGAGGTGTCTCCGTTATTGTCATTGGTTCTTTTATATGCTTACTAGTAGACCCGGCAGCCTTTGTCCTGCCTTAAATTTGGTTTACCTGCTTATCTGAAAATAATTTGTTATTATCTCCCAGCGAATTTTGTTCCGTCTTAGTGATAATAATTTAGTAGATTTTTTATTTTATCAAGTTCATTTGTTTATTATGATTAGGATTAATAAAAGAGATCTAGTACATATTTTAACTATTCTTTAATAGGATTTTTTAGACTTTCTTGTTTTCTTCAGTTAAGCACCTTGTGATACACGAAATTTTTTGTTCTGTTATCAGGCGCAAGAACAAACAACGCAGATGGTCTTCCGACTCGTGAACATGCTACATATAATTGACCATGGGAAAAACATTGATTCTCGAGTTTCAGACCACAAACTTTCAAGGATTGGCATTGTGATTTGTTAATTGACATGGCAAATGCTAGACGGATCGGAAATTAAAGTATTTTAAACTCAAATGGCATATCAGTTGAAATCATCGGAATCCTCGGAATGAGAACTTCCTCAGCTTCGCATTTTCCATTGAGTATCGTAGCGTAGATCACATTGTTCATTAATTTTTTTACCACCAAACGCGTACCGTTGCACAGTTTTGGTTGGTTTATGTTGCGAAGCATGATGACTACTGAGCCAACCTTTAGTTGCAAGTTGTGTGGTGGTAATCCAGGTACATCCAAATAGTTTAAAAACTCAATTGGATAGTTGGTGGCTTCATCTTCGTTTGTTACACGGTCAATAGATTTATATGAATGCATTGTTTCAATGATCTGATTCTGAGCTATATAATTTAGCTCATCTACATCTTTATTCTTAGCCTCTCTGAAATAATATTTGGAAATACTTTTTTAATAAGTTCTTCTTTCGACACCCTTCTAATAATGTGGCTGCTATTCCCGAAGAAGCAACTGCAACCGAAATGTTGGATCTTTCACGAACAGTGGGTAAAATTAATGATAGGAGGAATGTCTTACCAGTTCCCCCAGGGGCATCCAGGAAATATAAACCACCATTTCCATCATCAATTGCCGTCATAAGCGTATCATAAACATACCTTTGCTCCTGATTCAGTAGGGGTACATTCGTTTGCACTGCTAAATTTAATTCCTGAGGATCATATTCACGTTCCCGTTCCAAATCTCGATTATTTCTCTCATTCGTTCCACGATTTGGCGCTGGCATCCCAAACCTGACCAATAAACTGCCGCACATAAGGTAACATATGTCTTCGATCAAGAGTAATGCTTCATTATGTGTCTCCTCATTCATCTCAAGATCTGGATTTCTTGAGCGTATACGATTTTGATGTAATATGTCTTCTGACATATTGTCTTTATATTTGTGCCAAAGGTTAGAGGGGTTTGATGGAAAGCATGTTGAAATGATTATTGCAAATAATGTGCGTATCTGATTTGGAGATGCGGAGATAACAGCTTGCGCGATTGTCGTATCCCAATAGGAATCGTTTTCCAATAAATTTAGTTCTTCACATGCAGCGCGATATGTTGGGAATATTGTACCATTAACAGTACATAGTGACTCAAATGACGTTGGCCCACGCACATTTACCAGCAACAAACGCAAATAAAAGCAGTCATCATTCTTTGGATGAAATGTATACATACGACCAAGAGCATCGGTAGAGCGCACATCCGGATAGCCAGGAACTGCATCTCCTTACCGCCGTCGTTGGAAAGTCTTCGATGAAGCATTCCACATGTAATACCGTGGCATCTCCGGGTAAAGCAAAGTTTGTGCAAATGGATCGCTTTGGCAGATCGCAAAGAAACTGGTCAATGTTGTCGCTGGAGGTGTTTCAGCACGTTGAACAACATTCGAATCCGTGAAATATACTCTTTGACCATTCTCCAGATGCACGGCCAAATGGACAACAGTAGGATGACGTGCGTGAATAGGGAATCCGAATATACGCCAAATCGCTTCATTACAGTTCACATATCGATCTGGTAGCGCGCAATTTCATCATTGTTGTTTGAGGATTGGATACCAAAGACCGCCATATCGCTACCTTTTGTGACATATTTCAAATGTATTTTATTGACTTTACTGAATTGCAATACTCAACGTTGCAATGCGTCTTGAATGTTTTGGAAAGAAGTGGCGAATGTGGAACTATCCAGCTGTTGTCGACAAAGAAATCTATTCCTTTTACTTTTGTTGTAATAGTTCGACCGTTATCATTGTGTGATCGACGCCGATACAATGGATAACCATCGTTTCCAGTGACGGTCTCCGCCGTTCATTCTCTGGGATATCTTTTTGAACACTTGCCATCGACCATACCAGGTGATTGTGGATTTACGGCGCCACGCGGTCCATGAATCATATTTTTGATTACAACTCATACAGGTCTGGATCGGCTTCGTGATCGGGATTGCATACATCCAGCATCGAGTATTTCCAAATACGCGTTGTTTAACGATGTAATTCATCATGGACCGTATTTTTTGCCTAAATACTCGCGCTGTGATGTCGTGTCGATCACTTGCTGTTTGTCCGGGAAGCAGCAATTGGACGATTTCTATCCATTTTGGATTGCATGTGAAAGTAACAAATAGATCTGGCCGACCGTAGTGACGAACATATTTCATAGCATCTTGCGCATACTCATGCATATGACGTGGACTACCTATATACGTCGCCGGCAGAAAAGTCAAGCGACCAATATTAGCTGCATTTCCTTCGTCACTAATAGCATCACGTAAATGTATGTATTCTTCAGAACGCAATTTTGCTTGGTTTAACCTAATAAAGGTTAAACCTTCCGTCGAATTTTGACGTACATGTCGACGCAATACTGCTGAAACAATCGACGAAACCGCAGTAAATAGTTGTCAGCATTTTGCCGAATCATTAAACGATATGCTTAGTAGTTCATTGCGCTAACTTTCTTTGTATTAATTAAAACAGTAGATTTTATATTTTTTTCGAAGTTACACTATTTCTTAATCAAGGGAGAGGGATAAGGAGGAGGAGAATGCAAATAGGGAGAAGGAGAATGAGAGGTAAAGGAAGATGGAGAAGGACGAAAGTGAAAGTGAAAAGGAATGGGGAGAGGGAGAGGGAGGGAGGGAGAGAGAGAAAGAGGGAGCGGGAGAAAGAGAGAGAGAGATAGAGAGAGAGAGAGGGAGCGGGAGAGGAAGAGAGGGCGAGAGCGTCTTTCCAAGTTTTCATTAACAATTAGGATGGCAACTTCATCTATATTTGAGCTTTAAATGTACGTTCATGTGTTCCAGATGTTTGTTTATTTGCTCTGATCACGACTTTGTAATCATTAATTGGCATGTGCTCCAAAGCACTCTTGAACAGTCTGGCCAACGCATGATGTTCATATAGTAGTTGCTGCAGATCTTCGAGAGGTGTTCCGCGCAAAAATACTATGAATCCGGCCCCCGGGAGAGTGAGGGGGAGCGGTATTTTATTGTAAACAATGTAAATTGTATGTCATGTTAAACTATGTTATTGATGCTCACCATTCAATGGATTTATCATTTGATATTAAAATAATATCCATCTTCTCCATTAGGAAACATTAGCGGGTACTGCAAGGTGTCATATGAATGATGTCTTTCAGATATTTGTTGCAATTGCCCAGCATCGCGACGTGTAAGCACAATATCGCGCCTTTTCAAGTTTTCACCAACAATTAGGATGGCAACTTCATCTATTGTTGGAGCGTTAAACGTACTGTGACGAATTCGATGATTCCTTGATTATCAATCCTGGGTTCGATCACTATAAAGTCGAATAAACACACGCACAGATATTGTAGGTAATAGCTAGTTTTATTTACTAGTAATAAACGCAATACAAATTTAAAAGGTTGGTAACTTCGCAGTAGTTCACTATTGAACGCTTGAAAATAAACTGATCCCCCTGTCTTGCTTGGTCACCGCCTTATATAGTCCAACAGGGTGCTTGCCTACGCACCGAGAACTTTCTTGGTTGTTCGCTTTTCGTGTTCTGGAAGGGTCGGTTTATTTATTGGCATCTCCTCTTTGCATCGTATTCGCAAACACTCGCGCCATCTCTCTTCCTCTTCCTAGTTATACGCTTGCATGCATAAGCGTAGCCATCGTTATCTCGGTTGTGTTAACTAGTGGTGGGAGTGTTATTGACTTAGGGATGGTACATGCTTGAGAATAATCGCCACAGTACGTTCATGTGTTCCAGATGGTCGTTTATCTGATCTGATTACGACTTTGTAATCATCATTTGGCATGCGCTCCAAAGCATTCTTGAACAGTCTAACCAACGCATGATGTTCATGAAGTAGTTCCTGCAGATTTTGAAGAATTGATCTTTTCATTGCTGCATTTATCTCTGTACGTCGATCAAGTTGTTCTTCCATGTTGCCCATGAAGTATATTTGTAAAAAGTTATGCTGTGCATCTTCGAGGGGTTGCAATGATCCAATTCGATGGTGAATCTGCCCTTGTATCTTCAAAAGAAAGAGCGAGTTAGTATTACTGACTTATAAACGTGTTTTTTTAGTTAGCCAACATAATATGAGATATAATTACCAACAATTATTCTTTCACTTTATTATAAATACCTTGAATGTCGGATTATATCCTCGTTCTTCGATAATGTCTGCCCCAAATGAAGTCATTTGGAAACTACCATTGTATTTTTGAGTGTTTGCAAAAAAATGACGTGATTCGGGTGTTTCGCCAAAAAGCAATGTCTGCAAAGGCTCAGGTGGCTGAGTTAATAATGGCAATTTCACTTTTCCACTATGGCAGCACAATCCTTGCGCTTCTCCGGGAAATTTCAATGCTCCACAATACACGCAAACAACGTTCATTAACCCAATGCAAACGCTAGGATGCAAGCAATAATCAGTGCTGAAATCTTACCGAAACGCTGCTCGATTCAAATCAGTATTTGACAAATATCTTGTGCGTCGTAAATTATCTATTTGTTGATGTCCGTTATTCGCTCGACGATTTCGCATTCCCACCCTAGCCGTTTCACGGGCTGCCTCCCTTTGCTCTTGTGATTGAGAAGCACGAATTCGACCTATACCAACCCTGCGCTGTTCGCGGGCAATTTCTTGTTCTTCTTCAGTCCTTCCATTGGCAATGTTTCGTCTCCTTCTTGCATTACGCGTTTGTCGGGAAAGATTCGACTGCCTCAGTCGCGGCATTGTTAATGAAGATTTAAAGAATAAATAAATTGTCAGATTTTCACAAAATCACTTCACTTCAATAATTTCACTGTCACTTTAATTGTTTCTGAAGTATGCGATTTGGATTGCTGATGTACAAAAAAAAGTATACCAGCGCAGCACAATTTGTGTTTATTAAATAAAGTGCCTCTATCTTTTAAAACTGTCATCAACACCTTTCAATTGATACATTTATTGTACTCACACGTTCTGGGGTCACACATTCTTATGTTAAATTCCTGGTTCTAAGCTACCTCCCGACGAATTTCAAGCCAAATCGGTTCAGCCGTTCTTGAGTTGTAAATAGTGTAACTAACACTACATATAAAAAATCTTACTCCTTATTAAAACTCTCATTAATACGTTTTATATGAGTACCAACATCCTACAAACATATTTAAGGGCCACCCATGGCCAATATTTTGGTTGATATTTCACAAACGCGTTCGCACATAGAGCTAAGCCCCATTTCCTATTAAAACTCTTATTAACACCTTTTATTTGATACCCATATCGTACAAACAATTTTTAGGGTCATCCCTGGTCCACATTTTGGTCGAAATTTGGAAGACGCATTCACACATAGAACTTAAACCTACTCGTTTTTGAAACTCTCATTAATACCTTTCATTTGATGCCCATATTGTACAACTACATTTTAAGCTCATCCCTGGTCCAAAATTTGGTCGATATCTCGAAAACGCATTCGTACATAGAACTTAAACCTACTGATTTTTGAAACACTCATTAATACCTTTCATTTGATGCCCCTATTGTACAAATATATTCTAGGGTCACCCCTGGTCCACATATTGGCGATATCTCGAAAACAGGAAAAACGGGATAAAAAGTATCCTATGACCGTTTCCTGGTTCTCAACTACCTCCCCACCAATTTTCAGCCAAATCGGTTCGGCGGTTCTTGAGTTATAGATGGTGTAACTAACACAACTTACTTTTATATACATACATGTATATAGATTTGTATTATTTTTCTTACAGTGGATGCAGTTTTTTACGTATTTTCTTACGTCTTTTTTCATATTCAGCCAGCTATACTTCTGCTTAATTTCATCTGTCATACGATTTATTCCTGGGTGGCCACCACTAAAAGAATCGTCATGATATTTGTGCAGAATTTCTTTAATTTTCCCGGGATTTGTCACATGTATAACCTCTGGGGTTCGAGCGATTATTAGATTTTTGAGAACTTTGTTACCCATTTCTATAAATTTGCCTACTGCAGTATAACTCCTTTTAAACAATTTGCCCCCTAAGGACAACTGTATTGGTGCAAGTCCTAAATTGCCGGCTTCTCTTTCAAGCCTGGTAAAGAATTGTCTAGGTCAATCTTATCCTCAACAATTAGGTTGCTTGTATCTAGATCGCTACAAATTTTCTTTCCTTTTTTGATATATAATTTCGGAGGATTGAAAACGAGCTCGACATGTCCTTGTTCTTCAAATTTATTTAGCGCTTCGTAAATATTGGGGTTCTCTTTGTGACTTTCTTTATTTTCAACATTACTGCTGGTATGTCTTGCCGCTGATGTTGTTATTTTTAATATTTTACTTGCTTCCACTGACATATCTTTTAAGTTTGTAATAGTTATGCGGGATAAAGCGTCCGCGATATGATTTTCTTTTCCGGCTATGTACTCCACTTCAAAATCGTATTCCTCTAAATCGAGTCTTACGCGTGTCAGCTTAGGTGAAGGACTCTTCATTGAGAATAGGTATGTTAAAAGACGATGGTCGGTTTTAACGAGAAATTTTCTGCTATATACATATGGTCTGAAGAAGGTTATGGCCCAATGGATTGCGGCCAATTCTTTTTCTATTGTGGCTTTGTTGGTTTCGCCTTGCGTGAAGGACCTAGAAGCGTAAGCAATTGGTAACTGTTTGCCATCATGCTCCTGGCTAAGGACTGCACCACAAGCGTACCCAGTAGCGTCTGTTGTTATGCAGAATTCTTTATAGAAATCTGGGTATTGCAAAAGTTTTGGGCTAATTAATGCTTCCTTTAAGTAGACAAAAGCTTTTTGACATTCTTCTGTCTTGAGTGTTCTGCAAAATAGTTGCAGAAAGCTATGAATCTCTTAACTTCATCGGCTGTTTTTGGTGTTGGGTAATATTGGACGGTTTCGAATTTGCTTGGGTCGGGTAATGTTCCCTTGTTTGTACATTTATGTCCTAAATATGTTACTTCTTGGCTGAAAAATAGACATTTATCTGGATGTAATTTTAGGTTGTATTTTCTACAAGTGGAAAACACGTCTCTTAAGTTTTTTAGCATATGGTTTTCAGAGCAACCTAATACGACTAAATCATCCATGTAGAGAAATACTTGAGATGGTTTGAGGCCTGCGAAGGCTAGTATCATCATTCTTTGGAATGAATTCGGTGCTACTTTTAATCCGTAGGGTAGTCTTTTTAATCTATATGTGCCATTTTCGGCTGTGAATGAGGTTATATCCCTGGAGTCTGGGTGTAACTCGATTTGATGAAAACCTGACATAAGGTCTATGCATGAAAAATATTTTGCTCTTTCTAGTTGATCTAAAATGTCGTCAATTCTTGGAAGTGGGAATTTGTCTGCTGCTAGCTTTTTATTTACCTGTCTGTAGTCAACCACTAGTCTCCATCTTTTTTCTGTTTTCCCTGGGAGTGATTTTTTAGGCACTAGTAGGATTGGGATATTATATTCTGATATGAAGGGTTCTATTATGTCATCTTCGATTAACTTATTTACCTGTTTGCTTATTTATCCTTTTTGCGTTTGAGGCAATCTATAATTTTTTATGTAAACAGGAGTGTCATCCTTCATGTATAATTTTTGTTTGTAAAAATTATTACAGGAAATTGGTTCTGTTTCTAGTGCAAATATGTCTATGAATTCGGTGCATAATGTTAACTGAGGGTTGACGAATTTTGGAAAGCTTTTTGTTAATCTTTTTAATTTCTCTGTGTCGTTGCAATTTTCATCGTGTGTGGTTGTTTTAACTAGTGTATAATCGTCTAAATTTTCGGTATTGATCTTGTAATTTTGAATGGTTGTGTTTTTATTTGTTGTGTTGATAATTCTAACGAAAGTTTGATCTTTATTTGTAATGGTGTTGGCTATGAAAATGCCTTCAGATAATTGCTGGTGTGGGATGAAGATGTTTTTGTTATCAGTGTTCACTTTGACTTGTCTAATTACTTCAGATCTAGCAGGGATCGTAATTGTTTTTACAGACAGACAATTTGTTTGGTGCATCGTTATCATATGGTCTTAGGATTAGTTTATCCTCTGTTTTTCCATAGTCTAAAATGCAATTGGCGGCCGCTGTGGTGTGAAGGTAGTGTTGCCGGCCTACCACACCGAAGGTCCATGGTTCGAGCCCTGGTACAGGTAACATCAAAAGTGAATTGAAAAAAGTTTTTCAAAACGGGGTCGCCCCTCGGCAGTGCTTTGGCAAACTCTCCGAGTGTATTTCTGCTATGACAGGCTTCTCAGCAAAAATTCGTCTCCTTTGTAGATGCCGTTCGGAGTCGGCAAAAAACTGTAGGTCCCACCAATTTGTAGGGAAAATTCAAATCGGCACACCACAAATTGGAAGAGAAGCTTGGCGCAAAAATCTCTTAGGAGGTTTATGATGATATACCTGTTGTATATCGCGCCATAGAGAGAGAAAATGCAATTGTACTTCTTTATGAAATCTAGTCCTTTTATTCCATCGCATGGGATTGGAAAGTCGTCTTCTACGACATGAAATTTATGGTAAATTAGAAGGTCATCACCTTTTAAGTCTGCTTTAACTGTGCCTAATGTGCTGGTTATACCCTGACCAATGCCTTTTAAATCTGTAATTTTCTCTGTATTTATTTTGTGATTATTACTAATGTGATGCTTTTTAATAATGGAGATGTCTGCTCCTGTGTCAACTAAGAAATTTGAAATCGAATTATTTAATGATGTCCTTGTAGATATATAGCTGTTTAGATGTAGATTTAGTACGCATGTTTTTCTATCTATTAATCTTGAAGTGGAGCTTCCTGGTTTTCCGTCTGAGTGCAGCTGCGCACGTTACGGGTCTGATTGTAAGGTCTGCTGCCGTTTCGGGCTTGTGATCCTCTTTGGTTATTATTATTACTGTTATTATTGGATCTCGAGTTGTTGTTGTATCTCGGTTGCGGTCTAAATCTTCTACCTTGGTAATTCCCATAGTTGTTACTGCGGTAACCTCCACGGAAATTACTCCGGTACTGACTCTGCTGTCGTACACTCAAAATTGTGTTTGAGCTGCCCGTTATTTCGGTACAGCTGTTGGTAAATTTGGAGATTGCATCGTTCATTGTTGTGAACGTTCCCGCTTGCATGATCATTTTGACCTTGTCATTGGAGCAGTTTTTATACATAGCTTTGACTGCTGCTTGTGTTGAATATCTCGTTGCTAAGTCTGGATTTAGTCCGTCCGAGATATACGCTCTTTCTAATGACCTTGTAATTTTGATTAGCAGTTTTACTGCGTTGTTGGATGTTCAGGAGTTTAGCAATTAATACTTCTACTGATTCACCCTTTATTGCAGTTTTCAATTTTGCTTTTATTTCTTCTATTGTACTTTCGATATTGTTAATTCTATATTGTATCTAGCTAAAGTCGATACTAGTTTATCTCGTACGGCGAAAAAAATGGGTAAGCTTCTCTTTGGAGTTCTTTGGTAAGTATGTTATTTACCGATTTAATCGCCTGCCCTATGCTATTCAGAGCTTCTAAATTATGTTCAAATTCTTTACTATTGTCTCTGTTGTAATAGGAATACTTTTATTTATGCATTTGTACGACTTACTGGCTCTTGCTTTTTCTTCATATAACTTGTCGTATATTTCCTGCCATTGATTCATTTCTTGGTACATTATTTAATTGTCTCAATTTATTCTTTATATAGTTGTAAGGAATGGGGTGGTATTCCTTAAGGTTTACTCGATACTAACTGCCGGCCAGAGCCACGGATGTCTACTTGGCGTCAAGATAGTATTGAGAAGCTCGACCTTCTCGCAAAATTAAAAGAGTCCTAACTCCAACGTTGTACAATGCTCAGTATTATCTGCCAAACAGAGCCACGAATGTCTACTGTTGTCAAGGTAACGATGAGTAATGTACGCAGTGCAAAGTAAAAGACGGGAGACAATTAAGTTTGATGTGCTTTATTTGCAAGTCGGCGGTCAAGTCTCTGTTTCGCTTGCTATGCTGTTCCTTTATAGGCAGAGATCATACAAAGTACATAAGTAAAAACAATAACATTGACCGTTAGGTATTTTAGAACAAAAGTAATAACAGTGGTGGTGAACAATATTATGACTGTAGCAAATTGTAAAACATAACAGTCTCGTCAATATAAAATGAACGTACATAAAATAATATTTACACAGTACAATGTTAGCAAGCAAAACTAAGTAGTTAATGAATATCGTATATATGTATAAATGCAATATAATCAGCGCCGTTACATCCTCCCCCTCTGACGCAGAAATCGTCCCGATGAAGCAGTCAGCATTCAATGTGCTTTCCTTGGTCGTAATTTTCTACCAGCAGTGGAGTTGTCTTCATTGTGCTGTAATTCGTTATCACTACTTACTGGTTGCGTGTTGCTTGGTTTAGCTTGAGGCGTTTTACTAGGCCTCCCTCGTTTTCGGTGCGGGTAAATTGGATCCGCATTTGGGCCATCATATGGCGTTACGTCTGATGCGTGTTGTGTTGCTATGGGGTGATCATTATCAAGCGAAGAAATGACATAACATGCTATACCCTTCTTTTCCATGATTCGATATGGTCCATCTCGTTGTGTTGCAAATTTCGATGTAACACCTTCGCTAGCGTTGCTTAGGACATGTGTAGTGACCAGCACTTTGTCACCAATATTGAAGTTTGGTTGCTGTCTTCTTTTTCGGTCAACTAAGCTTTTATTTTTATCTTGCTGCTTTTCTTGTATTTCCATTGCCAATTTTAGGGTGTTGGCAAGTTTTAGCAAATGAGGCGTTATTTGCGGTACGAAGTTTTCTACTTCGACTATGGCTTTCAGGTCGTGGTGGACTTCGAGCGGGCTTCTCAGTTCTCGGCCAAACGTGAGGTATGCTGGTGTATGGCCAGTACTTTCGCACTTTGCTGTATTCATAGCAAATCTTATTGAAGGTAAACAAGTATCCCAAACCGTATGGTTTTTGTTGACGTATATGGACAATTGGGTCTTTAGGTCCCTATTTTTAATCTCAACTGGATTTGCCTCCGGGTGATAAACAGGTGTAAACGATTGATCAATGCCGAGGCAGTATGTTAGCTTTTGCATCACGGCTGACACGAACTGGCTTCCGTTGTCCGCGTGCATGCGCCTAGGCACGCCATATCTCAATATGATTTCATTTAGAATGATTGCTGCGCAGTTTTCCGCTGTGGCATCTCTTAATGCAAAAAGTTCTATCCATCTGGTGCAAATATCTTCGACCATGAGGATCCATCTATTACCTTTATTGGTGCGTGGTAAAGGACCAAATAAATCCATGGCAACAATTTCAAATCTTGTATTGCTACACACCGTTTGCAGTAGGCCAGCAGGCTTTAGGTTTGTCGGCTTGTATTTCTTGCACTCAATGCAGGACTTTACGTAATTTGCGATTTCTGTGCGCATACCTTTCCAATTATAATGAGGGCTTATGCGACTGGTGGTGCGATCAATACCGTAGTGACCGGCTGTAGGATCGTTGTGAAAAATATCCAAAATCATCGCTCTGATCGATTTAGGTACCACTACTTGGCCATTCTCAGAATCTTCTTCCGAACAAAAACGATATAAAACACCGTTGGTCATTATGTATCCGCGACTAGTATGCCTCGTGACATTTTCGTCTTCTTTTTCGAAAGAATCGATAATTTCTCTAATGTCATCATCTTGCATCTGCGCGTTTCGAAACTCTGCCGCACCTTTCCGTGGAAAATCAATTTCGACCGCATGACACTCGCAGTGTACTTCTACGTGGTCCACAAGTTGACAAGGTGGGCGAGACAGCATATCTGCTATCACATTCTGCTTGCCTGCAGTATAATCAAATTTTAAATTGTAAGTTTGGAGCTGTAACGCCCATCTTGCAAGGCGTCTAGTTGGCGTTTTTAAGCTAAACGGCCACTTTAACGGCTGGTGGTCAGTAAGCACTGTAACTTCAGCACCTTCAATATAGCCACGAAACTTTTGCGTCGCCCATACAACAGCCAATGCCTCGCGTTCTGTTGTGGAGTAATTTCTTTCTGCCGGGAGTAGCAAACGACTAGCATATTCCATTGGGTGCTCTTCTTCCTTCTCCCCCTGGAGTAGAACAGCTCCGAGAGCATAGTTAGTCGCATCTATTTTTAATACAAATGGCTTCGTTTCGTTGACTTGTTGCAAAACTGGTGGTGATGACAAAAGTTGCTTAAGTTCGTCGAAAGCTTTTTGCTGCTCTTCTGACCATTTCCAGGGCACGTTTTTCTTTGTCAAGCTTGATAATGGCTTCGATACTTCTGCGAAATTGGGGATAAAGCGTCTATACCACGAACATGTTTGCAAAAAGGATACCAATTGCTTTAAGTTTTTGGGATTCGTTCGCTTTACGATGGCCTCCGTTTTTTCGCTATCGACTTTCAAGCCATTTATTGTTAAAATGTGTCCAAGGTATTTTACTTCTGAACAACAAAATAAACACTTCTTCCTATTCAGTTGGAAGCCAAAATCATTTAATCTTTTTAACGTAAGACGCAAATCTGTCAAGTGTGACTCAAAGTCTTTTGAACAGACAATTATATCGTCAAGGTATGCCAAGATCAAAATTTGCGGTAACCAGAACGAAATTTATCTATCAGTCGCTGGAATGTGGCCGGGGCGTTTTTCAAACCGAACGGCATGCGGTTAAAAACAAATATACCAAATGGTGTCGTAAAAGCAGTTTTCTCTTTGTCTTTTTTATTCATTTTAATTTGCCAATATCCGGCTTTCAAATCAATGGTAGACATAAAAGGTGTGACCTTTGCTGCATGAAGCAAATCATCTATTCTTGGCAATGGGTATGTGTCCGTCACGGTCAGAGCGTTTAACCGCCGGTAATCTACGCAAAATCTCAGCGCTCCATCTTTTTTGGGGATTAAGACCACCGGAAATGACCAAGGTGATTCACTTTCCTCAATTACATTATTTTTTAACATTTCATCCAGTTCAGTTTTAAGCTTAGCTTTCATAGCTGGCGAGATACGATATGGCTGGCATGAAATTGGTGCGTGATCGCTTGTTTTAATGCGGTGTTCTACGTGCGCTATTGGCTTCGCAGCGTTTTAAAATATACCGCTGTGTTCGCAGAGCAACTTTTCTAAACCAGATTTTTGATTTTCGCTTAGGTGTGTTCCTTCCTCCCTACGCAGCTTTATATCGAAGGAGTGCAATTCTATTGCGCAGCCAACCTTCTTTTCAGCTTTTTTGACTTTCTTCATAGGTGGGAACAAATCATTACTTTCAGGTGTTTTGTAACCCATTCGTACAGTATCTTTAAAAATATCATGAATAGCTTTTGGCGAGTATTCGTAATCGCTTTTAGAGGCTTCGCTGTTGCTTTTCTCAAACCAGGACATAAAGGAATACGCTTCATTGTGCTTGGCATTATGATTTCGAACATTTGTTGCTGTGAGCGTTAGGCCTTCTTCAGCTTTCGTAGGCCGCATTTTAAATTCAAAGATATTATTAGGATTATCTTTAAAATGCCATGTTCTTTCAGCCAAGTCCATAACTACACCAGCTTGTTCGAGAAAATCAATACCTAGCAACGTCCGGTTATTTTGAGCAGACGATAAGCATATAAAACGGATACGCTTATATCGCTTGCCAATTGCCATATCGACGATTGTTGAATACACCTTTTGCTTACGAGGAATGCCATCAGCCAATAAAACTTCAGCAAATACCTCTTTGAATTCTACGCCCTTTTGCTCAAGCTTCTCAAATAGCCTAGTACTAGCTACGCTCGTGCGTGCAGCAGTATCTAAATATGCTTCGCCAATGAACCCATGCACATTAATGTCTATGGTGGGTACATCCCTACCAACAATAGTGGTTTGAACCTAGTTAAAGTCGAGATTTTGAGGGCTATTTATAGGATTTTTCTTATTACAATTTGGACATTTTGATCGATAATAGCCAGCCGCACCGCAGCCATAACAACTTACGGTGGTTTCTTTCACCTTTACCGCTTTCTTCTTTTCATCTTCCATTTTTTTGTAGCAACTTTCAGCGGTATGGTTTTTCTTCCTACAATAGGTACAGCGCGCAGCGGACTTGACAGGGGCATCGTCGATCTTACATGCTGTTTTGCCAACGTCATTGTTATTCTCAGCGATGAACAACTCGGCTTCTCTTGCTTTATCTACCAGCTCATGGAATGACTTTACGCTTTCGCGTGGTACCCTCTCACGAATTTTCAGCAAAAGCTGAGAGTAAATTATATTTAGCATAGTTGCCTCGCTAAGCTTTTCTTTTAGTTGTGCAAATAACTGCCTTTTCTTACATATAAAAACATCTATTGGTTCGGAAAATCTTTGCTTATCTTGAGTGATTTCGGCAAATATACGCCAATCAGGTTTTGGTGGTGAAAATGCTTTTTGCAGAAGTTCCATTGCATCAGCAAAAGTCCTAGCCTCATTTTGAACACCCTGCCACCAGCTAGACGCATAACCCTCTAGCAGCATCGGAAAACTAATCAGAGCTCGGTCTTCGGTAATATTTTCTGCTTCTTTGTAAACTAATATTGTGGATATAAAATCTTACACCTGGCTTACACCTTTTGCACCACTAAATCGCGCACTACATTCGCTAAATATACCCCTAGGCTCTTGGTTGACATGCAAATTCCCTATTAGCTGACGAAATTGATTTTCGGTTAGTGTCACATTTGCAGAACTGTTGTTAGTATTCGGTCTATGATTTGCAGACGTATTAACATTGGTATTGGCAATAGGGTTTTGCACCCCACTTGCTGTATTATTTGTGCTTGCGTTTTGCCTTCCTTCCATGTCTGCAATTTCGTTTAATCTTGGGCTTCTTCGTAGCATAGATTGCAGGCAGCTTATTAAAAGACAATTCCCTAGCAACAACAGCCACACACACACTTAACACAGCTTTCGCACGTATATGAATAGCAACAACAACAAAGTAGCAGCTAACGTACAGCAAATGTTTTCGATTTCACTCTTTTCGCAGCAATTTTGTAGAATTTGTTGATCGCCATATATGGATAGCGCCTTGAGCGCCAGCTCAAGCGCAAAAAAAAAAATTCGAGTATTGGAACGATTTGCCAAAATTATTTTAGTTAGGCGCCAATGTAAGCGCCAAAAATTATTTTCTGTTGATCGCTTTTTTTTTAAGCGAATTAATTTATGTTTAGTTGGGCGCCAATGTAAGGAATGGGGTGGTATTCCTTAAGGTTTACTCGATACTAACTGCCGGCCAGAGCCACGGATGTCTACTTGGCGTCAAGATAGTATTGAGAAGCTCGACCTTCTCGCAAAATTAAAAGAGTCCTAACTCCAACGTTGTACAATGCTCAGTATTATCTGCCAAACAGAGCCACGGATGTCTACTGTTGTCAAGGTAACGCTGAGTAATGTACGCAGTGCAAAGTAAAAGACGGGAGACAATTAAGTTTGATGTGCTTTATTTGCAAGTCGGCGGTCAAGTCTCTGTTTCGCTTGCTATGCTGTTCCTTTATAGGCAGAGATCATACAAAGTACATAAGTAAAAACAATAACATTGACCGTTAGGTATTTTAGAACAAAAGTAATAACAGTGGTGGTGAACAATATTATGACTGTAGCAAATTGTAAAACATAACAGTCTCGTCAATATAAAATGAACGTACATAAAATAATATTTACACAGTACAATGTTAGCAAGCAAAACTAAGTAGTTAATGAATATCGTATATATGTATAAATGCAATATAATTAGCGCAGTTACATAGTTTTTTATTAAAATTGCAATTGCGACAATTAAAAGTGTAATTACGCCTGCAGAGATAGTTAACCATTTGTCTGAAAGTTCTTCCTTATTTTCTATGTTGGGGTGTGGTTCGTATCTAACCAGTTTATTTTCATAATTTTTCTCTGCAGAATTGTCCTTACCTACTTCGTATCCTGCTATTCCTATTAGGATACCGTTTAATGCAATTTTCCCCCATGCCATTTTCATAAAAAGAATTTTGAATTTATTTGTATTTTTACTTTATTTGCATTCCAATTTACTCAGTTTACTTAGTAACAAGATTTCTTATTTTCCGAAAATTGTTAGTATTATTATTTATTTCTTAACATGTTTATTTTTTCTTTTAATTTTAACCTATCAACCGTATTTGTTGTTAGGTTAAGTAGCCTAAAAGTTTCGGCTATTTCTTATTAAATTATTTCTGGGTCGTAACTTCCTGCATATTATTTACCTATTCTTATATTTAATAGGCCCTTTTTTTTTGTTTTTTAAATATTTTCCCTAAGCAAAATGAAAATTTCGCTCTTGGTTTAGCGGCCGTGAGGCATGCTCAAATTATTCTAAATATACTTAAATCGCCGCCAGTCTTGCTGCCAGTCATGCTGCCAGCTCCCTTGTCTTCGGCACTAACTTGTAAAATTCCATTAAGATCAATTTCAAATGACACTTCAAACGATTTTGATCATTTGCAATAACAATCTTTTCCTTGTAAGGACCGCCATGTAATGTATTGGTTCCTATGTCCTACTGCTGCCGGTCAGGTTGCTGCCAATTTTCATTGAACTCTCACAAAGAATCACATTTATTTGCAAAAAACTCTAGTGCATGTGCACATTTTAGTTCCTTAATAGTTTAAATTTAATTGTAATTGGCCAAAATGGCAGGATCGGCAGGATCGCCATGTAATGCGATGAAAAAATAAAAGGTTCGCTGAAATTAAGCGTATGAATAGAATTGATTCTTTATTGGAAATTCTTTTCTTTTTATACAAAGTTTCTTACACTAATACTTACAAGCTACAAGTGTTTACATGTTATGCAAAGTCAGCGATAAGTTGGTAGTTCAAATTGACAAACCGATACTGTCGATCAGTCATGCTGATCGGTACGTGTGTTGGTAAGTGTGACGGGTTGAGTAATTGGGTGACAAATGTAAGCAGATACGTTTCGTGCATATATGTTGTTGAACTCCCGTTGGGTTGAACATAATTTATTTTATAAATGCATTGAAAGTGACACGCATTCTGAGTAATGCTACAGTGTATCGATATGTATAAAAACTAACATAAGATTTCAAACCAAGAATAAAAAGAACAAAAAGATTAGAAAAATTTATGAATTTTACTATTTCGACTTGTTTTGGGTTTAAAAAGAATATAATGTGCCAAATAATAGCAAAAATTCAAAAAACGAATCCAAGCGAAACTCTTAAAAATATATGCAGAAAAAATATTCGAATATAAAAATAAAAATTTTTTTTTTTATGATTTCTTCCAAAACTATTGCGAAACTTTACAAGAAGGTCCTTGTAAAGAAAACCTCAACAAGTTGCAATAACACCAGAAAAATATATAAAATTCAGACAATATTTCCTGGAATGCGTTTGCGTTTCAAAACCACTAAAAAGTAATAATATTAAATAGTAATAAAATATAAAAGAAAAAAATATAAATATAAAAGAAATGCAAATATAAAAAGTAAAAAAAAACTTCAAACTGCAGTGTTTAAAAAAAATATCAGACTAAACTGATTGTTGAAGAAAAGATTTCGTCTAATAAAAATAGGCAAAAAACTACTATATCTATTAGACAAATTTTTTTAATAAATTTTTATCTCATTCACCAAAAAATTAAATTTTCAAAAGTTTATCTTGTGTTTACTGTTGGTGCATTCTGGTGTTGTCCTCGCTTGTTGGACTCTGTGGCCAAGTTGGGTCAAGTAATGGTGTATTCTGTCCAAGGTCAATGTCATCTACTCCCCTCTTTTACTTTGTGAAATGTGGCACTGCAGCGTCTTAAGAACTAGCTCAAGACGTGGTTGCCACAATTCCCCCTTACCCTGTCAATTTGTTTACCTCCGAGCAACGCTACAAAAACCTCACATAGCTACGGTGCTGGACCATGCGTATGGCAGCTGATGTTGCATGCAAAAAATCAAAAAAAAAAAAAATTAACAGAACTGCCGATGACTACTGATACCACTTTTTAAAAACTCTAAAGTTCTTAAAAGGAACTCAGTAGTCACCGTCAGCAACTCCTCCCAATGCTTGTCACTTAGGCACTTATCGCTTATTTCGGAAAATAAGCGATGTTGCCTTCATGACCCTAAATCTGTCCGCTAGATGGAAAACTGGAAAAAATATTTAAATAGAAAAAAAAAAAGTTGAATATAGTTGACAGGAAAGTTAGTTAAGGAGAGAAGAAACGAAAAAAGTTAGAACGCGAAACAAATATACGAAAAATGAAATTAATTAGGGGCCACGTTGGGCGCCATTGTTACGTAAATGCCTGGTACGGGAGAGGAAGAGTGGCGGGGTGGCATGGTAGTAGCCCGGCTGAGGCTCGTCGGCTTTGAGGCGCGGTTCTTGCCACTTCTCCTTTCCCAACAGTCACATCACAAAATTTGAGTTCATGCCTGGGAAAGAATATAAGCTAATGGAGAAACAGAAATACAGGGAAAGCGGGAGAAAACCTGTCCGAGTCAGATGGAGCCGTCCCACCCCTCCTGTTAACAAGACGTGAACAGCCTTCGAACTCTACTGTGGCTCCGCTAACCGAGTAGAGTTCTCTTTAACCTGACTAGTGTTCGTCGTTATGTAATTACGTCCCTTCCATTACTTACTCTAATACGCCAACTTACCATCAGTTGCCACAAGGGCAACACCTACACCAACACCTCGAGGCTTTCAGCCGGACATGGTGTCAACCTAATTCCCTAAGAAGATAACCTCAACGCACAAACATCACGAAACTTCATTCAAGCCAAGCTTTATTCATACAAATATAAGTTTATCTCTTACAGCTATTCAATTCCTAAGGCCTATCAATAAGGTTTCTTCAATTCTTCCTTATATTAATCTTACTTGCAAATTATACTGTTTCTATTAAAAAAATTAAAATTCAGAATCTGCCTAAAATCTATCTGACTAATTTGCGCACAAGCAAACGTATAAACATATGTATATATGTACGAAGGTGTGTGTGCTCACTCTCAAAAAAAAAAAGTAAACAATAATCTATGAATGCGTGTATGGGCCCTTACTCTGAGAAAAAACTCTACATGTGTAAAAGTGTGTGCATATGGTAGTTTTTCTTTTGTAGAAACTCACCTCGCTTAGCAGTCAGAGTTTGGTACCAAAGTCGAGGTCGAAGCTGAAAGTAAAGAAAAGAAGAAAAAAAACAACATATGCTGGACAATAGACACTAGTTCTGTTATAGGGCTTTGACCGCTCGACCGTGGTCAAGGCTAATTGTAAGAACAAATGTATTTTGCTATTAGTTTTACGTGACGGTTCGGTGCATGTGCATTCTTTCATGCATATGCAAAAAAATATTTTATTTTTGTTTTTTTTTTTTACAAAAAAATCGCGAAAAGTACAGATTAACGTCAAGTGTAAAAAAATTGAATGTGAAAAATAAAAAAAGCTGTAAATAAAATATTAAATAAATCGCGGATTCGGGACGGAAATAAAAAATCAGGTGAAAGTAAAAAAAGAAGTAAACCAAACGAAAATGATCGTAGTGAAAGTAAAAATGCAAAAAAAAAATACACAGCAAAACATGAAACTCAATCAAAGGTGATTGGAAAATATTTCTATCTCTATGGCGCGATATACAACAGGTATATCATCATAAACCTCCTAAGAGATTTTTGCGCCAAGCTTCTCTTCCAATTTGTGGTGTGCCGATTTGAATTTTCCCTACAAATTGGTGGGACCTACAGTTTTTTGCCGACTCCGAACGGCATCTACAAAGGAACGAATTTTTGCTGAGAAGCCTGTCATGGCAGAAATACACTCGGAGAGTTTGCCAAACCACTGCCGAGGGGCGACCCCGTTTTGAAAAACTTTTTTCAAATCACTTTTGATGTTACCTGTACCAGGGCTCGAACCATGGACCTTCGGTGTGGTAGGCCGGCAACACTACCTTCACACCACGGCGGCCGAAAATATTTAGTGTTGTGAAAATAACAAACGACTATAGAAAAAAAAATAATAATGGTTAAGGCAATCTAATGCTAATACAAAAAACAAAAAAATAAATTTTTTTTTTTTCAAGTGGCAGCATGCACATAAGTGCTTATGCATATGCCTGTACCGAATTTTGATGCGTGAAAAAAAAAATAATGAAAGGAACTAAGCAAAAACGTAAAGGTAAGAAAAATGTGTGAATTCAGTGAAACTTGTGCTAATTAAATGATAACTCTTATATTATAAATAAGTAAGAGCAATAAAAACATAAATTCAAAAATGAAAAAATCCAAGTTTAAAATGCTAATTTTTCCGGCAGTAAATTTATGAGTGGCACACCCTTATATTATTAAAAGTATGTGGTGTAAATTTAAAGTTGGTGAGCGCACTCCCAGTGAGTCGCGATAATTTCTTGCTCTCCTTTCTCTTCTGTGTTCCTGTGATCGTGGTGTGTTTGTGTTTTGTGTCAGCGTGTATGTGTAGCTGTGTGGAGATTGAATGTTGATGAGTGTGACTGATGTTGCTAAGCTTCCTCGATGTTGCTAGTTTTGTGGGTGGATGCGCCACTAAATGTTTAGCAACAAGATGACGAAGGCCGATGTTGCGTGGCGAAAATGTTGCTGATGCAGCTCATGCAACCCTTTGGCAAAACTTGATCGTAGTGTGAGTGTGCAAAAAAATGTTGTGTTACCTTTTGCTGGTTTTGTGGAAACTGTATAATGCTGCATGGTTTCGGTATTGTGGCTCGAGTGTAGCTTGTTGTGCAGTTGAATTTATGGCTGTGTTATATGTGCGTGTGTGCGTGTGTGTGTTGGTCGATTCTGGCGCGAACCTGTGTAGGCGTTTTTGGCCAATATATGCCCTGTTTAGGGTTTTAGGCCAAGTAGTTGCTTCCTTTTGTTTGTGATTGATGTGCGCCTGCGGGTTTTTGGTGTTAATTGTTGTTGTTCGTGTTTCCTTCTTTTTCTTCCGCCAAATATAAATGTGCAATTCCAAAATATGTCGCGGCCTTCGGCTGCCTTCGTAATCTGAAAGGTACGAAGATACATTTTAAGTAATTTTTGATCTTTTATTTAATAGATAACTATATTTTTGTTTTTTTTTGTGAAGTTCGAATTAATTCTTAAAGATTTTTTTTCTCTTTTTCTAAAGCCATAAATTAACAAAAACCGCGTTTGGATAATTATTATCTTTTTTTTTCTTTCTTCGGCGCGCCTAATACCCTTTGTCTACATACATACATCCATACGTATAAATGCATGTATGCAAATCTATGATACATTCCTGACGCATTTACCTATAACTCTGTGGATTTAGATTCAAATGAACTACCTTTGAAAAAAACTAATAATTGTATGATTCTAGAAAAATCAAACACCGGTATTTACAAAGAAAAATTCAACAAAAAAAAATGGACTTTAATTAAACTTAACTTCCAAATTTAGAATTCAGAACTTATTTAAATTGGCAAATGAAAACTTTTAACTTAAAAATTCGCACCTCACCAATTTATTTCAAAGAAAACCATTCATAGATACATACGAGGTGTGCTCAAAAAGTATCACGAATTTTGTGTTTTTTCAAAAATTATTTATTTATTCATGAATATATATTTTGTCCCCTTCAAAGTAATCCCCATGAGATATTATACACTTGTGCCAACGGTTTTTCCAATCTTCGAAGCACTTCAAAAAATCATTTTTTTGTATTTTGTTCAGCTCCTCCTTCGATGCCGTCTTTATCTCGTCAAGAGAAGCGTAACGTCGTCCTTTCATGGGCCTCTTCAGTTTAGGGAACAAGAAAAAGTCACAGGGGGCCAGATCTGGGGAATACGGTGGCTGCGGCATCATAAGTGTGTTGTTTTTGGCCAAAAAGTCGCGCACAAGCAACGATGCGTGAGCAGGGGCGTTATCGTGGTGCAAAAGCCAATTTTTGTTCTTCCACAAATCCGGGCGTTTCTGGCGGATTGCTTCGCGCAAATTGCGCATAACTTGCAGGTAATATTCCTTATTGACCGTTCTTCCCTGTGGCAAGAACTCATGATGCACCACGCCCCTGCAATCGAAGAAAACTGTCAGCAAAACTTTCACATTCGACCGAACTTGGCGCGCTTTTTTCGGTCTTGGTTCGTGCGGCAGCTTCCATTGAGATGATTGAGCTTTGGTTTCCACGTCATAACCATAAACCCACGATTCGTCACCAGCTATGACCCTCTGGAGCAAAATTGGGTCGTCGCGGACAGAGTTTAACATCTCATTAGCAATGTTCATGCGATGCTGTTTTTGGTCACAATTGAGCAATTTTGGTACGAATTTCGCGTAAAAATCGAAGACGATCCAATATGCACTAATGTAGACTCACCAGTAAAATTTGCTGCCGCTTGGGGGGGATTTTACTCGCCCTTTGGTGGCGGCTCACCTTGCGCTGGTGGTCTTCCTGGGGAGGATTCCCTCGTTCCAGTCACTTCACTAGATTGTTTTTTTCTAATTTTTTTCTCCGCTTGCGTTAACTTTCGCTTGAAACCGCACTTCATAAAAATACTCACTTCGCGCACCAACACTTTATGGTGATGAAAACGCACTTTAACGTTTCATTCATTTTCAAAAGCCTTATGGATATGTATGTATACTCCTAATAGTGGAAATATTTTCTGGTTATAAAATTGAATTTTTTACCTTGACTTGGATTTGTTAAGTTTTTAAAGCAACCTTTTCTTAAAACCAATTTTTTGCAAAAAAATCCGCAAGAAAATTACTAAAAATTTACCATAACAAAATATGTAATATAAATACTTACATAGTTACACAGTTTTATAATTTTTTTTTTTAAGAATTTACTTTGTTCTGATTGATATAGGACTTAAGGTAAACTTATTCGAACAGCCATAAGAAAAAATAAGTTCAGGTGATGAACATATATATCACAAAATATTATTGAAATGCTATAAAAGTCAATATGAAATACCTTTATACATGTCTAAATTGTGGTTAAGGAGAAAAAGCCAGAAAACCGTATACTGAAGTGGTAATTTTCCCCCGATAAATGGGTTTCAAAAAAGCGAGATCTAAAGGAAAATTGCTAAATCGACTGCACTGTCTGTATATCCAAAACAAAAAAACCAAAATGGAAACCAGCGTCATGCTTATATTGAGAAATTTAAGAAATTTTAAAATCCACGCTAAATTCGTTTTCAATCAAAATATGTATATGTGGACCCACTCCAACGGTGAAATATTGTCATTCTCTCATTCATTTAGCATATTGAGTTAAAGTAGTGGCGTCGCACAGTGACAGAAGAATCAAAAAAATCATGAAATCGTTATCTGAAGTCTAATACATGTTTCTAATAGAGAATTTTCCAGGGATCTAGAGTATACAACTGTTTTTCCACAGAAAATTAAAGTTTACCAGGTAGAGCCACTCAAAGTTGACCAATTTTCAACATTGGGAAAAATTTGAAATTTTTCTTCTTTTTCGTTGTATTTAAAATGATTTTGTGAGTAGATAAGGCGGCCCGTTGTCGTTTTCTTGTATAGCAATTAAAGATAATTTAATTTAGGATTGAAACAACAAAAACATTTTTTTTTTTTGGTAAAAGTTGGCGGATATACCTGTTTTTCGAAAAGCCTATATTTAGGTCCTTTTTAAAACATTGATGGAAAATAAAAAAAAATGTTAAAATATGTATGTGCTCCGTCAAATTAACAGTACTTATTTGTGAAATATTCAGTTACCTAAATTCATAAAGTCCTGCGTCCAGCTGTAATTTCACTTTTTACATCAAATAAAGTTAAACAACCTTGGTCATAAATACGCGCCTGAGCAAGTATATATAATTCAGTACGACCGTAAGGTCGTTTTTGTTATTGGAACTTGTTAACAACATACATTTTTTTAGTTACGAATTGTATACCTGAAATACATTTAAATAATTTGAGTAGGTATATAAAGCTATCTATCATACAATGCACATTATCATTCGTCTTTTGGAGGTTAAGGAACTTAGTATTCTGTTTACTTAAATAAAGTGAATAGTATTTTTTAAATATAATTCACAGTTTAATATTTAGTCAGATACACTCGAAGCCAATTCTAATATGTATCTAGAAAACTCGAAAATATTTGCGGTGTTTAAGTCTACAAAGTCAAGACGGGACTTCGTTGATGCTATTATGAGAGAATTAGCGAGTGAAACAAGCATGAAAGAAAAGGAAGGCCTGGAAGAAAAAATTGGTTTACAATACATTATGATAGAAATAAAAGGACGTCTATCGTAAAAATTCAAAATTTCAAAGTAAGCATGAAAAGTGGCTAGCTGACAAAACTTTTTTGGACGAAGAAACTCCTAGCACGTCAAGCAATCCAACTAGAGGGAAACCAACAAAACCCATAGAAGAGTGTTCTACCTACACAAGGAAAAGGAAGCTGTCTGATACCACAAAAGCTATGGCCACGACTCATATTTCAGAAGCACTGGCTATTAAATATAAAAAAGACGAAGAAAACGTGAAGTCTCATATAACAGAAGCAGTTGCGGTGGCAAGTCCAGTGCGACTGATGAGGATCAAAATCAAAATTCCCACACCAGCAAATGCGCTATCTAGGAAATACACTCCCGAAGAAGCTTTGGCGCTGTTTATAGATCTCGGTTTAGCTAAGAAAAAATATATTATATTGCGTAAGTCATTATTGCAAGGTAGTGCCGATATTTTACCTGGATACAAAAAAATTACTCAAGCCAAGAAAGAAGCAGTTCCTCTAAGTCCCAAAATAACCGAATTATCAGCTGAAATTGAGCTACAATACCTAATGGATCATACGCCTACACGACTCCTTGAAAGTTTTACTGAAGAAAAGTTGAAATCACTGCCAAAGGAGCTAGCATTGATAACTAAGTGGGGCTGTGCTGGATCATCAGGACAACGCGCATATAAACAAAGAATAAATGTAGACGATGAAACAATTACAGATAGTAATATGTTTATGGCTTCTATTGTTCCATTACGACTAAAAAATGAAGCTTCAGAATATTGGAAAAATCCACGTCTGTCATCAACTATATTGTGCCGCCCGATATTATTTAAATACGAGAAGGAGTCTTCGGAACTCATAAAAGCTACAGTGAGTGATATACAAAATCAAATTGCCAAATTAGAACCAACAATAATTGAAATTGAAGAGGGGGATGTCATTACAATAAAGCATGATTTTCTTCTAACAATGGCCGATGGAAAAGTTTTGAACTTAATAACAAATACGACATCTACAATGAAATGTCCAATTTGTAAGAAGAGCCAAAAGGACTTTGAAAATCTTGTTGACTCAATAACTGACGAACTAAATTATGAGTATGAAATATCTCCTTTGCATGCTAGGATAAGATGTATGGAATTTGTTTTGAAGCTGGCTTATACACTACCACAACAAGAAGAAGTTTTCGACGACAATACAACATGTAAGGAGAAACAAAACAGGAGAAAAAATAATAATTCAGGATGCATTCTATAAAGATATTGGCCTTAGAGTTGATTGTCCAAAGTATGGATACGGAAATACACATGATGGTAACTCCTCAAGAAGATTTTTGAAAACGATGAAGTGACTGCTCTCATAACAGGAGTTGATAGAGATATTATGAAAAGACTGGGAGTAATTTAAATATTTTAAACTGCCATGAACCAGTTAATGGACCCAAATTTGGAGAATATGCATCTAAAACTACAGAGTTGCTGCATCAAAAGTATCCTGAGAAGAAACTTACACCAACGGTACATAAAGTTTAGATGTAATAGAGTACCAGTGCTTACCGTTAGGAGAATTGTCTAAAGAAGATCAAGAATCTAAGAACAAGGTATGTAAGAGCACAAAAAGATCTTACAGATGCGTATAGCTCAGAAATGATTGCTTTGTTAGATATATGTTCCAGTGACGATGACTATGTTAAGATAAAATAAGTTTCTCACTTCTTATCACAACAATGAAAAAGAGATTTACTTATCAATTTTGTAACTTTATTGAAAAATAAGATATCTATGTACAAGTTAATTTTTTATTTCAAATAAAAGAATTAATTAATTTAGTAATTTATAAATACATACTTTTCGTTATTGCATTTCTCTAAAGTTTATCAAATTTATTTTAAGGCTTAGGCATTTCGCCTTCAAACGAGTATTAAATTTTTATAGAAATCAATACGTCTATCGAGTTTGGTAAAAATTGGTAAAGCGGTTACTAAGATCAAACTTTTTAGCATAAATGGGCAGAGCCACTCCCCTCTTTCAAAATTCGTTGACTGTTTAATCTTTAGCTCAAATAAAATTTCGGCCGCCGTGGTGTGGAGGTAGTGTTGCCGGCCTACCACACCGAAGGTCCATGGTTCGAGCCCTGGTACAGGTAACATCAAAAAGTGAGTTTAAACAAGTTTTTCAAAACGGGGTCGCCCCTCGGCAGTGGTTTGGCAAACTCTCCGAGTGTATTTCTGCCATGACAGGCTTCTCAGCAAAAATTCGTCTCCTTTGTAGATGCCGTTCGGAGTCGTCAAAAAACTGTAGGTCCCACCAATTTGTAGGGAAAATTCAAATCGGCACACCACAAATTGGAAGAGAAGCTTGGCGCAAAAATCTCTTAGGAGGTTTATGATGATATACCTGTTGTATATCGCGCCATAAATAGAAAATAGAATTATAGCCAGTCAATTTATTTAAAAGCAACAACTTAATATCGTAATTTCAGCTTCTTTCAACATTATTACGAAAATTTAAAAGGTATTTTGATGTATTTTTGTAAAGCAACTGCAAACGATCCATAACCAGCATACACACGTATGAATACATAGGCAACGCTGCCATATGAGCGAGCAATCAGCTGACAAGTTCTTACGGAAAAAATCAAAATTTCTTTGATTTCTACGCTACGTACTACGTACACGGAAAAATTGAACGTCGGTGAGTGTTCGTTTACATGGCACTCTCATAAGGCAGGTACTACGTACGTGCGTCGGTGGGTAATTGGACTATTACTCATTAAGCAAATTGAGTTAAAGTATACACCGGTGTCGGCGCGTCTGTCCAATTTGATTTTGTGCGAGAATCGCCCTGTACCAAATCTTAAAAAAATACCAATTTATTTCAACATATCTCGCGCGTTTTATTGCAAGCAATAGTTCAAAATTAAAATTTTTTAGCAAAACACAATAAAAGCTTAACCCTGCAGTAGGTGCGCGGTCTAGATATGTTATATACCACTGTTAAATTACAAATTCCTTTAAAATGGTCCACCGAACTTATATGAGATGTTTGATACTTGCAACTAACAAATAGGCAGTCACTATCGATGTTGTAAAATTCTTGGCCTACGTATGTATGCCGCGCGACCAATTACGTAAGTATTTTAAATAATGTTTTAAGCTAATACCTACTCATCCTTTGTACAGAGAAGGGGAATTTGTACATAATTTTTAATCATTACCTTTTTATGAAACTTTTTTATAACGAGATTTCTTTGGCTTTGAAGATCATGGCAAATAGGAAAGAAAATCAGATTGCAGCATGATTGAACAAAATCGAAAGTGAAGAATTTGATGACGATTTTCAAGTTTAGAAGATGAAAATGACTTTATTGGAGAGGAGTGGTCTGACACAGTCTGAGCAAGAGCAATAAGTGTCAACTCAACCATCTAACTACAATAGTGGGCCCCCTCAGCGAAACAGGCTTGGAGAAATTTATCTAGGGGATGATCATACTTCGTGGACAAAGAATGCTCCCGCTAATAAGGGAAGAACAAGAAAGCATAATATTGTGTTTGTGCCCCCGGTCCCAAAAGAATCACTTTTTCTTGACGATAATATAGTTGATCTCATTATAAAATATACTGATATAAAAACTAAATGCATTAGGACTAAATACAAACCCGAAAGGGATGCCAAGTCAACAAATGAAATGGAAGTCAAAGGGTTTATTGGAATTTTCCTCATGGCTGGTGTGTTAAAGGTAAGCCGCTCGAGTACAAGTCGAATATTTGAACACGAAAAGCACACTGGAGTATATTAAATATATATGCCTATGTCTGAACAACAATTTATGGAATTACAATAGTTGCTACCGTTCGAAAAGATGAAAGAGAACTTCCTCGGAAATTTAAAATAACTAGAGGCAAATCATTATGCTCTTCAAAATTTGCTTTTCTCTCTCCAAGTTCTCTGGTTTCTTATGTACCAAAAACCAACAAAGTGGTGATAGCCATGTCACCAATGCACAACTAAAGCCCGAAATAATAACTTACGATAACCGCACTAAAAATGGTGTAGATTTGGTGAACAAGATGTGCTCTCTTTATGACGTATCGAGGAACTCTAGAAGGTGGTCGCTAACTATGTTCTATGGTCTTGTAAACCTAGGTGCCCTCAACGCGTTATGCATTCACACTGCAAACAATAACTATGAATCTGTGCAAAGGAGTGATTTCCTCATAGACATAGCTTTTTCTTGGATGAAACCACTCGATCGCCAAAGATTAACTGTAACTACGCGCCCAAGAGCGCTATTAATTAAAATAAAGGATTTCCTGGATCTTCCACAACCAGTAAATCATCAAGGACCATTAAAAAATAACTACGTCCGCCGTTGCTATGACTGTGTAGAGGCCCGTAATAAAAGCACATGTAAAGTGTGTAACGTTTGTAATAAATGTATTTATCCAGACCATTCCAAGACTGTATGTTTATCATGATGCGAAAACATATTTCAGATCTTAACAATCTGATGGTTATTTCATAGATATATTATGCTTATGTAAAGTATGGTTATTTTTATTTAAAAAATTCAGTTTTTTTATATTTATTTTCTGTAAGCACAGAGAGTTTATTTATGTTCTTCTTTATTGATATTAATGAATAAAGCAATTGTTAGCGATAGAAAAAACGCCTGAACTCGTCAAATGTTCAAAAGCTAATGATTTTATTTTCTCATTGAGATACAAGACAAAGTGGGACAATGAAACCAGCGGGTAAATATATACATATGTAGGTACATTTATGTGTTCGTTCGGATGGCGTGATTCTATGTACCGCTTGACCAAAATATGTCCATAACCAGAAATGAGTATACCTGAATGATGGATATATGTAAGTATATGCAGAAGTAGATATGTACCTTGGTGTGTACATATGACTAGCTAGTGAGCGGCGCTCCATCATAGGCTATTGTTGTTGATGTACGTTGGTGAGTACAAATTGGTGTGCGCGAAATCTTAAGGTGTACCTACACTCGCCAAATCCAGAACATCCTGCCCGGTCGAGTCGTCGGACTCGAAATATTCGCCGCCAAGCAATCTGCACAATTTTTGTACTGCCCGAGTAATTGTGCCGTTCATAGTCTACAGCGTAACATTACGAACTAGTCCATCGCTGCCCGGGTGAGTAGCGGTTATGCGTCCTAAGCGCCAGTGAGTGGGGGGCAAGTTCTCATGCCTCACAAGAACGATGTCACCGACTTTCACGTTCCTCGACGGCTTCTGCCACTTGTTGCGAGTCTGCAGGGTTGCCAAATACTCCTCGCTCCACCGTTGCCAAAAGTTTTGGTGAAGTCGGCGCACCACGAGCCACTGATTTATGCGGTTGAGTGGAATAGAAGTGACGTCGGCTTCAGGAATTGCCACTAGGGAATCACCAATCAGAAAGTCGGCTGGCGTCAACGCTAGCTTGTCACTTGGATCGTCATACAAAGGTGTGATTGGCCGCGAATTTAAGCATGCCTCAGTGCGAGCCGCCAACGTCTGTAGTTGGTTATACCATAGGGTCTGCGCTCCAACGAGACGTACCAAATGACGCTTGCCTGATTTCACCGCCGCCTCCCACAGCCCGCCTTGGTGCGGTGCTCCCGGTGCAATGAAGTGCCAGTTCGTACCGATGTTAGCCACTGCTTGCTGAATACCTTAGTTTTGCCATGCAGCCAAGTCTTCTTGCATCAAGCGATTGGCGCCCGTAAACGCAGTGCCGTTGTCACTAGTTATAGAGATTTTTGCATAGACCTCGTCTGCTGATGAATCGCGTGAAGGCATCCAAAAACGCTTGTGATGATAGATCCTCCGCAACCTCTATATGGGCCGCCTTGGTGGCCATACAAACAAATATTAATAGATACGTTTTTACCTTGATACGCGATCATTTTATGCCGACGCGCACCATGAACGGGCCACAATAATCGACGCCTGTGGATACGAAGGGTCGCGTTGCCTTCAGTCGCTGGATTGGTAACGATGCCATCTGCTGGGAGAGGACCGCGCCTCGATGACGCCTACAAATAACGCAACTCTGAATGTAGCTGCGGACCGCCTGACTTCCCCTCAAGATCCAATATCGCGCACGGAGATGTTGAAGCACAAGTTGTGGACCGCCATGGAGAGTGATCTCATGCGCATGCCTAATAAGAAGCTGGACAAGGGTCCCATATTTTGGTAGAATTATGGGAAACCGACGATCTTCTGGCAAGTCTGCCTTGCTGATTCGACCTCCGAGTCTCAACGTTCCATCTTCGTCTACGTAAGGGTTTAATGACTTCAATTGACTAGAGGTGGATATACTTGATCCCTTTCGTAACTGCGCAACGTCAGCCGCAAAGTGCGTTTCTTGTTCCTTTCGAACCAATATCATTAAAGCGTTATCCATTTCGGCGGGGCTGAAAATAGTACCTCGTGTCAGTCGGCGTGCAGGTGCCCAGCGAAGTACTAGTGCTACGGTTCGTAGGAGTTTCAAGAGCGAGCTAAAACGGTCAATAAGCAGTATTGTTCGTCCGTCACGTAGACGTGTCTTAAGCTCAGGGACCGCAATGATTGTTGTTACCATAGACGACACTCGAATTTCACTTTGTGCAACACACCGTTCCTCATCAGTTAATCTGAGGTCGGACAAACTGGGAAGCTGTGCATCTAGGAGCCACTGTGGGCCATGCCACCAGAGGGGGTGATTAACAAGATCAGATGCGCGGATACCTCGACTGGCGCAATCAGCTGGATTCTGCGCGGATCTCACATAATGCCAACGGTCGGGTGATGTGAGCTCTTGAACCTGACGTACACGATTTGAGATGCAAGGCTTAAGCGTGGTGGGTTGTTTTCTTAACCAACACAATACAATCTGGGAGTCAGACCACAAGTAGTATGACGTGTCTGTTAATCGGAGGGCTACACGAACGTTTTCAAATGTCACGGCTAACAACTGAGCAGCACACAGCTCTAGACGAGGTGTGGTGGCACCTCTGAGTGGCGCTACCTTGGTGCGTGCCGTTACCAGTGATACTGTTGAGTGCCCATCTGCGTATGTGGTTTTAGAGTAAATGACAGCCGCATATGCCGACGGACTGGCGTTACAGAATCCAAATAAAGTTGTGGATGCGCCCACTGTCATTCCCACCCATCGGGGAATGCTTATATGATTTATGCTATCAAGTTCGCTGTAAAATTCCGTCCATGTTTTGTGAAGAGATTCTGTCAGTGGGGCATCCCAGGGCAGCCCAGCAGCCCAAAGCTTCTGGATGAAAATCTTTCCGGCAACCACTATGGGCGCCAACATGCCGGTAGGATCAAATAGCTTCGCCACCTCACTCAAGACACGCCGTTTCGTCAAGGAGCCGCTGTGGTCTTTAAAGTTCCCCGTGAAAAAACGTTCGTCGGTGGTTGGATCCCACCGAAGCCCAAGCACAGTTGCTGTTGGTGACTCAATGACGAGTTCTCAAAGAGAATTGTTATTACTCGTGAAATGTGATAGGAACTCACCACGGTTTGAGTTCCACTTGCGTAACAGAAATTGACCTCTAGAAAAAATTGAGCTCAAATTGGCAGTGAGAATGAGGGCCTCATCTTCTGTATCACAACTAGTAAGGAAGTCGTCTACGTAGAACGATGAGAGGATTGCATCCCGTGCAACGGTGGCCTGACGATTGTCGCCGACCGTTTTGAAGTTGTCGTAGGCGCATTGGTTCAAGGCGCGAATCGCGTTGTAAGGACTACTGGCCATGCCGTACGTTACCGTCTTCAAACGATATATGGCAACCTCTTCTGATGGCGACTCTCTCCAAAGAATGCGCTGGAAATCTCTATCTTCGGGTTTGATCAGTACCTGCCGGTACATTTTCTCAATGTCGGCTGACAAAGCTATTCGAAAACGCCGGAAGCGGAATATTATGTTGAGTAGTGGATCCTGGATAGTGGCCCCCACCAACTGGATGTCGTTCAATGAGACGCCCGTTGTGGTTCGTGGCCACGCGTTGAAAACGTCACGGAATTTCTCCACCACTGCATGGTGAGGAATATAGTAGGTGGATGTCTCCTCACCTCGGTCCTGGACACTCTCCATGTGGCCGAGCTCGACATATTCGCGCATGAACGCCCTGTATTTCTGCCGAAGTCCATTATTCCCTACGAGTCGTCTTTCAAGATGATGGAACTGACGTAAAGCGTTGGTGAATGATTCTCCCAATGGTGGCACATCGGAACGGAAAGGTATAGACACGACGTAGCGGTCCTCTGCTGTGCGCGAATGTGTTGATGAAAAGATTCGGGCGCCCTCGTCATCCTCACTATAGTGTTCGGAAGGAACCTCCTCTAGCTTGAAAAAACTACGTACTGTGTGCTGAATGCAAGTGTTGGCAAGTTGGCAGACTGCGTGCCTGATGCTGGGCCGAAAACAACCCATCCAAAGCGTGTTCGTTGGGCGTGAGGCTCTCTGATACCGCCGCACTCGCTTTCGACGACTTGGCCCCAGATATCAGCTCCGATAAGGATGTCGATGTTACTGGGGGTTCCAAAATTGGCATCAGCCAACTCCAATTTAGCCAGATGCGGCCACTGTGACATGTCAATGGGCACTGATGGGATAGCCGTAGTGATTGACTGTATGACAAGTGCAACAATTTGAATCTCAAACGTGGAATGTAGCGACTTCAATGTAACTGCCACGGTTCCTCGCGACCGCGTGAGAGAGTGAGCGCCAATTCCCTGGACAGGGACATCAAATTTGCTTCTGCGGAGAGATAAAGAGTTAGCTAACTTATTTGTGATAAAACTGACCTGCGATCCGGGGTCACAAAGCACTCGGGTTAGTTGTTGGTTGGTTGGGTCACCATATGCATATACGCAGGCCGTAGCCAACAAAACAGTAGGATTTGCATCGGTAAAATTGGTGACCGCAGACGACTTTAGTCAAAGATTCTGGCCTCTGACACCTGTGGATGTCACGACTGGTTGAGGAAGTGTGGTCGCCGCTGGCGTTGACGATACTGTGCTAGTGGCTGTTTGAGCTGCGCGACATAACAGCGAATTATGCTTGTGACCACAGTGGCGGCAGGTGCCTGACGGACATTGTTTTACCGCGTGGCCAGGTTTGAGGCAGTTGAAGCACAGCCTGGCAGATTTCACTGCCTCGTTACGTTCTCCATGGTCCATAGCGAGCAATCGTGGGCACTTTGTTATACGATGCATTCCTGTGCAGTAGGCGCACCTGGCTTCTCCGGACATTGCCACGTGTGATTTGACTGCAGATTGTGCGCTGCCACGATTTTTGCTACGAGGTCCTGCGTCAGCTCCGTTGTTCCACTTCGCAAGTGCCGTACTCAGACTGTGAGCGCGCTGACTCAAGAAAGAAATAAGTTCTTCTAATTTCGGAATTTCACAACTATACAACTATAGCATCCCATTTGGACACTGGCAGTCCCATAACCCGAAGAGCCCGTACCGATTCGTGCACCGAATCCACAATTGCTAATAAGGCCCTGGAGGAGTCATCCAATGCAGGCTGGATGTTGAGAAGTCGAGACACATGCGTTTCCGCGAGCAGTTTCTTATTGTCAAATCGTTCGGTCAGTGCTTGCCACAACTCTGCATACCCCCCACAGTATACGCTGCCAACTAAGGGGACCGCACTGGCGCTTACTGCTTGTCTGAGTTTGTCTATCTTGTAAGCTTCTGGATACTCCGTATTGTGCACAAGGACTTCAAAGGCATCCTTGAACGCCAACCAATTTTGAAAAGTTCCATCAAAGGTTGGAACAGCCAGTCGCTCGAGCTTAACTTCATTCTCATTGTTCCACTTCGGTGTAGTTATGACGTGAGATTTCTTGCCCATCAGTGCGCGGTTTAGCAGGCAGTGTTGTAGCTGTCTTCGACCTCTTCCCATAACTGATCGTGTGCTTGTACCTCACTATTTGCTGCCGTCCCCACCAAGTGGTCATGGTTTGTAGTGAATCGCGTAAAGTGGGATGACAGCGATTTCAACTCTTGCTCCAGCTGGAATTCGTCGTACACCCCGGGTTGAAGCGACGCCACCCTATCCCGAATTCTTTTGATGGCTGTAATTGCTTATGCTCGCAATTTCAATTCCGCCATTTCGACATAAATTTTAATCAGACCTCACAGGGGGCACCAAAATGTTAGCGATAGAAAAAACGCCTGAACTCGTCCAATGTTCAAAATCTAATGATTTTATTTTCTCATTGAGATACAAGACAAAGTGTGACAATGAAACCAGCGGGTAAATATATACATATGTAGGTACATTTAAGTGTTCGTTCGGATGGCGTGATTCTATGTACCGCTTGACCAAAATATGTCCATAACCAGAAATGAGTATACCTGCATGATGGATATATGTAAGTATATGCAGAAGTAGATATGTACCTTGGTGTGTACATATGACTAGCTAGTGAGCGGCGCTCCATCATAGGCTATTGTTGTTGATGTACGTTGGTGAGTACAAATTGGTGTGCGCGAAATCTTAAGGTGTACTCACACTCGCCACATCCTGAACAGCAATTATAAGAAAGTTCAAGAAGAAAAACAGCGGTACAATTAAATATTTACCTTTGGTTTTTTTTTTTTAAATGGATTACAAATGTTGACCGCGAGACCAATTACGCCGCATTTAGGTGGGCGACTCCTGTAGGGTTAATTTTTCAATAGAACTGAGAAAATGAGATTCAAAATCATCCAACCAAGGTCGCTGCTGTTCACATAATTCAAAATTAAAATTTTTTTTAAAAACGCAATCAAACTTCTATTTCTTGTAAAATTCTATAATGAAAATGAGATTCAAAGCTATTCGTGGCCATTATTTTCGGTCGGTTATTTAGATGCATCTTAAAATATTTGTTTTCAACATATCTGACACGTTTTATTTCAAACAATAGTTCAAAATTTAAATTTTTACTCCATTATAAAAATGAGGTTCAAAAACACTCATAGAATTAAAACAGTTTTTTTTTAAGCACAATCAAACTTCTACTTTTTTTTGTAAAATTCCATAATTAAAATTAAATTAAGAGGTATACATGGCCTCTATTTTCGGTCGGGTATGTAGATGCATATTAAATTCCAGAAAAAACCTAAGTGTTTATAATAAAATCTAAAATTTAACTGTTCATAAAACTCCAATATTAAAACGTGATTCCAAAGCAGCCTTGGCCGCCTAATAATTCAAAATTTAAGGTAAAAAAGAAAGCAGAGTAAAAATAGGAAGGTGCGTCGTTGAGTCGGAAATGCTAAATTGATTTTTTAATTTTCTCCCGGTAAATGGATTACAAAAGGCACTGCCTGCATACTAATAACCAAAAAATTACAATATGGCAACCATGTCCAAACGGTGGACATATTTTCACTCATTGAGCACATTGAGTTAAAGTAACCATTATCTATATATTAATAGGCTAACATTTTTTCTATACAATCAATTGCGAGGAGCAGTGCATAGGCATATTATATTTAACAAATAATTCTTCATTTATTTGTAATAATTCATTAAAGTTTTCTGCATAAAGCCAAAGTTTTCAACTACAGTATCAGACTGCGTTATTGTACATACAGTAGTTGCGCAGATGGTAAGCGTTTCGGTTACGAGGTTTACACTCCAAGGTTCGAGCACAGGTTCCGCACTTTTTTTTTTTTGTTAAATTTAATTTGTTTTTAAATATGTTGTGAAAACTTCTTATCGTGATTTTTTTTTAAATTTATTATATTTTTAACCCAATATTTTTCTGTGTGTGAACTCTATCTTGGCGTGAAAAAATTAAATTTTTGCAAAAAAAACGCCAGAAAATGTTTCCAGTTTGTCAGAACGAAATACTAAAAAAAATACCTACAGAGCTTCGTGAATTTTTTACGAAATTAAATATTTTCTTAATAATATTTGACTTAAGGTAAACTTATATTCAATTTTCTGTTTACGAAGTGGTTAGAAATCGTGTTATTTTTCTTGAAACATCAACTATTTTCTTCTTTAAATATTTATACCTAGTATTAACTTTAGTCGCGTAACGGCAGTACGTAACGGCATTAACGGATCGAGATAGATATTGACTTATACATATCAAAAAGTTCAGGACGAAAAGAGAAATTGATTAAGCCATGTCCGTCCGTCCGTCCGTGAACACGATAACTTGAGTAAATTTTGAGATATCTTAATGAAATTTGGTATGCGGGTTACTTGGCACTCATCTCCGCGCGCTATTTAAAATGGGCGAAATCGGATTATAGCCACGCCCACTTTTTATATATATAATATTCTCGAAAACACAAAAAAAGTGATTACTCAGTACATAATAAGGATAAAATTTGGTGAATACATTGAGATTGAGACATAAAATAAATTGTCAAGAAATTTTTGAAAATGGGCGTGGCACCGCCCACTTTTGATTAAGTCAAATTTAGAAATAATATTAATCATAAATCAGAAACCGTTCAAGATATCGAAACGAAATTCAGCATGCAGGTTTGCAGGTATGCAAGGAATGTTCCAGGAAAAAATGGGTGGGATCGAAAGATTTTGAAAAGGATCGTATATATATTAAATAGGCAATAACTTTGCGCAAAAAAAGCTTTAAATAATTTATGCTTCAGTTTTAAAGTTTCCGTACACAAAGAAATCCAAAAACTTAAAATTTTCGAAAATGGGAGTGGCCCCGCCCTTTTTATACAGGACTATTCCACAAAACTTTTTATGCCATAACTCCGCCCAAAATTGATTTGTGGAAACGAAATTTGGTGATAATGTTCTATATATAAAGGTAACAGTTCGCTGTAAAATTGGGCGAAATCGGTTCATGCCCACGCCAAGCTTTTTAACATAGTTCTGAAAATTTTTTTTGTAAAATTTAAAGAGCGATATTTCTACAACTAAGCAAGTTCTATTAATTAGATTTTGCACACATAATAAGCTTTTTAAGAAAAACTCGGCCGTAAAAAAATTTTTTCAATTTCGAAGAAGTAGGCGTGGCGCCGCCCTCTTTTCAGCATAAAATTTCTGCTATTTTCAAAGGCAATCGCTTATAATTCGATCTTGATATTTCAATGAAAATTTCTCAGCTGCTTCTCAGTAGTATGTATTATACTGCTGCCAAAAATTAGCCAAATCGGGAAACACACAAGCAAAATATTCGGGCACGTAGTTAATACCCCACTTCAAAAGCGAAGTTGTATATCTTTTTTGATATTCAATCCTTTCATGAACATGAAATGTTTGTACGTATACTGAAAGGATCAGGAGGATGAGCTGAGTCGATGTAGCCATGCTTCTTTCGACACGTCTATCTGTCTGTCCGTCTGCCTATTTGAACGCAAATGCGAACTGAAAGTAATAAAATAGACCTGCGTAAATTGGGATGCCATAATAAATCACTACTAGGTATATAATCTTCGGTCCCACCCGAACTTAGACTTCCTGACTTGTTTATATCTATTTTTGTTATGCACACAAGGTATATTACTTCATTCGGCATAAACGATGAAAAGTAAAATATCCGGGCAAGTAGTTAATAGCCCACTGCAAAAGCGAAGTTGTATATCTTTTTTGATTTTCATACCTTTTATGAACATGTTTGTACGTATGAGAAGAAAAAGGGATAGTCCCATCAAAAAGTATACTGAAGTGATCAGGAGGATGAACTGAGTCGATGTAGCCATCCGTCTTTCGATACGTCTATCCGTCTGTCTATTTGAACGCAAATAAGAACTGAAAGTATTAAAATAGACCTGCGTAAATTGGGATGCCATAATTAATCACTACTAGGTATATAATGTTCGGTCCCACCCGAACTTAGACTTCCTTACTTGTTTAAAATGTCAAAGGGCGGACATATAACCCAAACCCTTACATATGTAGACTAAATTTGACCAGTTAAGATGATAAACTTCCTTAAATATCAACAGGAAATGTGTTTTAAATATGTCTAAGTTGTAGTTGAAGAAAAAAGCCAGAAAACCATCATTTCATTATAATTTTCTCCCCTTAAATGGACCTTAAGAAAAGCCAGATGTAAAGGGAAAATTGCGAAAACTACCTGTATATAAAAAAAACAATATGGAAACCGGCGTCACGCAAATATTGAGAAATTTGTGGAAATTCCAAATGAACATTTCATTCATTTTCAAAAGGCATATGGATATGTCTGTATGCTCCTAATGATGGAAATATTTTCTGAAGTAGACATAAGCGTCTCAGGTGAGACGCGTGCGTTCCATGGTTCGAGCCCAGGTTCTGGACAATAATTTTTATTTTGTTTTATAGAATGGAAGGAATTTCTTACCTTGACTTGATTTTGTTAGGGTTTTAAAGCAATCTTTTCTTAAAACCAATTTTTGGCAAAAAAACGCAAGAAAATTACTAAAAATTTACCATAACAAAATATGTAAGATAAATACTTACATAGTTACTTAGTTTTATGAATTTTTTTTTAAAGAATTTACTTTGTTCTGATTGATATAGGACTTACGGTTAACTTATACGCACATCCATTAAAAATAATAAGTTCAGGTCATATACATATACGAGTATATCACAAAATATTATTGAAATGCTATAAAAGTCAATATGAAATGTCTTTATACATATCTAAATTGTGGTTAAGGGAAAAAAACTTTCCACCTCTAAATGGGGTTCAAAAAAGCCAGTCCTAAAGGAAAACTGCTAAATTGACAGCACTGTCTGTATATGCAAAACAAAAAACCCAAAATGGAAACCCGCGTCATGCTTATATTGAGAAATTTAAGGAACTTTAAAATACACGGTAAATTCGTTTTCAATCAAAATATGTATGTGTGGACACACTCCAACGGTGAAATATTTTCATTCTCTCACTCATTGAGCATATTGAGTCAAAGTAGTGGCGTCGGTGCGTCCAACTCATATTTCATTTGCTCTCCAAAAGGTAGAAATATTTTCATTCTCTTACTCATTAAGCAAATTGAGTTAAAGCAAGGCAAATTCAACAAGGTAGAATTGACAACTGAAATATTTTGTTTTTGTAGGAGTTTTTCCTTCAAAAATTTGTAAACAAGCGTATTAACCATTTGCGGCCCGAACACAGTATTTGGACACATACAATTGTCTTGTTAAAAAATTATATCGCATTTGCTGAAGCCGCAAAATGACCAAACCGGGAAGATTCTTGGCCAAACACTAATTTAACCTAAAAAAGCTGCAACCTAGAAATCTAATGGATCGATTTTTGACACCAAGTGCTACTTTAGAATTTACCATTTTGAGGCCTTAGTATTTGGGTCAGGCAAGAGACTCTTGGCTAAACAATAATTTCTAGGTGCCCCCTAGAAATCTAACGGAGCCACTTTTGCCACCAAGACCTAGTTTAGAAAATATGTACCTATTTAAGGATTTTAGCTTTATGAAAATGATTAAAACAACGTTCTAGCCTTTGCCATTTTTTTATTTTTAAATGCAATTTTTTGTTTAAATGCTTAATTCTAAAAAATATTCGGCATCTAAAAAAAAACTTTTTAAAATCTTCTTCCAAGTCTATGTCTTTGCATAGCTCTAGCAAATTTGGCAAACAATTTTTGGTGGGATATTGTATTTGGCGAAAACCATTTCTAAACATTTAATTTTATTAAAAAATTCATGGTTGGGCTTACTAAGGCTAGCATATTCTCTTTTATTTATCCAGCTGTAAGAAGCCGAATTTTCTTCTTCATAGTGCTTAAGATCAAGTTTTCGGATTATATCTCCAGCAATGTAGGCCAGGCCATCTTCATGCATTTCATCTAACTCAACAGTTTCATCTATAACGAAACGGTCTTCTTCCACTTCTGTAAAAACTTCATCTATTGCCTCGTCATAATTTTGTGAATTTATATCAGTACTGGCTAAGGGCACACTTAACCACTCTGTTTCGTCCACTTCTGTAAAAAGTTCCTCTATTGCCTCGTCTTAATTTTGTGAATATATGTCAGAACTGGCTGAGGGCACACTTAACCACTCTGTTTCATCCGTTTCGACATTTCCTTTTCCGCTGAGTTTCCCGGTATTTCTTGCTAAGATAAAATGAAGAGAGTCTTTGTAACAGAGTACAATATTTTTCTGGTTTTTGGAGTGGTAATAAGCAGCATCATAATATCTACGTATATATGTATTTTCCCAGTTTCTTTGTGTGAGTTAAAGTTAGCTTCAGTTTGCTGCTCTCTTTTTTAAAAATGTTACCATTCATCCAAGTTTAAATCTAAAAAGGTCCAGCTAAACTTTAATCTTAAGCTATATTTAAACACACATAGAAAAAACGGGCATTTAAAGTGTATGTAAAGTAAAGATATGAATAAAGTTGCATAGCGAATAGAGAATGTACTAACCCAACATGTATTTACGGAGTCTATGGGTAGTTCAACCCCCCCTTACTGCGGATCGCGCCGAAGAAATGTTCAAGAACAATTTGCGTTAGTCGGTTAGTAACTATATAATCAATACCAAATCGAATATTAACGTACTCGTAAAGATATCTAAGAGCATTATTGGACATAACAATTCCGTTTTGAAAAGGAACTGATTTTACGTATGTCTTTATTTTTGTACCATTCTTTTTCTTCTTCTTTAAATGGTCATCTAACCGCCTGGGCGATTTTGACCGTCCAACATAGCTCGCCAGTCGTTTATTCGTTGCGCCAACTGGCGCCAATTGGAAATACCGCGGGATCGCAATCCGGTCTCCACTTGGTCCTACCATCGGAGTGGTGGCCTCCCTCTTCCTCTGCTTCCACCGGCGGGTGCCGATAAGAATACCTTCTGGGCTGGAGCATCTTCGCTCATTCGCACTACGTGGCCTAGCCAGCGAAGCCGCTGTGTTTTAATTCGCTGAACTATGTCGGCGTCTGCGTAAAGTTCATACAGCTCATCATTAAATCTTCTTCGGTACTCGCCGTCGCCAACGCGTAGAGGTCCACAAATCTTTCGAAGAACCTTTCTCTCGAATACTCCCAAAGCCGCCTCATCAGATGTTGTTAGTGTCCACGCTTTTGCACCATATAGCAGGACGGGTGCCATGAGTGACTTGTAGAGTGTTATTTTCGTTCGCCGAGAGAAGACTTTACTTTTCAATTGCCTACTCAGTCCGAAGTAGCATTTGTTTGCAAGACTAATTCTTCGTCGAATTTCTAGGCTAACATTATTGTTGGTGTTAATGCTGGTTCCCAGGTAAACGAAGTCCTTTACTATTTCGAAATTATTGCTTCCAACAGTGGCTTGGTTGCCAAGGCGCGAATGCGCTGACTCTTTGCATGATGACAGAAGGTACTTCGTTTTGTCCTCGTTCACCACCAATCCCATTTTCTCCGCTTCTTTTTCTAATTTGGAGTAAGCAGAAGTTACGGCGCGGTTGTTAAGGCCAATGATATCAATATCGTCAGCATATGCCAACAGTTGCACGCTTTTATAAAATATTGTTCCAGCGCGGTTAAGATCTGCAGCTTGTATTATTTTCTCCAGCATTAAATTAAAGAAATCGCACGATAGGGGGTCACCCTGTCTGAAACCTCGTTTAGTTTCGAACGGCTCGGAGAGGTACTTCCCAATCCTGACCGAGCTGGCGGTGTTGCTCAAGGTCATTTTGCATAGCCGTATAAGTTTTGCGGGGAAACCAAATTCAGACATAGCGGCATATAGGCAGCTCCTTTTCGTGTTATCGAAAGCGGCTTTAAAATCAACAAAGAGATGATGTGTGTCGATTCTCTTTTCACGGGGTTTTTCCAAGATTTGGCGTATTGTAAAAATTTGGTCGATGGTAGATTTACCAGGTCTGAAGCCACACTGATAAGGTCCAATCAGTCTGTTCACATCAGGCTTCAGTCGTTCGCACAATACGCTTGATAGGACCTTATATGCGATATTCAAAAGGCTGATTCCGCGATAGTTGGCGCAGTTTGCAGGATCGCCCTTCTTGTGGATTGGGCAGAGAACACTTAGATTCCAATCTTCAGGCATGCATTCATCCGACCATATTCTGCATATAAGCTGATGCATGCGCCTTACCAGCTCCTCGCCTCCGTGTTTGAATAGCTCAGCAGGCAATTCGTTTTAGTGCTCAAAATTAGGGGGTTTGACATAATGCTATTCATTCGCTGTAAAGTTTCCAACTGATGGGGCAGATCCCTGCCATAAGGCTTTTTCCCTGGTTAATTGGAGGTAGACATTTTTGCGTTGTGTACGTCAAACCAATCATTCACTAATTTAAAAAAGTTTCCTGTGTCTATGGGAAGATATAATTCTTTGCCCAAGGTATAACACCATTCTATGGCTGCTGCTGTGGTACCAGAAAATAGTTGAGCCGCCGTCTTAACCTTTTGTCTTGCTAAGAATAGATACAGAGACTAAATTACGCCTGACTTTTAAGTTATCTCAGCTAACAGTCAGGGACGTCGTAACGAAATATTTCTTGGGGCGGCCAAACGCAAATATCGAAATAATTGGTATGTATGTATATTTCGTTGTGTTGCATATGGTCATATATTGTCATACGGGTTGGCCCCTGTTGCGGCGTTCCTGACTACAGTACAAGATAAGGCGACATCCCGTGAGCTATATCGATCCGGATGGCAAAAGTGTTGTTGCATTTACATGTTAGCTCAGGATCACTACCACGGGATGTTGAGGATATTGATATTTAATATAAACATTTTCCTGAGTTACCTGAGCCACTCACAGTAAGATGTTCGTCGTTTATTTTATATAAAATTGAAACGTCAGCTTTGGATACAATATTTGTTAATTGCTTGATAGTTTGCGCTGTTAGAATTTTTCCCTCAATGACCAATCCTTAATCTAGTTAATGACCTCTTATTAACTTCAGCATATGCGGAATATCAGCAAATGTAAAGACCTTAGCGGAGTCGTCAGATGGATGAGTAAACCATGGTTTTTCTAAGATATTTGGAAACACCGTTATAATACTAGGGCGTCTCGACCTAGAGGCAAAAAAAAGTTATGTAAAAGGCCAAATACCTGGTGCTACTCCAAGTTGTTTCCAACAAGCTGTATTAGTAGTGCCCACGTCCGAAACTATTCCTACAACAGGATACCCTACTTTGTGTAGGCAAACTATTATGGCGTGTATCACGTTCTTCTTGATTTTGCAGTCAAAAGCGTAATATATAGGTACCTTCCATGAACCCTTTAACCCCCTAGCCATTACAACTTGAACGTAATTACTCGGCTTTTTAACCATCTTTTTTGTCATTTCGTACTCGTATAATTTTGAAACCTTCATTTCATCAAAACAAAGCATAGAAACTCGATCATCTTCCGGAATATCGTTTCGATACTTAAGGCATTCTAAAGAAAACTTTAAAATACCCTCCTCAATACTTATTTTACGCGCCCATGTTTCAAGTGTGCTTATATGAGGGAATGGGAAATTGGTTGCATATAGATGCCTATATGCTCTGGGCCCAGTAGAATGTACACATATTGTAATAAGTATTGTACTTGGTGTTAAATAAAAGTCTGCTATGTTCTAATTTCACTTAGTATTGCGTTTTATTTTTATAATTTTCTTGATGTAGATACAATGTAGGTTGACGTCCAACTGGGGGAACTCATTCTCAGCTGTCAAATACATTGATGGGTACATTCAGTGCCAACGTGACATCTAGTGGCAATAATCTAATTACACTACTGGCTAACAATATTATTACACGCTTTCTTTTTTATGGTGAGTTTTCAATGTTGAACAGAGCATAACGTATGCCAGTGTCTTAAATTAATTCCAATCACCTCAGAGGTGGACGACTAACACGACCACCACGCGTCCTCTGCTGGATCATATCCGTTCACCACTTCGAGTGTCTCTTGATCCCTTACCGACTCTGCTTCTGACTCGGAACTACCAGCAGTTTGATATTCATCCGATGAGGCATTACTATCATTCAACACTGGTAGAACTTGTTCATCCACATTACACTCAATTGGTTCATTGCCATTGCTAACATTGTCTTGTACGTTTCGCCCAGGTGGCGGAGTTATTTCAATTGGTTTCAAATTATCTGACTCGCTTTTGTTACATCTCACATTTTCCTCAAACATTACTTCTCCCCCATTCACCTCGTTATTCTTTGTTTTAGCAATGAACCATCGGTTACGTCTTAAATGACTATCAAAATTATCTTCAATAATGTATGATCGACCATTTACATTGCCAACAATGGTTCCATAATTCCATTCCTTTCGATTTTTCTTAAAGATCACGAGGTCACCTAAATTTAACACGGGCGGTGCTTTTACATTCCGGTCATAATAATACTTTTGCTTTTCCTTTTTTTTTACTTTTTTCTTGAACAGTTTCCTCACTTAAATTGTTTGGAGTCAATAACGAATCCGCAATTGGCATTCTCGTCTTGATCTGCCGCCCAAAAAACAACTGCACTGGTGTCAATCGCATACTTGCTACAGGACTTGTATTATACTCTAATATCCTATATTGATAATTTTCTGTGTCCCGCTCCTCAACACAACGTTTCAAAATATTTTTCGCAATCGCAACCCCTTTTTCAGCTAACCCATTGCTTTGTGGATACCGAGGTCTAGAAAATGTCATGATGATATTATACTCATTTGCGAATTCCTCAAATTCACGCGAATTTCATGGTACGTTATCCGATTTAATTACAGTTGGATACCCTAATTTATCGAAGTTACACTTTAACTTCTCAATAATGTGCCGCGACATTTTGTTCTTTAAATGTTCCACGATTATATAACCCGAATATGCATCTATCACTGACAAAAAATCTTGCCCTGTATACTCAAACAAATCCATCGACACCATCTGAAACGGATACCTCGGTAGTTCTTCCTGAACCAGTTCTTCCTTTTAATGGCTACGCGTAAATTTTTCACAAATGGCATAAAATGTTACCATCTCCCTTATCTAACTGTTCATGCTAGGCCAATAATAGTGCATTCTTGCACGTGCAAGGGTCTTTTCGATTCCCAAGTGGGGTGCATGTAACCATTTACTCAGTTTTCCTTGTAACTCTTTTGGAATTACCAGTCGATGATCTCGAAATAACAGGCCATTTTCAAACTGAAGTTCATTTTTAAATTTGTGAAACACACGACTCAGATCGTCCAGTGGATGATAATTTGGCCAACCGTCTTCTACATATCAACAAATTCGCACAAAGGCTTCATCACGCTCAGCGGTTGAACGGTATAATTTGTAGTTTTTATCCGACAAACACGCTGATTTAGTGACCAAATGAATGATTCCAGTTAACTCTGGCTCTTCTGTACACTCAGACAATTGGGCCCGTGACAGGCAGTCAGCCACAAGCATTTCTTTACCCGGCTTGTAAACAACTGTCATCTTTGGATATTTCAAAAGTGCCATGAGCATTCGTTGACGCCGCATTGTCACATCATCTACATCCCGCTTGACCAATGTTTCCAACGGTTTATGGTCACTTTCAACCACAAATTCACGTCAATACAAAAAATAATGAAACCTTTGACATGCGAAAACTATTGCCAACAGCTCCATTTCGATCTGAGCCCATTTTTGTTCGCTTTTACTTAGCGTTCGAGACGCATACGCCACTGAATGCACATTCTGAACAATGGCACAACCTAATCCATCCTTAGATGCATCCGTTTGCACAATGACTGGCAACTTTGGATTATAAATGCCCAACACCGGTTCCGACGTTACTCTTTCAAGCAGACTTTTAAATTCTCGCTCATGATTTTCTGTCCACTAAAATTTTACATCATTTCACGTAAGATTCCGTAAATGTGCCGATTGCTTTGACAAATTTGGAATAAATTTGGCCAAATATTAAAGAATACCCAAAAATCTCGACACAGCTGCCTTATCCGTCGGTTTTTTTCATTTTTAAAATCGCATCCCTATACTTTGAATTCTCCTTGAATTTCCCATCAAACAAAATGTGACCCATAAATTTGACCTCACGCTTACGATATCGAATTTTATCAGGGTTACATTTAATGTTGTATTTAGCTCTTTGCATTACTTTATTCATGATCCGATAATTTTCTTCTTCTGTTTTTGCACAAATACCGACATCATCAAAATAAATTATCACTCCTTCTATATCTCCCAACATTTTGACCATTTCGCGTTGAAACAATTCGGGTACAAAATTCAACCCAAAAGGCACGCGATTAAACTTATATCGACCATAAATGTGGTTAAATCGGAACTCGCTTCGTCCAATTTCATCTGCCAATAGCCACTTTTCAAATCTAACACCGAAAAAATGCGTTTATCCGCCAACCCAGACGCTAAATCGTCTATCGTCGGAAACAAAAAATGCTCACGCTTGATGCACTCGTTGAGTGGTTTTGGATCTAAACAAATACGAAGTTTTCCGAGTTTGGCTTTTCGACTATTTGCAAATTATTGACCCTGGATCATTTTCTTTAATTGTAGTTTCAATCTTTCGAACAATGAGTTTGGTATCCGTTTCTTATAGTGGAGGACTGATTTCGAGTTTTCTTTCATGTTTATTGACAACGTTCCCGAAACTCTACGCAAACCTTCAAAGACATCGCGATTTTTTTTAAGAATTCCTCTTTTGTTTGTGACAAACTAGCTACAGAACCTCCAAAACCTACATCCGTTCGTTTGACTAATCCAAATCGCTCGCTTGATTCCAGACCGAGTATCGGTTCACATACATCATCGACGACAATAAAATGAGAAAACTGTTCTGTTTTTAACTTTTTATCAACGAATTTTAAATTCACTGTTCCAAACAAATTTACTTTATTTCCATTGTAGTCAAAAATTAAATACTTTTCATTTTCATTCTCCAAATCAACTTTCAGCTTTTTGAATATTTTGGCCGGAATGCAATCCACGTCAGATCCCGTATCTATTTTAAATCTAACCACTTGATTTCCTGTTTGATACTCTTTGTACCACCGCGTATGGTTTGCCGAGCTACTCGAGTTTATTCTATAAATATGATCTGCTTTGATAACCTTACTCGCACTTCCATCAATGATTTGTACATAATTACATGAGTTACCCCAGTAGATTGAATGTTGTTGTTTTCCATTGTTGTTGTTGTCCTATTTACGGCTTCCACTTCTGTGTTCTGCTTTGGTTGCGTTGTTGTCGGTTTGCCTGCATTTTGACCTACAAAAACGCTGAAAATGGCCCCTACGTCCACATGATCGACAATTGATGTGTTTAGCTTTGCATGACTGCAAATGATTTGCAGTGACACAGTTGTAGCACTGACGTATTATTGCATCTATTGCCTCCTTTGTTTCATTGTCTAACACGCTGTTGACACTTTGTTGAATATGTGCGTTCAACATAACCTTATTTTCTTTCGCTGCTTCATACGTTTTACAAATTTTTATCTTCCACGCCAATAATAATTCGATCTTTCAACATTCGTTTGAAACTCCGCAAACGGCTGCTTTTCTTTCTGCAAGATATTGTTGAACTTGAACGATTCCATGGTTGCATTTTTCTTTGGTATGCAATATCCATCGAAAGCCTTTAACACATAATTTAATGTGTGCTGGTTCACTACTGCAGTAGCATTTTGATCACCATTCTCCCCTGGTGCAACAACAATACTCTCTCCGATAATAGCATCTTCTGTTCCATCGTTTGGAAACAAAATGTTATAAATTTCCCGCGCTTGACGGCCAATCAACCATAAAAATGTTGCAGTTTTTGTCGATTCAGTTTCCGTTGCTTTAGCAGTTGCTCGCATGTACATCAAAAATTAATTTTTCCATGCTCGCCATTCCTTTGCCACATTTGTACAATCCAATTCCTTTGGTAACCGATCGTTAGACATGTTTTAACGTTAAATGCTTGCTTTTCGATGAAATATCACCCAATATTTGCGATATCTCTAGTTACGATGATGAATATGTGATCATATCCACGTTTCCGATACTGATGCTCCCACAATCCACGGATTTTCCAACTATTGCTAGCTATTGCACGCTATTTTGCAACGTGGCGTAGCCCTTTTATATGTTCCTCTGCTTAGTACCGTACTTATTTTTATACCTTGTAGTGCTTCGCACACATGGTATATTAACTTTAGTCGCGTAACGACAGTACGCAACGGCATTAACGGATCGAATATATGAAAATGTTCCGGACGAAAAGAGAAATAGATTAAGCCACATCCGTGCGTCCGTCCGCCTGTGAACACGATAACTTGAGTAAATTTTGAGATATCTTATTGAAATGCGGGTTCCTTGGCACTCATCTCCGAGCGCCATTTAAAATGGGCGAAATCGGATGATAGCCACGCCCACTTTTTATAAATATAATATTTTCGAAAACACACAAAAAGTGATTACTCAGTACATAATACACCTATAAGGATAAAATTTGGTGAATACATTCAGATTGAGGCATAAAATACATTTTTCAAGAAATTTTTGAAAATGGGAGTGGCACCGTCCACTTTTGATTAAGTCAAATTTAGAAATAATATTAATCATAAATCAGAAACCGTTCAAGATATCGAAACGAAATTCAGCAAGCAGGTTTGCCGGTATGCAAGGAATGTACCAGGAAAAATGGGCGAAAATTTTCGAAAATGGGCGTGGCCCTGCCCTTTTTGTAGTGGACTATTCCACAAAACAATTCTATCAAAAAACTCGGCGAATGACAGAAGGTTTGATACGCGTGGCAAACTGCTGTAAGAATGAGAACGGCGACCTGGTGGCCGATGTTCAGAGAGCAGTCAGAATATGGAGGGATCACTTCTCTGCCCTTTTAAATGGAGAAACTGAGCAAGAAACCAGAGAAGATGCCGAACCCGAGCCCACAATCGAAGATGATGGAATTGACGTTCCACAACCCGACTATAATGAGGTGCGAATAGCAATATCCCGATTGAAAAACAATAAAGCGGCTGGCGCTGATGGTTTGCCTGCTGAGCTATTCAAACACGGAGGCGTGGAGCTGGTAAGGCGCATGCATCAGCTTCTATGCTTCAATCCACAAGAAGGGCGATCCTGCAAACTGCGCCAACTATCGCGGAATCAGCCTTTTGAATATCGCATATAAGGTCCTATCAAGCGTATTGTGCGAACGACTGAAGCCTGATGTGAACAGACTGATTGGACCTTATCAGTGTGGCTTCAGACCTGGTAAATCTACCATCGACCAAATTTTTACAATACGCCAAATCTTGGAAAAACCCCGTGAAAAGAGAATCGACACACATCATCTCTTGGTTGATTTTAAAGCCGCTTTCGATAGCACGAAAAGGAGCTGCCTATATGCCGCTATGTCTGAATTTGGTTTCCCCGCAAAACTTATACGGCTATGCAAAATGACCTTGAGCAACACCGCCAGCTCGGTCAGAATTGGGAAGTACCTCTCCGAGCCGTTCGAAACTAAACGAGGTTTCAGACAGGGTGACCCCCTATCGTGCGATTTCTTTAATTTAATGCTGGAGAAAATAATACAAGCTGCAGATCTTAACCGCGCTGGAACAATATTTTATAAAAGCGTGCAACTGTTGGCATATGCTGACGATATTGATATCATTGGCCTTAACAACCGCGCCGTAACTTCTGCTTACTCCAAATTAGAAAAAGAAGCGGAGAAAATGGGATTGGTGGTGAACGAGGGCAAAACGAAGTACCTTCTGTCATCATGCAAAGAGTCAGCGCATTCACGCCTTGGCAACCAAGCCACTGTTGGAAGCAATAATTTCGAAATAGTAAAGGACTTCGTTTACCTGGGAACCAGCATTAACACCAACAATAACGTTAGCCTAGAAATCCGACGAAGAATTACTCTTGCAAACAAATGCTACTTCGGACTGAGTAGGCAATTGAAAAGTAAAGTCCTCTCTCGACGAACGAAAATAACACTCTACAAGTCACTCATCGCACCCGTCCTGCTATATGGTGCAGAAGCGTGGACACTAACAACATCTGATGAGGCGGCTCTGGGAGTATTCGAGAGAAAGGTTCTTTGAAAGATTTGTGGACCTCTACGCGTTGGCGACGGCGAGTACCGAAGAAGATTTAATGATGAGCTGTATGAACTTTACGCAGACGCCGACATAGTTCAGCGAATTAAAACACAGCGGCTTCGCTGGCTAGGCCACGTAGTGCGAATGAGCGAAGATGCTCCAGCCCAGAAGGTATTCTTATCGGCATCCGCCGGTGGAAGCAGAGGAAGAGGGAGACCACCACTCCGATGGAAGGACCAAGTGGAGACTGATTTGCGATCCCGCGGTGTTTCCAATTGGCACCAGTTGGCGCAACGAATAAACGACTGGCGAGCTATGTTGGACGGTCAAAATCGCCCAGGCGGTTAGATGACCATTTAAAGAAGAAGAAGATTCCACAAAACTTGTTATGCCATAACTCCGCCCAAAATTGATTTGTGGAAACGAAATTTGGTGACAATGTTCTATATATAAAGGTAACTGTTTGCTGTAAAATTGAGCGAAATTGGTTAATGTCAACGCCCAGTTTTTTAACATAGTTCTGAAAATTTTTTTTGTAAAATTTAAAGAGCGATATTTCTACAACTAAGCAAGTTATATCAATTAAATTTTGCACCATCTGAAACGGATACCTCGGTAGTTCTTCCTGAACCAGTTCTTCCTTTTAATGGCTACGCGTAAATTTTTCACAAATGGCATAAAATGTTACCATCTCCCTTATCTGACTGTTCATGCTAGGCCAATAATAGTGCATTCTTGCACGTTCAAGAGTCTTTTCGATTCCCAAGTGGGGTGCATGTAACCATTTACTTAGTTTTCCTTGTAACTCTTTTGGAATTACCAGCCGATGATCTCGAAATAACAGGTAATTTTCAAAATGAAGTTCATTTTTAAATTTGTGAAACACACGACTCAGATCGTCCAGTAGATGATCATTTGGCCACCCGTCTTCTACATATCGACAAATTCGCACAAAGGCTTCATCACGCTCAGCGGTTGAACGGTATAATTTGTAGTTTTTATCCGACAAACACGCTGATTTAGTGACCAAATGAATGATTCCAGTTAACTCTGGCTCTTCTGTACACTCAGACAATTGGGCCCGTGACAGGCAGTCAGCCACAAGCATTTCTTTACCCGGCTTGTAAACAACTGTCATCTTTGGATATTTCAAAAGTGCCATGAGCATTCGTTGACGCCGCATTGTCACATCATCTACATCCCGCTTGACCAATGTTTCCAACGGTTTATGGTCACTTTCAACCACAAATTCACGTCAATACAAAAAATAATGAAACCTTTGACATGCGAAAACTATTGCCAACAGCTCCATTTCGATCTGAGCCCATTTTTGTTCGCTTTTACTTAGCGTTCGAGACGCATACGCCACTGAATGCACATTCTGAACAATGACACAACCTAATCCATCCTTAGATGCATCCGTTTGCACAATGACTGGCAACTTTGGATTATAAATGCCCAACACCGGTTCCGACGTTACTCTTTCAAGCAGACTTAAATTCTCGTTCATGATTTTCTGTCCACTCAAATTTTACATCATTTCACGTAAGATTCCGTAAATGTGCCGATTGCTTTGACAAATTTGGAATAAATTTGGCCAAATATTTAAGAATACCCAAAAATCTCGACACAGCTGCCTTATCCGTCGGTTTTTTCATTTTTAAAATCGCATCCCTATACTTTGAATTCTCCTTGAATTTCCCATCAAACAAAATGTGACCCATAAATTTGACCTCACGCTTACGATATCGAATTTTATCAAGGTTAAATTTAATGTTGTATTTAGCTCTTTGCATTACTTTAACCATGATCCGATCATTTCCTTCTTCGGTTTTTGCACAAATACCGACATCATCAAAATAAATTATCACTCCTTCTATATCTCCCAACATTTTGACCATTTCGCGTTGAAACAATTCGGGTACAAAATTCAACCCAAAAGGCACGCGATTAAACTTATATCGACCAAATGGAGTCATAAATGTGGCTAAATCGTCTATCGTCGGAAACAAAAAATGTTCACGCTTGATTCACTCGTTGAGTGGTTTTGGATCTAAACAAATACGAAGTTCCTCCGAGTTTGGTTTTTCGACTATTTGCAAATTATTGACCCAGTCAGTTGGGTAATTCACAGGTGAAATGATTCCATCCTGGATCATTTTCTCCAATTGTAGTTTCAATCTTTCGAACAATGAGTTTGGTATCCGTTTCTTATAGTGGAGGACTGATTTCGAGTTTTCTTTCATGTTTATTGACAACGTTCCCGAAAATCTACGCAAACCTTCAAAGACATCGCGATTTTTTTTTAAGAATTCCTCTTTTGTTTGTGACAAACTAGCTACAGAACCTCCAAAACCTACATCCGTTCGTTTGACTAATCCAAATCGCTCGCTTGATTCGAGACCGAGTATCGGTTCACATACATCATCGAGGACAATAAAATGAGAAAACTGTTCTGTTTTTAACTTGTTATCAACGCATTTTAAATTCACTGTGTTGAAGACATGGATGAAGATCTAATTCAATTTGATTAATACATTCTTACCTTCTAAAACTCATTTTTTATACATAAATACTTACCTGTTAAATTGCCTACTTAAATTGTTGAATTTACACTTAAATCTGAATTTTATACTTACCTTGTATACATACATATACTTACCCTTTTGAATTGAATACTTACCTTAAACTCTACTTACCATTTATATCCATACTTTTCCTATATTATACTTACCTTTGAATTCGAGCAACCCTAATGCGAAACTCTAAAAACAAATTGGAAACTACCGCTTCTTTAGGTATTTACCTTTATGTACATACTCGTATGTATGTATGCTCACTACACAGCTTAGCGGGAGGTCATCGGCGGCCGCTAAGTTAGTTGTCGTTGAGCGCGCGGTTACTTACCTACTCTTTTTACAAATCTAAAATCATCACTCTTGTAATAAATAATTAAATTAAAAGTTGTGATATAAGTAAGACTGTGAACTAATAGTGAACCAAAGAAAAGAAACTATTGTAATAAGAACAGAAATTGTAAAATAAAGAAATTAAACGAGATTAAATTAAATATTAAAACTAAAGCTAATAGTGTTCTTATTTCCAAAGGAAATAGTGCTAGTGCCAATTGTGAGTGCCTCTACCCCTCCATTAGTGAAAATTTATACATGGTCCTCTCGGTGCCACGAAAGTGAACCAGCAAAAAGAAGAAAAAAAACCATACCTATTTCAATATAAAAGTACAAAAAGCAAAAGCGGTACAGTGCACAAGTGCTCAGAAGTTGTATGTTTCTGCATTACGGTGCTCCGAAAAAGTCAAAGTTAAAAAAAAAACCTGAAAAAAGAAAAAAAATTTGTTTGAATAAAAGTGGCGAAGAAAAGTTTACCTGAAAAGAAAGAAAATATTATATTAAATTGGTGAAAAACAAAATACTGAAAAGAAAGAAAGTATTATATTTGATTGGTGAAAATCAAAATCCTGAAAAGAAAGAAAATATTAGAGTAAATCGTTGGTGAAAAACAAAATCCTGAAAGGAAAAGAAAATACATTTTTGTTCAAAAAAAAATCTGAAAAAGAAAGAAAGTTCAAAAGTGAAAAGCATCTAAGTGAAAAGCCGGTGACCTAAGTAAAAAAAAAAAAAAAAAAAAAAAAATATATATATATACTTAGATAAAAAGTTAGTGACTTGAAAAGAAAGGAAAATTAAAGTCGGTAGCCTGGAAAAAAAAAATTAAGGGAAATATACAATAAACAACATCAAAAAGTACAGTCACGCAAGACGCAAAGACAGCAAAGAATTCAGCCTTAGCAAGCCGTTACCCAAGGAGCGGTATCCACAACCCGTTGCAGTTCTCAAGGTATTCACCCGACCAAAGTAAGTGCCGTTATAGAATTTTCCATAAATATAAATAATTTACACATACATCCCATAAACCCACTATATTTATAAAATATATACATAATATATATATATATATATATAAAATATATACATATATTACTCCCCTTCTCTATCCCATATACCGCACACTGCCCCGCTAGCAATTTGCTGTTTATTTGTACATCTGTACACACACTCGGATCTGACAACGGTTATTTTTAAAAATCGGGCCTAATAAATAAATTGACTCTATCACCAACTCTGCTTTACCCATACTTATTAGCACTTCGCCACAAAAAAATTTCCAAAAATTACCACTTACACAAACAAATTACCTTGGACTCAGATGCGCTGAGACAAGTGCATAACTCCGCCCACAACAAATTCGAAATTTCCAACTCATATATATACACATACTTGTACTCAGATGCGCTGAGACAAGTACATAATCTCACCCCGCTCAAAGCACAGCAAGTATACACACATATACGAGGTGTGTTCAAAAAGTATCGCCAATTTTGTGTTTTTTCAAAAAATTATTTATTTATTCATGAATATCTATTTTGTCCCCTTCAAAGTAATTCCCATGAGATATTATACTCTTGTGCCAACGGTTTTTCCAATCTTCGAAGCACTTCAAAAAATCATTTTTTTGTATCTTGTTCAGCTCCTCCTTCGATGCCGTCTTTATCTCGTCAAGAGAAGCGTAACGTCGTCCTGTCATGGGCCTCTTCAGTTTAGGGAACAAGAAAAAGTCAGAGGGGGCCAGATCTGGGGAATACGGTGGCTGCGGCATCATTAGTGTGTTGTTTTTGGCCAAAAAGTCGCGCACAAGCAACGATGCGTGAGCAGGGGCGTTATCGTGGTGCAAAAGCCAATTTTTGTTCTTCCACAAATGCGGGGGTTTCTGGCGGATTGCTTCGCGCAAATTGCGCATAACTTGCAGGTAATATTCCTTATTGACCGTTCTTCCCTGTGGCAAGAACTCATGATGCACCACGCCCCTGCAATCGAAGAAAACTGTCAGCAAAACTTTCACATTCGACCGAACTTGGCGCGCTTTTTTCGGTCTTGGTTCGTGCGGCAGCTTCCATTGAGATGATTGAGCTTTGGTTTCCACGTCATAACCATAAACCCACGATTCGTCACCAGCTATGACCCTCTGGAGCAAATTTGGGTCGTCGCGGACAGAGTTTAACATCTCATTAGCAATGTTCATGCGATGCTGTTTTTGGTCACAGTTGAGCAATTTTGGTACGAATTTCGCGTAAAAATCGAAGACGATCCAAAACACGTGCAAGCAAAGCAGCTGTCAACAATTAACTGAACATTCAAAATGGCCGAGCTTGTCGGCATAAGTGAGAGACATGAGTACCAACATAACGCCATAAAAAATTCGAAATTCGAATATACGTAACCAGCGAAAATTCAAAATTCGCTATACTTTTTGAACACAGCTCGTATGCCCATTTCCAAAGGTGCTGCTACTTAAAAATAGTACAGTGGGCCACAGCTGCTAAAAACGGTCTTCAAAATACAGTGGGGCAAACCCATTAACATCTTCTCGTGTACTTCTAATACACATTTACTTAAATATATATCTGTGTACTCCTAATACACAGTATATTGATTACATCTTCTCGTGTACTTCTAATACACATTTACTCAAATATATATCTGTGTACTCCTAATACACAGTATATTGATAACAGTTTCTCGTGTACTTCTAATACACAGTTACTCAATTATATGTTTTGTGTACTCCTATTACACACTCCCATAAAATACCCACGTAAGAATGGCTGAAGATAAGGTAGACAAACCATTGAATCTCCCAGCTCCCCAAGGACCAAGAACACGGTCAAAATCTCAAGCCGAAGAGGAAGAACTGTCCCTAATAATGAAAAAATGCTTATTCGAATTGGCAAAACTGGAAAAGTTCTGCGAAAAATGGTGGACCATTTGTGAGACCGATCACACAAAATCCAGTTTGCAGACTTATTTGGAGGAACTCAACAGACACATAGCAGCAGTAGAACGGGCATATGAAGCGGCGCACCTGAATCTCACGGAGGAACGGTCCCTGGCATCAATAAACGAAAGGTACGACAACGCGATGGAGACAAATATGCAAACCAGGACTAGGATAAATGAGCTGCTCGCAAATCTGGAGCCGAATCCTATCACCCCAAGTCAACGACCAACGCTAGCACCCATGGCTAACTCCGAACCCTACCTCAAAGTTCCCGCATGCGACACAGAAGTTTTTCACGGAGGATACGATACGTGGCCGTCATTCAGAGATATGTTCACGGCAGTGTACATAAATCACCCCAAACTTTCTCAAGCACAGAAGCTCTACCACTTGAGACAAAAAACCCGTGGAAAAGCAGCCCTAGTTATTCAAAAATACGCCCTCAATGACCAAAATTTCGAATTGGCCTGGGGCGCACTCAAATCTAGATACGAGAATCGTAGAATTCTGGTGGATAACCAGCTTAAAACTCTATTTAACATGCAACCCGTATTCTATGAAAGTGGGGAAAGAATTCAGGAAATTCAAACCACTATAAATAACTGCCTCTCCACCCTAAACTCTAACAATGTACCCACTAGCAACTGGGACCCCATACATAAATATTTATGCTCCTCAAAGCTTCCCGATCAGACTCTAGCGCTATGGGAACAATCGCTTGAATCTAGAAAGGGATTACCCCTATGGTCGGAAATGGACAAATTCCTCACTACCAGATACGAAGTAGTGGAACGCCTAGGTACTTACAGACCAAGTAAACCACGCAATTCAAACTCGAGCTTCAATTCTCGATCGTCGACACCCCAAAATCAGACCAATAGCTTCAGACATAAATCCCACTCCTATCATAGCGAACAATCCCGGGAGGTTTCTTGCAAACTTTGCAACTCAAATCACTCGATGATGAATTGCGTGAAATTCAAAAATCTTAGTGTGCCGGAGAGAAACAAGTTCGTCAGAGACAATAGATATTGCAAAAATTGCTTAGCATTTTCCCACTTGGAGTCCGAGTGTAGAAGCAATTTCAAATGTGTGTATTGTCAAAAGCGGCATCACTCTCTGCTGCATTATCAGACACCTCTGCCAGCAAACTCCCACACTTCTCGCCAAACGCAGAGAAGTAATCAATCCAAAGTCACTCCCCAAATAATAAGTGACCAAGAAAAACCCTCAACATCAAAACAGGCAATGCAATCTCAGGAATTGCGAACTGAAACCTCCTCAACAAAGCAAGATACAGCGAATAAAGTGCTATCTCATTTCTCCTTCAATAAGGAACGAACGTTGCTGCCCACAGCAATTGTCCCGATACTCCATCGAGGATAAACGTTCAAAGTCCGTGCGTTGGTAGACCAAGGCTCTCAAAAGTCATTCCTCTCCTCCCGAATACAACAATTGCTGGGCCTACCAACAAAAAGAACAAACTACCAAATACTAGGCATGGGCGGGCGCATAGTCCAAAACTCCAATAAAACATGCGCTATAACAATTTTTTCTCTGGATTTAAAGACCCAAATCATTACCCAAGCCATAATATTACCACAATTAACACACTTTCTCCCCTCTTTCAAAATAAAAACGGAGGAACTTCAAAATTTCTCCTCCTTAACGTTAGCAGATCCCACTTGTTTCTCTCCAGGTCGAATAGATCTGGTAATAGGTAGTGCTATACTCCCAAAAATCCTCCTTCAAGGTCTCGAAACCAGTGTCGCTGGAAGCCTCATTGCTCAGAATACCATCTTTGGATGGATATTGAGCGGACCAGTAACTGAGCAAATTTCAACCTTCTCCACCCACATAGTGGAAAACCCCGATGACTCCCTAAATGAACTCCTTAAGAATTTTTGGGAGCAGGAAGAAGTTCATTCCACCACACCCATCACAGATGAAGATAAGTTCTGCGAAGAACTCTACACAAAGACCACCATTAGAAGAGAAGATGGTCGCTACATGGTAAAGCTCCCATTTAAGGAAAGCTTTCCAGGAGCTCTAGCCCTCGGTCACTTACGACCCGCTGCTCAGCAGCAGTATATAAGCATAGAAAGAACGCTCGAAAATAAACCCGAGTTAAAAGAAAAATATTCTGAAATGTTGGAAGAATATTTAACCATAAATCACATGGAACCCACCTCACCACTCGAAATTATAAAAGAAGGTAAATACTATTCTTCTATTTACCCCATCACGCTGTTATAAAACCAGACAGGAAAACAACCAATGTACGAGTGGTCTTCAATGCCTCCAAACTCTCCCACTCAGGTAGTTCATTGAATGACGTCTTACATACTGGCCCAACTCTACAAAACGACTTAATGCTCATTATCCTAAAATGGCGCCTCTATAAGTTCGTTTTTAACGGCGACATCGAAAAGATGTACCGCCAAATACTCATACACCCGGAAAATCAAGACTATCAAAGAATTGTCTTTCGCAGATCTCCAACCTCACCTCTCGAGGATTTCAAACTAAAAACAGTCACCTTTGGTGTTAATTGTGCCCCATACCTAGCTATTCGCACCCTCCATCAGCTAGCAGCAGACACCAAAGACAAATTCCCAACCGCCAACAATGTTCTTCTGCATGAGACTTATGTAGACGACATCCTCTCTGGCGGACACGATATACAGTCCACACTCAACTTCATAAATGAAGTTATCGAAGCATTAAAGTCAGCCGGCTTCCCGCTGAAGAAAATAACGGCCAATCACCCAAGCATACTGAAGTCTATCCCAAAATCTGACCTCCTTGATGAAGATTTTCTCAAATTCCATGATGCAAGTTCGACAAAGACACTTGGAATAAAATGGAATGCCCTAAACGACTCGTTTTCATACTCATATGACCCTATACCCGCCGCTAACTCAAACACAAAGCGGCAAATATTATCGGCCATTGCGAAATTGTTCGACCCGGCAGGATGGCTATCGCCAATAATGATTTTAGCTAAAGACCTCCTCCAACAACTCTGGTTCGAAGGAACAGACTGGGACGAACATGTCAAACCCTCAGCCTTCCACAAATGGAGCAATTTTCGGGAAAATCACTCAGCGATAGCCTCCATACAAATCCCTCGATGGATCGGATTCTCTCCCGACACACACTATCAATTTCACGGATTTTCTGACGCCTCAGAAAAGGCATTTTGCGCGTGCGTGTATTTACGCACGCAGAATGGTGAGAACGATGTTACCACTCACCTATTAGCTGCAAAAAGCAAGGTGGCTCCCTTAAAGACAGTAAGCCTTCCCCGACTAGAACTTTGTGGAGCAGTACTCCTCTCCAAACTAGTCAAATAGATTTGCTCTCACCTCCATCTGTCCTCAAATGATCTAATTCTTTGCTCAGACTCCTCCATAGTCCTAGCATGGCAAGAAAAACCACCCCACACTTGGAAGACCTATGTAGCGAACCGCACTGCCGAAATTCTCCAAAGGGTCAGTAATGCTACCTGGCGTCATGTGGCAAGTGGTGATAATCCAGCAGATCTCTGAACCCGTGGATGTAAACCCCAAGAATTAGCGGAATCCTCCCTGTGGTGGAAAGGCCCCTAGTGGCTCTCTAAAACTCCCACTTTATGGCCAAAACCGATTCCACAAAACCCCAGTGCACCAGAGCAGAAGCGCATTGAAGTATTATACACGGTGGATACCTCGGATCCATTGAAACGCTTATCCTCGTTCGCCAGAGCCCTTCGCGTCATTTCGTACGTCTATCGCTTCATCCACAAAGCGAAAAAACTACCGCTTTCCTCAACTCGTTCTCTATCTCAAGAGGAGATTACATATTCGAAAGAACGCCTTATAATCCTAACCCAACAAATATATTATGCGGAAACAATTTCACTGCTTAAAGCCTCAAAACCAATTAGTAAAAAGAGCTCACTGCTACCACTCAGTCCGATGTTAGACAAAAAGGGGATATTACGTGTCAATGGCCGCCTCAGTTACGCCGCCCTCAGCTACAACGAACGTCACCCGATTATAATTCTCGAACCCTCCAGATTCTGCTCGCTCTTTCTAGAGTTTATCCACACTCTCTTACTGCATGCCGAAAAGCAGCTCATGATCAGGATGGTACACCAAGAGTATTATATCCCCCGCTTGAAGCAGAAAATAAAGGCTTGCATTTTTCATTGCAAGACCTGCACGATCCACAAACAAAGGATGAACTCGCAGATCATGGCCGCATTACCCGCCGAAAGGTCGACATTCCATTTCACACCACAGAAGTCGACTTCGCGGGCCCATTTCTCGTAAAGACATCATCTCTACGTCGCGCTCCCTACACTAAAGCTTATGTCTGCGTATTTGTTTGTTTCTCCACAAAAGCCATTCACCTGGAAGTCTGCTCGAACTTGACTACCGAAGCTTTTAGAGCCGCATTTGCGCGTTTTGCCGGCCGCCTCGGCATCCCACATAAAATCATGTCCGACAACGGAAAAACGTTTATCGGCGCACATAGAGCCATGAAAAAGGAAATCTCCCTTTTCCTCAAGGAAGCAGGCCAAGACATCGACCAAAAGTATGCTCCCCAGGGCCTCTCGTGGCAATTCATCCCGCCATATGCTCCTCACATGGGCGGGCTTTGGGAAGCTGCAATCAAAAGCTTCAAAACCCATTTGACAAAAGTCGCCGGTAATCATAAGTTCTCATTTGAAGAATTTACAACCCTAATCGTTCGCATCGAGGCAGTCCTCAACTCGAGACCTATTTCTCCCATGTCCGAAGACCCGACAGATTTACTTGCGTTAACCCCAGGACACTTCCTGCGCGGGGCCCCACTGCTCTCTCTGCCTGAACCTAATGCAGAAAGTCTCAGCATCATGCACAAATGGCAAATGCTGAAAGTCTTGCACCATCAATTCAGCAACCGCTGGAAGAATGAGTACCTCCAAGAACTACATAAACGTCAAAAATGGAAACCCCGACAGAACAACCTCAAAGAAGGAGATCTGGTCGTCGTCAAGGATGATCTTCTACCTCCCAACGAATGGCGATTAGGGCGCATCTCCAAACTCCATGTAGGACCCGACGAGAATGTTCGTGTCGTAGACATATGCACTCAAAACGGAACAATCACTCGTAACATCACTAAGATATGTTTATTGCCCCCCTCATAGTTCTCTTCCAACGTTTTCCTCATAATCCTCCAACCCTCCATTACAATCTCCGATTTACCATAATGCTTACTGCTCTCTTAACGTTTTCTCTACAGATCTCATCATGGAACTGGGAAAATGCCGCCTATGCTGCTGTCAACACTCGTTGCGTCATTGCCATGCATTTTTGGCTATGACTCCGGCAGAGCTATACGAATCCGCCCGCGTCCATCGCTACTGCATAAATTGCATGGCCACATCCCACCCTACCGGTGCATGCAACTCCACAGGTAGCTGCCGTCACTGCGGCAGAGCTCACCACACCCTTTTGCACCGTCCGACAATTTCACCGTCAACACGTGATCGGCGTCCAGCACCTTCGCCACCGGTGCGCCATCGGCGCGACGATCAACAAAGGCGAGTCACCCGTACCATAGAAAGACCAGCGCCCCTGGGGCGGAGCCGAAATGTCAATCAACGTAACATAAGGAAGTTGGGTAACCAAGCAAAGGTCACTCTACAGAAATTGCAAGAGGTTCTAAATTTGTCAACTCCGCAGGCCGGCCGCCATGTTGAAGACATGGATGAAGATCTAATTCAATTTGATTAATACATTCTTACCTTCTAAAACTCATTTTTTATACATAAATACTTACCTGTTAAATTGCCTACTTAAATTGTTGAATTTACACTTAAATCTGAATTTTATACTTACCTTGTATACATACATATACTTACCCTTTTGAATTGAATACCTACCTTAAACTCTACTTACCATTTATATCCATACTTATCCTAAATTAACTTACCTTATATATAGCAACCCTAATGCGAAACTCTAAAAACAAATTGGAAAACTACCGCTTCTTTAGGTATTTACCTTTATGTACATACGAGTACTCGTATGTATGTATGCTCACTACACAGCTTAGCGGGAGGTCATCGGCGGCCGCTAAGTTAGTTGTCGTTGAGCGCGCGGTTACATACCTACTCTTTTTACAAATCTAAAATCATCACCTCTTGTAATAAATAATTAAATAAAAAGTTTTGATATAAGTAAGACTGTGAACTAATAGTGAACCAAAGAAAAGAAACTATTGTAATAAGAACAGAAATTGTAAAATAAAGAAATTAAACGAGATTAAATTAAATATTAAAACTAAAGCTAATAGTGTTCTTATTTCCAAAGGAAATAGTGCTAGTGCCAATTGTGAGTGCCTCTAACCCTCCATTAGTGAAAATTTATACACACTGTTCCAAACACATTTACTTTATTTCCATTATAGTCAAAAATTAACAACTTTTCATTTTCATTCTCCAAATCAACTTTCAGCTTTTTGAATATTTTGGCCGGAATGCAATCCACGTCAGATCCCGTATCTATTTTAAATCTAACCACTTGATTTCCTGTTTGATACTCTTTGTACCACCGCTTCGTATGGTTTGCCGAGCTACTCGAGTTTATTCTATAAATATGATCAACTTTGATAACCTTACTCGCACTTCCATCAATGATTTGTACATAATTACCTGAGTTACCCCAGTAGATTGAATGTTGTTGTTTTCCATTGTTGTTGTTGTCCTATTTACGGCTTCCACTTCTGTGTTCTGCTTTGGTTGCGTTGTTGTCTGTTTGCCTGCTTTTTGACTTACAAAAACGCTGAAAATGGCCCCTACGTCCACATGATCGACAATTGATGTGTTTAGGTTTGCATGACTGCAAATGATTTGCAGTGACACAGTTGTAGCACTGACGTATTATTGCATCTATTGCCTCCTTTGGTTCATTGTCTAACACGCTGTTGACACTTTGTTGAATATGTGCGTTCAACATAACCTTGTTTTCTTTCGCTGCTTCATACGTTTTACAAATTTTTATCTTCCAAGCCAATAATAATTCGATCTTTCAACATTCGTTTCAAACTCCGCAAACGGCTGCTTTTCTTTCTGCAAGATATTGTTGAACTTGAACGATACCATGGTTGCATTTTTCTTTGGTATGCAATATCCATCGAAAGCCTTTAACACATAATTTAATGTGTGCTGGTTCACTACTGCAGTAGCATTTTGATCACCATACTCCCCTGGTGCAACAACAATACTCTCTCCGATAATAGCGTCTTCTGTTCCATCGTTTGGAAACAAAATGTTATAAATTTCCCGCGCTTGACGGCCAATCAACCATAAAAATGTTGCAGTTTTTGTCGATTCAGTTTCCTTTGCTTTACCAGTTGCTCGCATGTACATCAAAAATTCATTTTTCAATGCTCGCCATTCCTTTGCCACATTTGCACAATCCAATTCCTTTGGTAACCGATCGTTAGACATGTTTCAACGTTAAATGCTTGCTTTTCGATGAAATATCACCCAATATTTGCGATATCTCTAGTTACGATGATGAATATGTGATCATATCCACGTTTCCGATACTGATGCTCCGACAATCCACGGATTTTCCAACTATTGCTAGCTATTGCACGCTATTTTGCAACGTGGCGTAGCCCTTTTATATGTTCCTCTGCTCAGTACCGTACTTATTTTTATACCTTGTAGTGCTTCGCACACATGGTATATTAACTTTAGTCGCGTAACGGCATTAACGGATCGAATATATCAAAATGTTCAGGACGAAAAGAGAAATTGATTAAGCCATATGCGTGCGTCCGTCCGCCTGTGAACACGATAACTTGAGTAAATTTTGAGATATCTTAATGAAATGCGGGTTCCTTGGCACTCATCTCCGAGCGCCATTTAAAATGGGCGAAATCGGATGATAGCCACGCCCACTTTTTATAAATATAATATTTTCGAAAACACACAAAAAGTGATTACTCAGTACATAATACACCTATAAGGATAAAATTTGGGAATACATTGAGATTGAGACATAAAATAAATTTTTCAAGAAATTTTTGAAAATGGGAGTGGCACCGCCTACTTTTGATTAAGTCAAATTTAGAAATAATATTAATCATAAATCAGAAACCGTTCAAGATATCGAAACGAAATTCAGCAAGCAGGTGTGCAGGTATGCAAGGAATGTTCCAGCAAAAATGGGCGAAAATTTTCGAAAATGGGCGTGGCCCGCCCTTTTTGTAGTGGACTATTCCACAGAACTTGTTATGCCATAACTCCGCCCAAAATTGATTTGTGGAAACGAAATTTGGTGATAATGTTCTATATATAAAGGTAACTGTTTGCTGTAAAATTGAGCGAAATTGCTTAACCCATTAAACGCGAAAGCTAAATAGCAAAGATGGAGGAACCAAACTTTGTGTGGATACTACAAGGGTTGATATGTACACAAAACTACAAACAAAAGTTTCGACCCCTATCCGGGGGGTCTGTACGACCCGTGACATATATGTAACGCTCGCGGGTTTCTGTTATGTAATACAATGTTTGATACTAACATGTAAATAAACACTTCCATTGGATTTAATTCATCAATTTTATTATTTTAATTATAAGTATTACAAAAAGAAAACGCAACAAGTACAAACGTATGAAAATTCATGAATTTTTGGTTGAGAAAGCAAACTCATACTGGCCTAAAGTGAAAGTTGTAGAAACAATCCACACACAAACCTACGTCACACTTTACACATTTGGTGTTTATTGATCGCTGGCAGTTGTTTCCAGCACAGCGTCTCCTGGTGGGATTTCTAACTATGAAATAGCTAATTAGGTCATATCTAGCATCAAGCTCAATTTGCGAATCCGGACGTCTAAATCCCCATGGTCCTCGGACTTGTCCATAAGTACGAAAAAAGTGATTAGCAATGGTTCTTCTAAACTGTAGCTGGGTTAGGCCGTGTCCGCCTTTTCTATGTAAGAGCCAAGCATTTTGAATGGAGACATCAACCAACCAGGTAAAAATTGAGAACCACCACTTCTTTCCTCTAGCTCCAATCCTGTAAGCGTTAACGTTTTGGTCCATACGGTCTGTTCCGCCCATATTCTTATTATACATTACGATAGCATTGGGGACTTGAACCTGAATTCGAGCATGTTCTGCCCTAGAGTATCTTCCAGCTGTCCCTACCGGTTCCTTCCCAAATAAAGTTGATGCAACGGAAACTACTGCATTGTCCACCTATTTCGTGACTGTAATATCGCATTCAGAAATCCGAGAACTAGCCATATAACCACGTTCCTTTTTTTTAAACTTATCCTTGAGTGGCAAAGGACAAGAAATTGGTATAGAATTTTGCCGAATTGTTCCAGTTCCCTAATATCCCAGTTTTTTAATCCAACCAAAACACGTATTGAGGTGAAGAGATTATCAAAAAAAAATTGAAATGGAAGTGGCTTCCAAGTTTCATCGAATTCATCGATCATTGAAAACAAAGGTGCAGCGTTCTTCCCATAGTTTGCAGCGTACTCGTCGTTCATCCTAGGGTTTTTTCCCTGATACATCTCGAAGTTTAGAAGATAACCGGAAGGAGTATTTAGACACCACATTTTAAAACCAAATCTTAACGGTTTGCCTCTAATAAATTGTTTACAACCGTGCCTGCCGTAGTATTCCACCATTGATTCGTCGTAGGACAAATTCCGCTCTGGATGAAAATTGTTTGCAAACTTCACTTTCAAAGCATCAGTTAGGGGTCTCAATTTCCATATTTTATCCGATAAATCTGTCTTTCCGGGGTCAATAAAGTGTAGATTTCTAAAAATAGTTCGAAAACGATCACGCCTCATCGAATCAATAATCACAAGATTTTGAATATCTTTGTCAACGCTCCAATATGCTTCTTTGTTTGGACAATATGTATATCCACTTATTATCAGAATTCCTAAAAATACTTTCATTTCTCCAACTGTAATATTTGGGTTCCCATTATTATTTAAGAGCGAATATCTGTTTGACTCGTCACACAACATTTGCAATAATTCATCATCAAAAAACTTTTGGAATTGCTCATATGGCTCTAAGTTGGTGCAGTCACTGTAATTACCCTCAGGGAAAATTGGAGATCTCGGTTCGATATTATCATCGACCCACGTGAAGGATGGTTTGGCTCTCTTTGCCTTACTATGTGACTGACCTGCAGTTATCTTACGACGACGAGAATTGGATTGTTCCCTAGGCTTTTGAGTTGAACGCGATGTACTCGGCTTTTCGGATGCTTGCTCAGAAGGAAATGATTCCTCCAAAAGGTTTACTTCTAACTCTGAGATAGAATGATTCAAGCAGTCTAAAATTTCAGCGTCCATATCAAACTCGGGGTTCTCTTCGACGTCGGTATTTTTTCTTGTAACAATTTCACAATCGTCGACAAGCTGTATATGTGACAAGTTTTCCAAAGTACCGCCGTCTTCATCTCCGGAATCATCACCTGAAAGAGCATCCGCGTCAGGAGCCCCTATATATATAGCTTCCACTTCTTCTTCTTCATTATTTGTAAACTCGTCCAAAACTGCGCAAACTTCTTCAACGGTTAGTTTTGCCCTAATAAAGGAAGAACACGCACATAAATATGTTTATTATATGTATATAGTTATACACTTCATAAGGTGAACCCGCGAACGTGACATATATGTCACAGGTACACAAGACGAAAAAAAAAACCTACAAATATAGTCATTTTCAATTTTTTTTTATTAGCACAAAATTTCAAACACTATCAAAATATACAAAACACACTTTTCACATAAATCGCTGGCACTTTATTAACAATCGTACTTACCGACAACGTGTTCCCATTTCGACAGTTTTTTTAGGTGTATGAAATCGGCTTCGTATTCACTGCGCTACTAATTTTGCTACACTAAACGGAAAGGGCAAAATATAGCACATACTTATTCTTTGATTTGTTCAGTCAATTCTAATTTATAATTTGGAACATTTAAAATTGCATTTCAAAAAAGTCGTAGATTTATGTGAAAGATCGGAGCGTTACATATATGTAACACTAGCGTTTAATGAGTTAATGTCAACGAACAGTTTTTTAACATAGTTCTGAAAATTTTTTTTGTAAACTTTAAAGAGCGATATTTCCACAACTAAGCAAATTATATCAATTAAATTTTGCACCATCTGAAACGGATACCTCGGTAGTTCTTCCTGAACCAGTTCTTCCTTTTAATGGCTACGCGTAAATTTTTCACAAATGGCATAAAATGTTACCATCTCCCTTATCTGACTCTTTTGGAATTACCAGCCGATGATCTCGAAATAACAGGTAATTTTCAAAATGAAGTTCATTTTTAAATTTGTGAAACACACGACTCAGATCGTCCAGTAGATGATCATTTGGCCACCCGTCTTCTACATATCGACAAATTCGCACAAAGGCTTCATCACGCTCAGCGGTTGAACGGTATAATTTGTAGTTTTTATCCGACAAACACGCTGATTTAGTGACCAAATGAATGATTCCAGTTAACTCTGGCTCTTCTGTACACTCAGACAATTGGGCCCGTGACAGGCAGTCAGCCACAAGCATTTCTTTACCCGGCTTGTAAACAACTGTCATCTTTGGATATTTCAAAAGTGCCATGAGCATTCGTTGACGCCGCATTGTCACATCATCTACATCCCGCTTGACCAATGTTTCCAACGGTTTATGGTCACTTTCAACAACAAATTCACGTCAATACAAAAAAGAATGAAACCTTTGACATGCGAAAACTATTGCCAACAGCTCTATTTCGATCTGAGCCCATTTTTGTTCGCTTTTACTTAGCGTTCGAGACGCATACGCCACTGAATGCCCATTCTGAACAATGACACAACCTAATCCATCCTTAGGTGCATCCGTTTGCACAATGACTGGCAACTTCGGATTATAAATGCCCAACACCGGTTCCGACGTTACTCTTTCAAGCAGACTTTTAAATTCTCGCTCATGATTTTCTGTCCACTAAAATTTTACATCATTTCACGTAAGATTCCGTAAATGTGCCGATTGCTTTGACAAATTTGGAATAAATTTGGCCAAATATTAAAGAATACCCAAAAATCTCGACACAGCTGCCTTATCCGTCGGTTTGTTGAATTTTTAAAATCGCATCCCTATACTTTGAATTCACCTTGAATTCCCCATCAAACAAAATATGACCCATAAATTTTACCTCACGCTTACGATATCGAATTTTATCAGGGTTACATTTAATGTTGTATTTAGCTCTTTGCATTACTTTATTCATGATCCGATAATTTTCTTCTTCTGTTTTTGCACAAATACCGACATCATCAAAATAAATTATCACTCCTTCTATATCTCCCAACATTTTGACCATTTCGCGTTGAAACAATTCGGGTACAAAATTCAACCCAAAAGGCACGCGATTAAACTTATATCGACCATAAATGTGGTTAAATCGGAACTCGCTTCGTCCAATTTCATCTGCCAATAGCCACTTTTCAAATCTAACACCGAAAAAATGCGTTTATCCGCCAACCCAGACGCTAAATCGTCTATCGTCGGAAACAAAAAATGCTCACGCTTGATGCACTCGTTGAGTGGTTTTGGATCTAAACAAATACGAAGTTTTCCGAGTTTGGCTTTTCGACTATTTGCAAATTATTGACCCTGGATCATTTTCTTTAATTGTAGTTTCAATCTTTCGAACAATGAGTTTGGTATCCGTTTCTTATAGTGGAGGACTGATTTCGAGTTTTCTTTCATGTTTATTGACAACGTTCCCGAAACTCTACGCAAACCTTCAAAGACATCGCGATTTTTTTTAAGAATTCCTCTTTTGTTTGTGACAAACTAGCTACAGAACCTCCAAAACCTACATCCGTTCGTTTGACTAATCCAAATCGCTCGCTTGATTCCAGACCGAGTATCGGTTCACATACATCATCGACGACAATAAAATGAGAAAACTGTTCTGTTTTTAACTTTTTATCAACGCATTTTAAATTCACTGTTGCAAACAAATTTACTTTATTTCCATTGTAGTCAAAAATTAAATACTTTTCATTTTCATTCTCCAAATCAACTTTCAGCTTTTTGAATATTTTGGCCGGAATGCAATCCACGTCAGATCCCGTATCTATTTTAAATCTAACCACTTGATTTCCTGTTTGATACTCTTTGTACCACCGCGTATGGTTTGCCGAGCTACTCGAGTTTATTCTATAAATATGATCTACTTTGATAACCTTACTCGCACTTCCATCAATGATTTGTATATAATTACCTGAGTTACCCCAGTAGATTGAATGTTGTTGTTTTCCATTGTTGTTGTTGTCCTGTTTACGGCTTCCACTTCTGTGTTCTGCTTTGGTTGCGTTGTTGTCTGTTTGTCTGCTTTTTGACTTACAAAAACGCTGAAAATGGCCCCTACGTCCACATGATCGACAATTGATGTGTTTAGCTTTGCATGACTGCAAATGATTTGCACAGTTGTAGCACTGACGTATTATTGCATCTATTGCCTCCTTTGGTTCATTCTCTAACACGCTGTTGACACTTTGTTGAATATGTGCGTTCCACATAACCTTATTTTCTTTCGCTGCTTCATACGTTTTACAAATTTCAATGACTTTACTTAATAGCTCATCTTTGCCGCCCAATATCTTCAATTTTTGCTTTTTATCTTCCACGCCAATAATAATTCGATCTTTCAACATGCGTTCTTCATATTTTAATTCGTTTCCTCAGTCGCACTTGGTATTGAAGTCACAAAACTGAATTTGCCTGCGAAGTTTCGTTTCAAACTCCGCAAACGGCTGCTTTTCTTTCTGCAAGATATTGTTGAACTTGAACGATTCCATGGTTGCATTTTTCTTTGGTATGCAATATCCATCGAAAGCCTTTAACATATCATTTAATGTGTGCTGGTTCACTACTGCAGTAGCATTTTGATCACCATTCTCCCCTGGTGCAACAACAATACTCTCTCCGATAATAGCATCTTCTGTTCCATCGTTTGGAAACAAAATGTTATAAATTTCCCGCGCTTGACGGCCAATCAACCATAAAAATGTTTCAATTTTTGTCGATTCAGTTTCCGTTGCTTTACCACATGTACATCAAAAATTCATTTTTCCATGCTCGCCATTTCTTTGCCACATTTGCACAATCCAATTCCTTTGGTAACCGATCGTTAGACATGTTTCAACGTTAAATGCTTGCTTTTCGATGAAATATCACCCAATATTTGCGATATCTCTAGTTACGATGATGAATATGTGATCATATCCACGTTTCCGATACTGATGCTCCCACAATCCACGGATTTTCCAACTATTGCTAGCTATTGCACGCTATTTTGCAACGTGGCGTAGCCCTTTTATATGTTCCTCTGCTCAGTACCGTACTTATTTTTATACCTTGTAGTGCTTCGCACACATGGTATATTAACTTTAGTCGCGTAACGGCAGTACATAACGGCATTAACGGATCGAATATATCAAAATGTTCAGGACGAAAAGAGAAATAGATTAAGCCATATCCGTGCGTCCGTCCGCCTGTGAACACGATATCTTGAGTAGATTTTGAGATATCTTAATGAAATGCGGGTTCCTTGGCACTCATCTCCGAGCGCCATTTAAAATGGGCGAAATCGGATTATAGCCACGCCCACTTTTTATAAATATAATATTTTCGAAAACACACAAAAAGTGATACATAATACACCTATAATGATAAAATTTGGTGAATACATTGAGATTGAGGCATAAAATAAATTTTTCAAGAAATTTTTGAAAATGGGAGTGGCACCGCGCACTTTTGATTAAGTCAAATTTAGAAATAATATTAATCATAAATCAGAAACCGTTCAAGATATCGAAACGAAATTCAGCAAGCAGATTTGCAGGTATGCAAGGAATGTTCCATGAAAAAAGGCGGGATCGGTTAAGGTCTACGCCCACTTTTATTAGAAAGATTTTGAAAAGGATCGTAGATATATTAAAACGGGAATAACTTTGCGTAAAATAGCTTTACATAATTTATATTTCAGTTTTAAAGTTTCCGTAAACAAAGAAATCCAAACACTTTAAATTTTCGAAAATGGGCGTGGCCCCGGCCTTTTGTAGTGGACTATTCCACAAAACTTGTTATGCCATAACTCCGCCCAAAATTGATTTGTGGAAACGAAATTTGGTGATAATGTTCTATATATAAAGGTAACTGTTTGCTGTACAATTGAGCGAAATTGGTTAATGCTAACGCCTAGTTTTTTAACATAGTTCTGAAAATTTTTTTTGTAAAATTTAAAGAGCGATATTTCTACAACTAAGCAAGTTATATCAATTAAATTTTGCACACATATAAAGCTTTTTAAGAAAAACTCAGCCGCAAACAAATTTTTTAAATTTCGAAGAAGTAGGCGTGGTGCCCAATTTTCAGTATAAAATTTCTGCTATTTTAAAGGCAATCGCTTATAATTCGATCTTGATATTTCAATGAAAATTGGTCAGCTGCTTCTCGGTACTATGTAAAAAGTTCACTAAAATGATCAGCACGATGACCGGAGTCGATTTAGCCATGCCCGCCTCTCCTTCCCTCTGTCTGTCTGTCCGTCTGTCTATTTGAACGCAAACTTGTCTCTCAGTTTTACAAAAGAATGCTGAAATTCGTGGTTTGCTTTGGCCGTTTTATAATATACTAGCAAACCCGATATACGTTGTTTTGACGTTTTGATATAGAACACATCTATATATAAAATTTCTTTCACTTGAACAAAATAAACTCCTAACTATACCGAACTGCAGCTTTATATGTCCTGGGGGATTTTCCAAAAGCTATATACAGACTGTGTCGTGCCCAGCGAACTCCTGAACTTATCGTGAAAGTTCAAGAGCAACACAAAACACAAAATATGTGGGCGTGGCCCCGCCCAGTTTTGAAAAATGATGTAGATATTGACTCAGTGACATACATATATCCAAATTTCATTAACTTAGACCAAAAAACTTCGGAATTATGACGAATTGAAACTTTATATAGCCTGGGGGGTGGCTCCGCTCACTTTTCCAATACTATATACTGTCTATGCTGTACCCAGTGAACCCAAGTATATATTCTGAAAATTTCATAAAGATCGGTTGAGTTCTTTGGCGCATATAAAATACACCCTTTTTTATATATATTTTTGTTACGAACACGAGGTATATTACTCCATTCGGCATAAACGAATCGAGATATATATTTATTAATGTTTATCAAAACCTTCAGGATGAAAAGTAAAATATTCGTGCAAGTAGTTAGAACCCCACTGCAAAAGCGAAGTTCTATATCTTTTTTGATATTCATTCCTTTCATGAACATGAAATGTTTGTACCTATACTGAAATGAGGATGAGCTGAGTCGATGTAGCCATCCTTCTTTCGATACGTCAATCTGTCTGTCCGTCTGTCTATTTGAACGCAAATAAGAACTGAAAGTAATAAAATAAACCTGCGTAAATTGGGATGCCATAATAAATCACTACTGGGTATATAATGTTCGGTCCCACCCGAACTTAGACTTCCTTACTTGTTTACATCTAGTTTTTCGACGCACACAAGGTATGACACTTTATTCGGCATAAACGAATCGAGATATATATTTATTAATGTATATCAAAACGTTCAGGAGGAAAAGTATCCGGGCAAGTAGTTAATAGCCCACTGCAAAAGCGAAGTTGTATATCTTTTTTGATGTTCATACCTTTCATGAACATGAAAAGTTTGTACGGATGAGAAGAAAAAGAGGTAGTCCCATCAAAAAGTATACTGAAGTGATCAGGCGGATGAGCTGAGTGGATGTAGCCAAATCCGTTTCTCGATACGTCTAACTGTCTGTTCGTCTGTCTGTTTGAACCCAATTACGAACTGAAAGTATTAAAATAGACCTGCGTAAATTGGGATGACATAATAGATCACTACTAGGTATATAATGTTCGGTTCCACCGGAACTTAGACTTCTTTACTTGTTTTTTTTAGTTATAACCGCGAGAAACCGATACAAATGTAGATTAATATTAAAACGCTTTAATATGTCTTCAATAAAAATACCAAATTTTCAATCACAATGGATTAATAATTTTTTTTGTTTGACTAAAAACTCCTACAAAAAAGAGCGAACTGTCAAGATCACTATTACTTTGATTAACATACTTTGAGTTAAAGTATACACCGGCGTCCGCGCGTCTGTCCAATTTAATTTCGAGCGATAGTTGACCCTCCCCTATACTGAACTGTACCAAAATCTTAAACAAAAATGTAAGCAATAGTTCAATTTTAAAATTTTTAGGGAAAACACAAGAAAAGCTACATTTTTTTAATAGAATCTATTATAAAGATGAGCTTCAAAAGCATCCAAAGTCGCTGCTGTTCACATAATTCAAATTTTTTTTTTTAAAAACGCAATCCAACTTCTATTTTTAGTAAAATTCTATAGTGAAAATGAGATTCAAAGGTATTCATTGCCACTATTTTCGGTCGGTTATTTAGATGCATCGTAAAATATTTGTTTTCAACACGTTTTATAGCAAAAAATAGTTCAAAATGTTTACTCCATTATAAAAATGAGGTTCAAAAACACCCATAGTGGCCCCTGTTCATATAATTAAAAATTTTTATTTTTTTTATGGGCAATCAAACTTCCATATTTTTTTTTTGTAAAATTTCATAATTAAAATGAGATTAAAAGGTATTCATGGCCTCTATTTTCGGTCGGGTATTTAGATGCATCCTAAAATCCTGAAAACACTAAGTGTTTATAATGAAATGTAATTTTTTACTGTTCATAAAACTCCAATATTAAAACGGGATTCCAAACCAGCCATGGCCGAATTATAATTGAAAACTTCAGATCAAAAAATAAGCAGAGTCAAAATAGGAAGGTGCGTCGTTGAGTCGGAATTGCTAAATTGAATTTGTAATTTTCTGTCGGTAAATGGATTACAAAAAAGCACTGCCTGTATACTAATAACCAAAAAATTACAATATGGCAACCATGTCTAAAAGGTGTACATATTTTCACACACTGAGCACATTGAGTTAAAGTAACCATTATCTATATATTAATAGGCTAACATTTTTTTCATACAATCAATTGCCAGAGTATATCTATATCTAAACATGCATAATTTCAATAAAAATGTATTTTGATATCTTCGTATGGGTCAGCAGCAGTGAATGGGCATATTATGTTTAACAAATAATTCTTCATTTATTTGTAACTAGCTGACCCGCCGAACTTTGTTCCGCCTTAAAAGCACAAATCATACAGTCACCCTGGGTCCACATTTAGGTCAATAAATTGGGACCCGGGTAAAATATCGAGGTGAAAGATATCTTAAATTTTAGGAGAGACGTCTAGAGAATGATTATTGAAAGTTTCACTCATTTCTATGCAGTCGTTTTTGTGTGACGCGGGCGTTATTGTAAAAAAACTACATTTTTGGTCACATTTTTCCCACATTTTGGCCAATTACTCGGGAACTGGATGAGATATCGAAATGAAAGTTGTCCTAAATTTTAAGTTAGACGTTAAGTGATAGAATGATGAAAGTGTCATGCAATTCTATTTAGTAGTTTTTGCGTGATACGCGCACAACCATACAGACGGACAGACAGACAGACAGACAAAAATTCTAAAAATTGTAGATTTGGGTTCCGCTGGTCCAATAACGACCTCTCCTATCAGTTTTTCTTGAATATCTTCAATGTACAGACATCGACCTGTTAAAATTTTATTATATGTAAAGATAATTCATTAAAGTTTTCTGTACAAAGCCGAAACTGTCAACAACAGTATCTGACTGCGTTATTGTACATACAGTAGTAGCGCAAGTGGTAAGCGTTTCGGCTACGACGTTTACACTCCAAGGTTTGAGCCCAAGTTCCGGACAACTTTTTTTCTTTTGTTAAATTTAATTTGTTTTTAAATATGTATATAAAAACTTCTTATCATGATTTTTTTTAAATTTATTATATTTTTAACCCAATATTTTTCTGTGTATGACGTCTATCTTGGAGTGAAAAAATTAACGCCAGAAAATGTTTCCAGTTTGTCATAACAAAATACTAAAAAAAATACCTACAGAGCTTCATTAAATTAAATATTTTCTCAATAATATTTGACTTAAGGTAAACATATATTCAATTTTCTATTTACGAAGTGGTTAGAAATCGTGTTATTTTTCTTGAAAACATTAACTATTTTCTTCTTCAAATATTTTAATTTGTCAAAGGGCAGATATATAACCCAAACCCTTACATATGTATACTAAATTTTACCAGTTAAGATGATAACCTTCCTTAAGAATCAACATGAAATGTGTTTTAAATATGTCTAAGTTGTAGTTGAAGAAAAAAGCCAGAAAACCATCATTTCATTATAGTTTTCTCCCCTTCAATGGACCTTAAGAAAAGCCAGATGTAAAGGAAAAATTGCGAAAACTGCCTATACATAAAAAAAAAACAATATGGAAACCGGCGTCACGCAAATATTGAGAAATTTGTGGAAATTCTAAATGAACATTTCATTCATTTTCAAAAGCCATATGGATATGTGTACGAGTATGTGCTCCTAATGGTGGAAATATTTTCTGAAGCAGGCATAGGCGTCTCAGGTGACGCGTGCGTTCCATGGTTCGATCCCAGGTTCCGGCCAATAGTTTTGTTTTATAAAATTGAATTTCTTTCCTCGACTTGATTTTGTAAATCTTTTCTTAAAACCAATTTTTGCTAAAAAAAACCGCAAGACAATTACTAAAAATTTACTATAACAAAATATGTAAGATAAATACTTACATAGTTACATAGTTTTATAACTTTTTTTTAAACAATTTACTTTGTTCTGATTGATATAGGACTTAAGGTAAACTTATACGCATATCCATAAGAAATAATAAGTTCCAAGATATATCGCAAAATATTACTGAAATGCTATAAAAGTCAATATGAAATATCTTTAAACATATCTTAATTGGGGTTATGGAAAAAAAATTTCCGCCCGCTAAATGGGTTTCAAAAAAGCCAGACCTAAAGTAAATTTGCTAAATTGACAGCACTGTCTGTATATCCAAAACAAAAAAACCAAAATGGAAACCGGCGTCATGCTTATATTGAGAAATTTAAGGAACTTTAAAGTAGTCGCTAAATTAATTTGCAATCAAAATATGTATGTGTGGACACACTCCAACGGTGAAATATTTTCATTCCCTCACTCATTGAGCATATTGAGTTAAAGTAGTGGGGTCGGTGCGTCCAATTCATATTTCATTTGCTCTCCAAAAGGTAGAAATATTTTCATTATCTTACTCATTAAGCAAATTGAGTTAAAGTATTTAATTTTGAGCGAGAGTTGTCCTCCTATACTGAACTGTACCAAAATCTTAAAAAAAAATACCAGATCTTGCACGTTTTATTGCAAGCAATAGTTCGAAATTAAAATTTTTAGGGAAAACACAATAAAAGCTTAATTTTTTCAATAGAACTCTATTATAAAAATGAGATTCAAAAGCATAAAAAGCTGCTGTTCACATAATTCAAAAATTTTGTTTAAAACGCAATCTAACTTCTATTTTTTGTAAAATTCTATAATGAAAATGAGATTCAAAGGTATTCGTTGCCTCTTTTTTCGGTCGAGTATTTAGATGCATTTTTAAATCCTAAAAATCCTAAGTGTTTATAATAATATGTAAATTTTTACTGTCGTTGAGTCGGAATTGCTGAATTTAATTTGTAATTTTCTCCCATTAAATGGAATACAAAAAGCCCTGCCTGTATACTAATAACCAAAAAATGACAATACGGCAACCATGTCTAAACAGTGGACATATTTTCTCTCACTGAGCACATTGAGTTAAAGTAACCATTATCTATATATTAATAGGCTAACGTTTTTTTATACAATCAATTGCCAGTTTTTCTATATCTAAACAAGCATAATTTCAATAAAAATGTATTTTGATATCTTGGTATGGGTCAGGAGCAGTGCATAGGCATACTATGTTTAACAAATAATGATTCATTTACTTGTAGTTAAAGTTTTCTGCATAAAGCCAAAGCTGTCAACTACAGTATCTGACTGCGTTATTGTACATACAGTAGTAGCGCAGATGGTAAGCGTTTCGGCTACAAGGTTTACACTCCAAGGTTTGAGTCCAAATATCGGACAACTTTTATTTTTTTTGGTTTAAATTTAATTTGTTTTTAAATATGTATATGAAAACTTCTTATCATGATTTTTTTTAAATTACTATATTTTGAACCCAATATTTTTCTGCGTTGACCTCTATCTTGGAGTGAAAAAATCAAATTTTTGCAAAAAAACCACAGAAAATATTTCCAGTTTATCGAAACAAAATACTTAAAAAAATACCTACAGAGCTTCATGAATTTTTAAAGAAATTAAATTTTTTCCCAATAATATTTGACTTCAAGTAAACATATATGTAGCCTATATGTAATAATATTATAATAATTTTATACCACAACCCAATTCCGTCGGAACGAGAAACTTAGTAGATAATTTTGATAATTTTAATTATTTTGATCGGAGTTTTCCGACGAGACAGAATGGCTGGTAGACCCTAATTTTAAACTACAAAAAGGTGAAAACACAGCTTGTAGCTTCTTCCATTTTGTATTTACGAAGTGGTTAGAAATCGGGTTAATTTTTCTGAAGACATCAACTATTTTCTTCTTAAAATATTTTAATTTGTCAAAGGGCAGACATATAACCCGAACCCTTATATATGTAGACTAAATTTGACCAGTTAAGATGATACCTTCCTTAAAAATCAACATGAAATGTGTTTTAAATATGTCTAAGTTGTGGTTGAGGAAAAAAGTCAGAAAACCATCATTTCATTATAATTTTCTCCCCTTAAACGGACTTCAAAAAAACCAGATGTAAAGGAAAAATTGCGAAACGTGCCTGTATATAAAACAAACAAGTAAGGGAGTCTAAGTTCGGGTGGGACCGAACATTATATACCTAGTAGTGATTTATTATGGCATCCCAATTTACGCAGGTCTATTTTATTACTACAGACGGACGGACAGACAGATAGACGTATCGAAAGAAGGATGGCTACATCGACTCAGCTCATCCTCCTGATCATTTCAGTATACGTACAAACATTTCATGTTCATGAAAGGAATGAATATTAAAAAAGATATACAACTTCGCTTTTGCAGTGGGGTATTAACTACTTGCACGGATATTATACTTTTCATCCTGAAGGTTTTGATATACATTAATAAATATATATCTCGATTTGTTTATGCCGAATGAAGTAATATACCTTGTGTGCGTAACAAAAATATATATAAAAAAGGGTGCCTTTTATAGGCGCCAAAGAACTCAACCGATCTTTATGAAATTTTCAAAATATATACTTGGGTTTACTGGGTACAGCAAAGACAATATAAAGTATGGGAAAAGTAGGCGGAGACACGCCCCCAGGCTATATAAAGTTTCAATTCGTCATAATTCTGAAGTTTTTTGGTCTAAATTAATGAAATTTGGATATATGTGTCACTTAGTCAATATCTACATCATTTTTCAAAAGTGGTCGGTGCCACGCCCACATATTTTGTGTTTTGTGTTGCTGTTGAACTTGCACGATAAGTTCAGGAGTTCGCTGGGCACGACACAGTCTGTATATCTCTCTCTATGGCGCGATATACAACAAGTATATCATCATAAACCTCGTAAGAGATTTTTGCGCCAAGCTTCTCTTCCAATTTGTGGTGTGCCGATTTGAATTTTCCCTACAAATTGGTGGGACCTACAGTTTTTTGCCGACTCCGAACGGCATCTACAAAGGAGACGATATTTTGCTGAGAAGCCTGTCATGGCAGAAATACACTCGGAGAGTTTGCCAAACCACTGCCGAGGGGCGACCCCGTTTTGAAAAACCTTTTTTCAAATCACTTTTGATGTTACCTGTATCAGGGCTCGAACCATGGACCTTCGGTGTGGTAGGCCGGCAACACTACCTTCACACCACGGCGGCCGTCTGTATATAGCTTTTGGAAAATCCCCCAGGTCATATAAAGCTGCAGTGCGGTATAGTTAGGAGTTTATTTGGTTCAAGTGAATGAAATTTTATATATAGATGTGTTCTATATATCAAAACGTCAAAACAACATACATCGGGTTTGCTAGTATATTATAAAACGGCCAAAGCAAACCACGAATTTCAGCATTCTTTAGTAAAACTGAGAGACTAGTTTGCGTTCAAATAGACAGACGGACGGAGAGACAGCCATGGCTAAATCGACTCCGCTCATCATGCTGATCATTTTAGTGAACTTTTCTCTTCTTGTTCTCATACTTACATACATTTAATGTTTACGAAAGGTATGAAAATCAAAAAAGATATGTAACTTCGCTATTGAAGTGGGCTATTAACTACGTGCCGAAATATTTCGCTTGCGTGGTTCCCGATTTGGCTAATTTTTGGCAGGAGTATAATATATACTACTGAGAAGCAGCTGACCGATTTTTATTGAAATATCGAGATCGAATTAAAAGCACTTGCCTTTGAAAATAGCAGACATTTTATGCTGAAAAGTGGGCGGCGCCACGCCGAGTTTTTCTTAAAAAGCTGATTACGTGTGCAAAATCTAATTGATATAACTTGCTTAGTTGTAGCAATATCGCTCTTTAAATTTTACAAAAAAAAATTTAAAAAACTGGGCGTGGACATTAACCGATTTCGCCCAATTTTACAGCAAACATTTGCCTTTATATATAGAGCATTATCGCCAAATTTCGTTTCCACAAATCGAGTTTGGGCAGAGTTATGGCATAAAAAGTTTTGTAGAATAGTCCACTATAAAAAGGGCGGGGCCACGCCCATTTTCGGAAATTTTTAGTTTTTGGATTTCTTTTTTTACGGAAACTTTAAAACTGAAATATAAATTATGTAAAGCTATTTTACGCAAAGTTATTGCCTATTTAATATATCTACGATCCTTTCAAAATCTTTCATATAAAAGTGGGCGTAGACCTTAACAGATCCCGGCCATTTTTTCCTGGAACATTACTTGCATACCTGTAAATATGCGTGCTAAATTTCGTTTCGATATCTTGAACGGTTTCTGATTTATGATTAATATTATTTCTAAATTTGACTTAATCAAAAGTGGGCGGTGCCACTCGCATTTTCAAAAATTTCTTGAAAAATTTATTTTATGCCTCAATTTCAATGTATTCACCAAATTTTATCCTTATAGGTGTATTATGTACTGAGTAATCACTTTTTTGTGTTTTCGAAAATATTATATATATAAAATTTCTTGAAAAATTTATTTTATGCGTCAATCTCAATGTATTCACCAAATTTTATCCTTATAGGTGTATTATGTACTGAGTAATCACTTTTTTTGTGTTTTCGAACATATTATATACAAGGTAGCGCAAAAGTAATCCTCCTATCAGAAAATGCTATAAATTTTGCGATTGGCCCCTAAAGTCAGTTCTGTTTTGACATTTGTGTAGTAAACACATGCGAAATACACGTTAATAAACAATGTTATGCTACACTGCTCCAGAACGCGGAATATTGCTGACTATTTATTTGACCAATAATCGGTCGGGGCCAAACGGTTACTGTGAATGGTGAGCGCTACAGAGCAATGATCAACGAGCTCTTTTTGCCGCAACTTGATGAATTGGGATTGGAAAACATGTGGTTCCAACAAGACGGTGCAACAGCACACACTGCACGTGCCACAACCGATATGCTGAACATCGGAAGCTTACTTTTGCGCCACCTTGTATATAAAAAGTGGCTATCATCCGATTTCACCCATTTTGAATAGCGGTCGGAGATGAGTGCCAAGGAACCCGCATACCAAATTTCATTAAGATATCTCAAAATTTATTCAAATTATCGTGTTCACAGACGGACGGACGGACGGACAGACATTCATGGCTTAATCAATTTCTCTTATCGTCCTGAACATTTTGATATACATAAGTCAATATCTATCTCGATCCGTTAATGCCGTTACGTACTGCCGTTACGCGACTAAAGTTAATATACCTTGTGTGCGAAGCACTACTAGGTATAAAAACCAATATGGAAACCGGCGTCACGCTAATATTGAGAAATTTGTGAAACTTCAAAATGAACGTTTCATTCATTTTCAAAAGCCATATGGATATACGTATATGTATACTCCTAATGGTGGAAATATTTTCTGAAGTAGACATAAGCGTTTCGGGTGAGACGAGAGCGTTCCATGGTTCGAGCCCAGGTTCCGGACAATATTTTTTTTTTTATAAAATTGAATTTCTTACCTTGACTTGATTTTGTTAAGTTTTTAAGGCAATCTTTTCTTAAAACCAGTTTTTGGCAAAAAACCGCAAGACAATTACTAAAAATTTACCATAACAAAATATGTAAGATAAATAATTACATAGTTACATAGTTTTTAAATTTTTTTTTAAAGAATTTACTTTTTCATGATTGATATAGGACTTAAGGTAAACTTATACGCACATTCATAAGGAATAATAAGTTCAGGTCACATACATATATATCACAAATATTATTGAAATGCTATAAAAGTCTATATGCAATGTCTTTATACATATCTTAATTGTGGTTATGGAAAAAAACATAGACATAAAGGAAAATTGCTAAATTGACAGCATTGTCTGTATATCCAAAACAAAAAAACCAAAATGGAAACGGGCGTCATGCTTATATTGAGAAATTTAAGGAACTTTAAAATACACGGTAAATTCATTTTCAATCAAAATATGTGTATGTGGACACACTCCAACGGTGAACTATTTTCATTCTCTCACTCATTGAGCATATTGAGTTAAAATATTTCATACTTTATTTGCTCTCCAAAAGGTAAAAATATTTACATTATCTTACTCATTAAGCAAATTGAGTTAAAGTATTAAATATTGAGCGAGAGTTGCCCTCCCCTATACTGAACTGTACCAAAATCGTAAAAAAATTACAAGATCTCGCACGTTTTATTGCAAGCAATAGTTCAAAATTAAAATTTTTAGTGAAAACACAATAAAAGCTTAATTTTTTTAATAAAACTCTATTATAAAAATGAGATTCCAAAGCATCCAAAGTCGCTGCTGTTCACATAATTCAAAAATTTTGTTTAAGAACGCAATCAAATTTCTATTTTTTGTGACATTCTATAGTGAAAATGAGATTCAAAATTAAAATTTTTAGACCATTATAAAAATGAGGTTTAAAAACAAACATAGTGGCCCCTGTTCATATAATTAAAAAAATTATTTTTTTTTATGTGCAATCAAACTTCTACTTTTATTTTTGTGAAATTCCATTATTAAAATGAGATTAAAAGGTATTCATGCCCTCTATTTTCGGTCGGGTATTTAGATGCATCTTAAAATCCTGAAAACCCTAAATGTTTATAAAAAATGTAAATTTTTACTGTTCTTAAAAATCCAATATTAAAACGGGATTCCAAACCAGCCATGGCCGCCTTATAATTCAAATTTTCAGATCAAAAAGAAAGCCGATCAAAATAGGAAGGTGCGTCGTTGAGTCGGAATTTCTAAATTGAATTTGTAATTTTCCCCCCGTAAATGGATTACAAAAAGCAATGTATACTAATAACCAAAAAATTACAATATGGCAACCATGTCCAAACGGTGTACATATTTTCACTCCCTGAGCACATTGAGTTGAAGTAACCAATGTTTTTTATTGAAATATTGACCGAATCTTAAGGAGTGGTGACTCTGATGGTGGACTTTCAAACATTCCTAAGGACTGGTTTTTGGTTGGTTGTGCTGTGTTTCCGCAACTTGTTGTGTGTTTGTGTTTCTTTGATTTATGGTGTTGGTTGCGCTTGTATTCGTTTTATGGGGCGGCGGTCGTTTTGTGTGGTCCAAACTACTACCTTACTATTTTAAAGGCTCCTTGCATCCTGCTTGCCTTCTCTTCGGCCGTGGTGGTGGCTGCGCCTGTCCCGACATTGTATTTATCGAACAACGCCCCTGAAAAACGTGGTTCTCATTCTTGTACGAGGAAGGCTGGACTGTACCCTGTAGATGATGACACTTGTGTTGATGGCAAGCTCGATCTCCGGGAGAAGGTCGTCCCATCGGTTGTGTTGTGGTCTGGTGAGTTGTGCCACGATGCGCTTGACGGTCCGGTTTGGCCGTTCCGTTGGGTTCTCCTGGGGGGTGTAGGGTGCAGCCAGGTCTTGCCAGGATGCCTTCTCTGAATGCGCGGCGAAGTCTGTCGGCGGTAGCACGCCTCATGGGGATCAATTCCAACCATTAGCGGAAACGGTCGAAGAATAACAGCAGCATCATATTCCCGTGTATGGATCGTGCAGGGGCCCGATGAAATCGGCGGATACCGTGGCAAAGGGTTCCTGGGCTATCTGTGAGAGCATCTTTCCGGCTGGTTTTTGTTGCGTCCCCTTGTACTTCTGGCAAAAGTCGCACCGACGTACGTACCGGCTGATGTCCAGAAACATACCGGGCCAATAATACCGGTTGGCGATCCGTTCTACTGTCCGACGGATGCCCATGTGTCCGGCGCTTGGTGTATCGTGGTTTTATCCTAAGACTCGCTGTCTGAGCGGTGGGGGTACACATAGTTTCCATGGAACCGCCTCCTCGTCGTGTGATCGGCAGGGAATATGGCGGGACAGTTGTCCATCTTATTTTGCGTAATCGACATACTTCTCCGGGTTGGTGCGTACTTCGCCTACACGCATTGTGGCTCTGTCGTCGTTGTTAACCGTAGGGTCTCTAGCGGCTGTCGTGATAGTGCGCCCGCCACCATATTGAGCTTACCTTTCCTATACTCGATGTCGAAAGTGTGTTGCTGCAGTGCCAATTCCCATCGCGGTATGCGGCCTGAAGGGCTTTCTATCGAGTTTAGCCACTTTGGCGACACATGGTCCGTTATCACATTGAATCGGTACCCTTCCAAGTATGGCCTCATCTGACGTATTCCTCAGATGATCGCAAAACATTCTTTCTCGGTGGACGAATAGTTGGCTTCTGCCTTGTTGAGTTTCCGGCTTGCGTAAGCGATAACGCGTTCTCCGCCTTCCAGTTCCTGTGCCAGTACTGCTCCCAGGCCGAAATTGTTAGCGTCCTTTTGCAAGGTGAACATCTTTGTGAAATCTGGGCATGCGAGTATAGGGGCTTCCGTGAGTTTTTCCTTGATGGTCTCGAAGGCGTCTTGCTGCTCTGCTCCCCATTTCCAATATTTTTCCTTTTTCAGCAGATCGGTGAGTGGCTGGCTTATTGTAGCGAAGTCGGGCAAGAAGCGGCGGTACCACGATGCTATCCTCAGACATCGGCTAACTTCTTTCACGTTGGTTGGTGGCTTCAGTTCTTTGATAGCGGCAACTTTCTCGGGGTCCGTGTGAATTCCCTTATCGCTCACCACATGGTATAGGTACCGAAGTTCCTTCTTGAAGAATTCGCATTTCTCCGGGTTGCAAGTTGTGTATGTGTTCCTCCAACGTGGAGTCTATTACGATTATGTCGTCGAGATACACGAAAGCGTGGGGTTCCATTTCTGGCCCAATAACCTGTTCGATTGCCCTCTGGAACGTTGCTGGTGCGGAATATAAGCCGAACGGCATAACACGCCCCTCAAATAATCCGCACCCAGGTACTGTGAAAGCCATGTAGGACGACTATGCGGCTCCAGTGGTATCTGCCAGTAGCCGTTTTTCAAGACCAGGCTGCTGATGTATTTCGCATTTCGTAAATTGTCCAGTATGTGTTGTAGTCTTGAAAGGGGGTATGCGTCGGGTATTGATGGGGCGTTGAGCTGCCGATAATCCACGCACAACCTCCACTTGCCGTTCTTCTTCTTTGCTAGCACGATCGGTGCTCTGTGGGGGCTACAGGATGGCTCGACGCATCCCTTATCGAGGAGTTCGTCAGATTCCTTGTTGATGATCCTCTGCATGGCCGGGTTGCGTGGGATGTAACGTTGCTTGATGGGGCGGTCGTCGGTGAGGATAATCTTGTGCTCGGCCACTATCGTTACTCCGCCCATAGTCTCGAACTTTTCGAGGCCCCTTTGTCGATGACTACCTCTGCTGACTCTCTGCCGAGTGGGGCTAGGGCATAAAGGCAGTACATAACTACCGACGAATCGGTGCTGGGTTCCGTGGGCTCACCGCACTTTGTCCTTGGTGAAGCCCTTCGTCCTTTCCCTGACGTTGACGGCAGCATTCAATAGTGCGTATATCGTTCCTGCCGCACTCGCAACAAAAAAATTTTCGTTGGTTCCGGCATCTGCTGGCATAGTGTCCCCCTTGACCTCACCGTCTACACACGCTGTTCGGGTCGAAAACCTGAGTTTCTGGAGATGAATGGCGCTGTACGTTCGATGCCTGCTGGCGGGGTGGTCGTTCTGGAGGTGCGGCTGCAGGCTTGTAACCGACGATGTGTAGCGCTGTTTCGCGACGTGGCCATTCTTGCGGCCGTCGGTAACCCTCGCGAAAGCTCCCGTATTCCTCGACAAGCGTGTGGATATCTGCTAAATTGGTAAAATCCTCTCGTTTGATGTAGAGTAGATAATCTGGATGGCTATTGCGGAAGATTCTTTCCAACCGTTGTTCATTGTTATAACCGGCAAGTCTCATCAAGCTCTGTATTGCTAGCACGTAGTATTTATACTTTTCCCGTTCGCGCTGTCTTCTTTGTCGTATCTGGTCTTCGAGACGCTCGAAATACCTAGCTGGTAAGAAGGAGCGTAAACAATTTTTTAAAGGCGTCCAATTGCCACAACGCTCGTTGTTGTTACGATACCATTGAAGAGCCGTGCCTACTAGCAGTTCAGGCATGGTTTTTGGGAGGACGTCCAAGTTTAACATGTATACCTCTGCCAACTCCTCGAGTGGATCGACGAAAGCTAACGGTTCTCGTCCACAATCATACTTCACTGACCACTTTCGGACTTGGTCGATGATGGCGGGAATACAACGGTTGGTGCTTAAGTTAGCTGTGCTGTTGCATCGATGGTGGGTGCTGCTACTCTTGATGGTGCGTACTGTCGTGTGGGAAGGAGACGTCCAAGTGCTATGCTCTGTTAGTATTACGTTAAGATTCATGGTTCCGCCTGTGCTAGCGGGGAGTGGTGTTTTCACCCCACTTTCCTCGTCTTGTGGGTGATGGTATCTTTGTCGGTGGCCTCTATTAATAAGAATTATATAAGATTAGACGCCAATGCTGCTATACGCTTTCGGATTTCCCGGACGGTGCCTGTCTGCTCAATGCCCAATTCCTGCGCGGACGACATCAGCTGCTCTTTCAGCATATTGTCTAGCCACGTGGTGACGACCGGATCGGCCATTTTGTAATTTAGTTTTCTAGTTCCTTCTCACGTTGTACGATCTGTAGGGTCCCTGCTCGGGCGCCAATTGCAACGAAGCTTTTCCTAGTGCCCCTTGCTTCTTCAATAATTGCTGGGGTATACTCGGCGTGCCCAGGGTTCGTTACAATAAATTTATAACTTTAGGACTCTTTGCAGATCACTTAATATTTATTTAGTTTATCTCAAATCTTAGTTCTACTAATTCAACTGTACTTCATTTATCTTGATGTGTATATTTCTAGTGATGAGGTAACGATCCGGCCGTGTTCCGTTAGACGGGACGCGTTAGCGCACGGTCTCAACGTGTGCTGGCGCCCAGCTGTGCCTTGCGTCGTCGTATCTCTGAAGCGCCGTGTTCTGCTGGCGTATCTCTGCTGTGCGTTATGTCGGCGTACCTCTGCTGTGCCTTATGTCGTCGTACCTTTGTTGTGCCTTATGTCGTCGTATCTCTGAAGCGCCGTGTTCTCCTGGCGTATCTCTGCTGTGCGTTATGTCGGCGTACCTCAGCTGTGCCTTATGTCGTCGTATCTTTGTTGTGCCTTATGTCGGCGTATCCCTGCTGCGCCGTGAGCTGGTGTATCTCTACTATCTTACGATGGCGTGCCTCATCAAGCTCTGTATTGGTAGCACGTAATCCCTCTATTTTTCGCGTGTGTGCTGCTTTCGCTGCCGTATGTCGCCCTCGAGACGCTCGAAATATCTAGTGTAGGAAGAAATCTAAAAAATCCTGTTTGAAAATTGTCCAAATGCTCCAATGTGCGTTGTTGTTGCGCCCCCTAGTAGTTCGGGCGTGGGTTTTGGGAGGAGATCCACTCCAAACGAATACACTTCGGCTAACTCTTCTAGCCGTTCGATGAATGCTAGGACCCCTTACCGTCGTACTTTGGCGACCACTTCCGCACTTGGTCGATGATGGGTGCGAATAGAACGCTCGGCGCCTGAGTTACCTGTGATGTGCATTTGGTGGCTGGTGCTGTTATTCCCGATGATAAGTGCTTTTGCGCGGAATGCTTATTCCGTGGAGGAAATGCCGGTGGGTGCTGCCCTGGTTGTCCCCTGGGTGTATTTTACCCCCATTAACAGGAATTGATTATGTATTTATAAGTCATCTGGTGCCTTAGCCGCCAATGTCCCGATGCCTTTGCGGATCTCCCGCGCTGTGCCTGTGTGCTCGATACCCAGTTCCTGTGTGATGGATTTCAGCTGTTTCTTCGTGACGTTGTCCAACCATGTGGTGTCGACCTGGTCGGCCATCTTGTGTGTATATCTCTAGTCAGGAATTTTTCCTCTGACGCCATGCGATTTGCGAGGTCCTTCCTCGGGCGCCAATTGAAACGAAGCTTTTCCCTGCCGCAGTGCATCTTGAATAAGTGCTGGCGTATACTCGTCCTGTCCAGAGTCCAGTTACAATAAACTTTGTATTTGGGGCGTATTCTCTTTCTAATCCTATAATTCATCTACCTTTAGTTCATTTAAGTTATTTTATGTGTATCAACTGGTGGCGGGATAACGGCCCACTTGTGTCCCGTTAGACGGGTCCCGTTGGCGCTCTGCCGGGCCTTCTGCTGGCCTTGGTGTAACGCTGCGTGTTGGCGTTTCTGTGGCGCTGTGTATTGGCTCTATGCTGGCGTCGTGTTTGCGTCCCTTCGGCGCCTTCTGCTGGCGTCGTGTTGACGCAGGTGAGCGGATGTCGCCTGTTCCCGGATTCACGTTACTGTGGAGGACGGTTTGCCCAACCGGGCGCGAACACAGGCCTAAGCCCAATGGGTGGGGCGAGCTAGAGCACTCCACTACACTTATCCCACGGCTCTCTACTAGGAATCGAACGAATGTAGTTATGCAGGCACTAGTCGCTAGCAGCTCCGTACGGACTGACTTCTGGACTGCTGTGTTGTTTTTTTTTATTGCCATCTTGCTTGTGTTGTTATGGTTACTGTGTTGCTGTGAGATGTCGCGGCCGTTTGTTGTGTTGCTGAGGCTTGTTGTGTGGGCCAAATTAATGGGTTATATTTGGTCTTCACAATCACAGTAGAACTTCATAAAGATCGGCTGAGTACCTTGGACGCCTACACAAGATAAAAATTTCATATAGCATGGTGGCGTGACACCGCCCACTTTTCCAAAATTATATATAGCCTATACTGTGACCAGTGAACCCAAAGACCAACTATGAAAATATCATAAAGATCGGTTAAGTACTTTGGACGACAGACACACATACACACAATAATTTTTATTTATAAGATGGCCCACATGGTAGTATAAAAAGTTTAAAACCTCTGTAGGTCATAACTCCACAACAATTTACCAAGTTACCACGACCACTTTTACACAGCTGGGTATTTAATGTTCGGTTCCACCCGAACTTAGACTTCCATACTTTGTATACTGTAGAATAGAATTTTAAAGTTTTTTTTTTTGTTGGCTTATCCTAACGTGCTTGTATAAGCTTGGCTTTTGTTATGTTTACCTTAAGAATGCAATTCTAACTTTATTACATTTTACGTAACTTGTAGTCACAAAACCTTCACATTTCTAGTTGGTATTTCATTTCATTAATTTTTAAAGATTTTTCACAATACGGCTTGCTAAACATTTCGTGTTAATTTGGTGTAAAGAAAATCTGAGTGTATTTCTACGTATATATTTGAATACATATTGAATAAAACTGGAATTTTTTTGACAAAAATTCAAGTATATGTGCCAGTGCAGAAAGGTAAGCCCCAAACACCTTGGCTTGCCATATGGCAACGCGAAAGGAAGAATTTTCAAGTGACCATAACATTAAACATAGTGCAGACATCGTTACATATTTATATACATATCGGAAAGGCCGCCACGCCCGCAAATAAAATCTAATGGCACGGATTGTTAGTTTACACATAAGGCTATTATTAGTAAGCAATTTTTTTTAAATTTGGAAATTGATTGGAAATTGGCGATTAGGGTCGAAAAGGGTAATTTTCAAAAAATAATTCAAAATATTTAGAGAAGTCCTTTCTTATTTATTTTTTTACTAGAATTCTGCTATCGGAAAACAGATCCATATTTTTTTATTTATTTTTCTTTAATATGCCTAATCACCAAAGTCAAGTTCAGGGTTTTTATCAACTTTTGTTCGTAAAAATCCAACATTCATCAATATACTCGTATGTTCAAGTTGGATTTTATAAAATCGACAAAAATTTAGTTTTATGATATTTGCTGAGATCCTTTGTCGCAATATTTCATTTTAGCTTCCTCGACAAAAAAATTTTACATATTCATAAATAAAGTATTTGTTGTTGGATTCTGAGGTTTATGCATATATATAATACTTCTTTTTTGCTACTAGTGAGCTGTTCATCCGGTCAAATATTACAGTATAGATATACAATTAGAAAAAGAAACAAAATCTTAAAGTTGTGTTTAAACTTTTGTAAAACAGGGGTGATGAAATATGCGGACATTTCAACAATAGCCAAATAAAAGTATTTATTTCGGTTGATTTGATTTTATTTGATTTTTTGATTTTTTTTTTGGGTTTTGTTCTATTACTTGCAAAGTTCGTCGTGGCTAATTTATTTTTATTTATTTGTACTATTGTGGTAAATGAATATATATGAATTTATTTCATTTTCAAAAATATGAACTGATTGCCTTTTTTAGCATCCATGCGTATAGTATAAGTTGCAGTTCAAATCCCAAATACTTTCACGTTTGGATATATAGTAATATTACTATAGAGTATTTACTCTATCTATTTTTATACCTAGTAGTGCTACGCACGCAAGGTATATTAACTTTAGGCAGTACGTAACGGCATAAACGGATTGAGATAGATATTGACTTATGTATATCAAAATGTTCAAGACGAAAAGAGAAATTGATTGAGCCATGTCCGTCCGTCCGTCTGTGAACACGATAACTTGAGTAAATTTTGAGACATCTTAATGAAATTTGGTATGCGGGTTCCAAATGGGCGAAATCGGATGATAGCCACGCCCACTTTTTATATATAGAATATTTTCGAAAACACAAAAAAAGTGATTACTCAGTACATAATACACGTATAAGGATAAAATTTGGCGACTACATTGAGATTGAGGCATAAAATAAAATTTTCAAAAAATTTTTTAAAATGGGCCTGGCACAGCCCACTTTTGATTAAGTCAAATTTAGAAATAATATTAATCATAAATCAAAAACCGCAGGTTTCCAGGTATGCAAGGAATGCTCCCGGGAAAAATGGGCGGGATCGGTTAAGGTCTACGCCCACTTTTATATGAAAGATTTTGAAGAGGATCGTAGATATATTAAATAGGCAATAACTTTGCGTACAATAGCTTTACATCATTTATATTTCACTTTTAAACAACACAAAACAAAGAAATCTAAAAACTTAACATTTTCGAAAATGGGCGTGGCCCCGCCCCCTTTATAGTGGACTGTTCCACAAAACTTGTTATGCCATAACTCCGCTAAAAATTGATTTGTCGAAACGCACTTTGGTGATAATGATTATGTATGATAATGATTCTATATATAAGGCTAGCTGTGGGCGAAATCGGTTAATCTCCACGCCCAGTTTTTTAACATAGTTCTGAAAAATTTGTTTGTAAAATTTAAAAAGCGATATTTCTACGACCAAGCAAATTATATCAATCAGATTTTGCACACATAATAAGCTTTTTAAGAAAAACTCGACTGCAAAAAAATGTTGTCAATTTGAAGAAGTAAAGGCAATCGCTTATAAATCAATATTGATATTTCAATGAAAAATGGTCAGCTGCTTCTCAGTAGTATGTATTATACTACAGCCAAAAATTTGCCAAATCGGGAAACACACAAGCGAAATATTCGGGCACGTAGTTAATAGCCCACTGCAATACAGAAGTTATATATCTTTTTTGACTTTCATACCTTTCATAAACATTAAATGTATGTAAGTATGAGAACAAGAAGAGAAAAGTTCACTAAAATGATCAGCACGATGAGCGGATTCGATTTAGCTATGTCCGTCTCTCCGTCCGTCTGTCTGTCTGACCGTCTGTCTATTTGAACGCAAACGAGTCTCCCAGTTTTACTAGCAAACCCGGTAGAAGTTGTTTTAACGTTTTGATACATAGAACACATCCATATATAAAATGTCATTAACTTGAACCAAATAAATTCCTAGCTATACCGAACTGCAGCTTCACATAACCTGTGGGCTTTTCCAAAAGCTATATACAGACTGTGTCGTGCCCAGCGAACTGCTGAACTTATCGTGAAAGTTCAAGGGCGAAACAAAACACAAAATATGTGGGCGTGGCACCGCCCACTTTTGAAAAATTATGTAGATATTGACTAAGTGACACATACTACTATATCCAAATTTCATTAATTTAGATCAAAGAAGTTCGGGGTTATGACGAATTGAAACTTTATATAGCCTGGGGGCGTGGCTCCGCCTATTTTTGTAAAACTATATATTGTATATGCTGTACCCAGTGAACCCAAGTATATATTGTGAAAATTTCATAAAGATCGGTGGAGTTCTTTGGCGCCTATGAAAGACTTCTTTTTTATACTTCGCACACAAGGTATATTAAATTTAGTCGCGTAACGGCAGTACGTAACGGCATTAACGGATCGAGTTAGATATTGACTTAAGCGAAGAGTTGTTGAAAAGCATGCAAAATAGCTTGTGCAGAATATGATCGGACGAGCGCCTGCGTTTAGCCACAACCCTTCATCCACAAAAAAAAGCTATCCCGCAAATGGCATCACTTAATTTCGCGTATAAGGTTCGATTCAGAAAAGGCCGCAATTTCAAACGAGTTTTTTACAGCACAAAAAGGACTTGGTTTGACGTTGACTTTCTTCTAAAGCTTATACTAAAATTCGAAATGACTTTTGAACAATACTAACACCTGCTACTTCGAACAATTCGAAATTAAACGTGGTTCCAGAAGGGGTCACTCGCTACAGTACGTTATCTTTAATACATTGCCTTTGACGTTTAAGCACTCATTTAGTGACGATAATGAATACCCATGAATGGGATAATCCTCTTTTCGTTATTATGTGGAGAAAAGGAGTGTCATAAATTCCTCGCTTAAAACAGCAAGAATTCAATTTCAAAAATCATCTTAGCGCAATCTTTAGTCTGCTTGGAGTACCTAATTTGCATAATCCTTACATACACACCCACACTCCTGGAAAGTCGTTGCCAAATTAGAGTTGATGCAGCATCCAAAAAATAGCGCTAGAACGTATAGAGCCCCTGACCGGGCAAACAACATTCAAAGAAGGGCAATTAGGCGTTGTGGTCACGGTCACAGCGGCAACATTCAAGTTCGTTAAATGAATGTTTGTATGTATGGAAGCAGCAGTGCATATTGGCATAATCCCCTTAAATTGCGAGCGCTGCTTTCTCAGTCCTTTGATCCTCGTTTGGCTTATGAATTCGTATGAAGGATGCACCAAAATGTGACGCTAATGTTGATGACTCTTGTCCTGCGATGTGCATTGGGCAAGCGGGCAACTGATGCTGGCACTCTGTGCGCTGCATGTAGTATGATGCCGGCCATCCATCAAGTTTTATTGCTGAACGAGCAAAATTATACCAGCTGCCATTATTCACACGTCAAAATGCTCAGGACGAAAAGAGAAATTGATTGATCCATGTCCGTCCGTCCGTCTGTGAACACGATAACTTGAGTAAATTTTGAGATATCTTAATGAAATTTTGTATGCGGGTTCCTTGACACTCATCTCCGGGCGCTATTTAAAATGGGCGAAATCGGACGATAGCCACGCCCACTTTTTATATATAGAATATTTTCGAAAACGCAAAAAACAGTGATTACTCAGTACATAATACACCTATAAGGATACAATTTGGTGACTACATTGTGATTGAGGAATAAAATAAATTTTTGATAATGGGCCTGGCACAGCCAACTTTTGATTAAGTCAAATTTAGAAATAATAATAATCATAAATCAAAAACCGTTCAAGATATCGAAACGAAATTTAGCAAGCAAGTTTCCAGGTCCTCGAGGAATGTTCCAGGAAAAAATTGGCGGGATCGGTTAAGGTATACGCCCACTTTTATATGAAAGATTTTGAAGAGGATGGTAGATATATTAAATAGGCAATAACTTTGCGTAAAATAGCCTTACATTATTTACATTTCACTTTTAAAGTTTCCGTAAATAAAGAAATCCAAAAAATTAAAATTTTCGAAAATGGGAGTGGCTCCGCCCTTTTTATAGTGGACTATTCCACAAAACTTTTTATGCCATAACTCCGCCAAAAATTTATTGGTCGAAACGGAATTTGGTTAAAATGTTCAATATATAAAAGTAACTGTTTGCTGTAAAAATGGGCGAAATCGGTTAATGTCCACCCCCAGCTTTTTAACATAGTTCTGAAAATTTTTTTTGTAAAATTTAAAAAGCGATATTTCTACGACCAAGCAAATTATATCAATCAGATTTTGCACACATAATAAGCTTTTTAAGAAAAACTCGACTGCAAAAAAATGTTGTCAATTTGAAGAAGTAGGCGTGGCGCTGCCCACTTTTCAGCGCAAAATCTGCTATTTTCAAAGGCAATCGCTTATAAATCAATATTGATATTTCAATGAAAAATGGTCAGCTTCTTCTCAGTAGTATGTATTATACTACAGCCAAAAATTTGCCAAATCGGGAAACACACAAGCGAAATATTCGGGCACGTAGTTAATAGCCTACTGCAATACAGAAGTTATATATCTTTTGTGACTTTCATAAACATTAAATGTATGTAAGTATGAGAACAAGAAGAGAAAAGTTCACTAAAATAATCAGCACGATGAGCGGATTCGATTTAGCTATGTCCGTCTCTCCGTCCGTCTGTCTGTCTGACCGTCTGTCTATTTGAACGCAAACGAGTCTCCCAGTTTTAGTAGCAAACCCGGTAGAAGTTGTTTTAACGTTTTGATACATAGAATACATCCATATATAAAATGTCATTAACTTGAACCAAATAAATTCCTAGCTATACCGAACTGCAGCTTCACATAACCTGTGGGCTTTTCCAAAAGCTATATACAGACTGTGTCGTGCCCAGCGATCTGCTGAACTTATCGTGAAAGTTCAAGGGCGAAACAAAACACAAAATATGTGGGCGTGGCACCGCCCACTTTTGAAAAATTATGTAGATATTGACTAAGTGACACATACTACTATATCCAAATTTCATTAATTTAGATCAAAGAAGTTCGGAGTTATGACGAATTGAAACTTTATATAGCCTGGGGGCGTGGCTCCGCCTATTTTTGTAAAACTATATATTGTATATGCTGTACCCAGTGAACCCAAGTATATATTGTGAAAATTTCATAAAGAGCGGTTGAGTTCTTTGGCGCCTATGAAAGACATCCTTTTTATACTTAGTAGTGCTTCGCACACAAGGTATATTAAATTTAGTCGCGTAACGGCAGTACGTAACGGCATTTACGGATCGAGTTAGATATTGACTTAAGCGAAGAGTTGTTGAAAAGCATGCAAAATAGCTTGTGCAGAATATGATCGGACGAGCGCCTGCGTTCAGCCACAACCCTTCATCCACAAAAAAAGCTATCCCGCAAATGGCACCACTTAATTTCGCATATAAGGTTCGATTCAGAAAAGGCCGCAATTTCAAACGAGTTATTCCCATATAAAATTCAAATGGCCAACAAACTGAACGCTGCAGACTTGCCGATTCGCTTGGAATTTTGCCAGAAGATGCTTCAAATGGTGGAAGAGGATGGAAACATGTTGAACTGTCTTTTCATGTCTGACGAGGCCCATTTCGATTTAAACGGCAACATAAACAAACAAAAGTGTCGAATATGGAGTGCTTCCAACCCACAGATACTCCGTGAGACGGAATTGCATCCACTTCGTGTCACAGTGTGGTGTGCAGTTTCATCACGCTGCATTGTCGGGCCCTACTTCTTCGAAGAAAACGGTCACACCGTTGCGGTTACTGGAGACCGTTACTTGAGCATGTTGAGAGAGTTTTTCTATCCAGAATTACGGCGAATGAGAATTTCTTTCAACTCTGTGTGGTTTCAGCAAGATGGTGCAGCTCCTCATATAGCCCAACCTGTTATGACAGAATTGCGACGAAAATTTCCCAATAAGCTGATATCCAGAAACTCCACATTCCGTTGGCCACCCAGGTCGCCTGACCTTACTGCACCTGACTTTTTCTTGTGGGGTTATTGCAAACAGAAAGTCTTCAAAGCAAAACCAACAAATTTGAATGAACTAAGGCAATCCATTCGAGAAACAATTGCGGCTATTCCTGTCTCAACTCTCCAAGCAGTAATGAACAACTTTTTGGTAAGATGCCGCACATGCATCGATGAGCAGGGGTCATTTAAATTCCATTATTTTTAAAACTAATTAAGCTACATTTAATAAAATTTAATGAGCTTTAACATGAATAAAAGAAAAATGAATTCCATACACTGAAAAAAAAATTATTTGAGTTTCTTAATTTAGCAAAATTCATCAGCCACCCTGTATATAATGTTCGGTGCCACCCGAGCTTAGACTTCTTTACTTGTTATATGTACGTTTTTTATTAGTTTTTATTCATATTATTATTTTTTTTAGTTTTAATAATTCCCGTATCTAGTCTGAATAAATTAAAGTGAATATAGTATAGTTTATTCCTCACAAGTCTTAATTCGAAGATTTACTATCCGGTTGATCGCACTTTCTTGTCGCCCAGGATAAGAGTGAAATTGCAAAATGCATTAAATAGAGCCAAATTTTACTAACAAAAGGACCGTCAACAAAAGGCTTGCATACCCATTTAAAAATTCACAACGTGAATCTTTCGGAAAAGCGTAAGAAGCTCAGTGTTTCTCGGCAGGCAAAGCAAGCAAAGGTGACAACATTTTATGAAAGCATTGGAAATTAGAGTCTTCCGGAAGTTCTGTCGCGAATGATTACCGTTGACGGCTTACCGTTTTCAACATTTTTTAACTCGGTGATTTGCAATCCATTATGACCAGTTATGGTCTTGATGTGCCAAAGTCACGAGAGACCATAAGAAACATAGTGCTTAAATACTATCAAAAAATCAATGCTAATACCAATCCCGAAGTTGAATCTTTGAAGAATCAAGGAAACAAATTCACTCTGGTATTTGATGAATGGACATCTACAGCGAGTAAACATTTTCTCAACGTCAATATCAATATCTTAACTAAAAACAAATTTTCAAACGTAGGCCTATTACGCTACAAAACGTCGATGACTGATGAGGTGTGTGTGGAAATATTATTTTCACATTTACAAAAAATGAATCTGAACTTATCAACCGATATCGTCGCCATCACAATGGATGGTTCAAGCACCATGGTAAAAGTCGGCAGATTGATAGAACCGTACCAGCAACTATGAATTGCAGGCAGTGAATCAGGATGCGAAAATTCAGAGAGTGAGGGCGAGGACGGCCTAGTTATTTGTGATAACGGGCTGCGAAGGGTACAGAAAAATATAGTTTTAACTCTGTCATAAAAAAGTAAGAAGTATTCTCTTACGTTTCGCAAATAACCGACAAAGAATGAAATTCTACAACATGATGTTAAACTTGAGCACGGAAAAGGGTTAAAGCTCATATAAAATTGCAACACTAGATGGAAAAGTATACTAGACATGTTAGAAAGGTTTGTTTTGTTGGAAAAGAGTGTTAAAAAGGCCACCGTTGATCTTAAAATCAGCTCGTTGTTTGTCTTATTGTGTCAAGTATATTTTTTTAATAAAAGATTAGTATGCGCAGAGCCAGAAAAGTGTCTAGGTACCACTTCATGTGGTCCGTGTTATTTTCAAAAAATCTATCCGAAGGATTGACCAGTCTTAAGCCATGGTACGCTTTATATTTTTTTGGCTACAATAAGCGCTTCTGAGCTATTTTCTGACTCGACACTAGACTTCCACCTGACTTCTGCACATTTATCACATATAACTTTCCTTAGTACTTTTTGATAAATGACACCTTTGTATCTGCACCTCCGCATTCTTTATAGGATTTTCTTTGCTCCGCTGGATCGCATTGCAATGTACTTTCATTCCCCCAACTGTTTGGATCGATAATAGGGTGATTAAAATCGAAGAAAGTGTCATCATCGGTTTCACAGTTTCTGCCCTTGCCTTGAAATGGATGCCTTAATATCTACATTGCATCTCGTTGGCATCAGGGCGCATGTTGATGCCTTGGCTAGCACTAACTTTGTAAAAAAAGTTCTCCAACGCGTCCTGATTGAGCTTGCCAAGCATGACGAAATCTAGAGATGGGTGCTCCGCAAAAAGGTTTCCGCCAATTTGACCGTTGACCTTATCGTCAATATGAACAGTTTACTTTGTTTTCGAATTTTATCGTCTCCAAGTAGTCTATATGATCCATCAATCTCTTTTTATTCATTGCTCCCTCTGAGCAATGGCCTTTATGTCGCCCAAACTTTTGCAATTTAGCTCATCAAACAAATCGTACTTCTGTTTTTTGAAGATGTGAGTGTTATTGACCATGTAAAAAATTTTCCTTTTCTATTCAATTAAAAAACTTTTAATACTTAAAAATAAATTATTAAAAAAATAAAAGTATGTGGTAAAGTGAATAAAAGGAGTTTAGAGGACAGAAAAACCAGCGCAGTGCGTGCCAAAATTTCTCTGAGGAGTGAAGTCTAGCAGCTTCCGAAATGGATCTATAAGAAAAGCTATAGCGGTTGTCTCTAAAAAATTTTCCTTTTCTATTTAGTTAATTTTTTGCACGTACTTCGAATGTGCTACTTACTGTGTGGCGGCGAAGGTCGTGCTTATGGGATGATGGATGTGTCCGTCCTTGGTATTTCACAGCCTGGTAGTCCGCAACACGGGTGAACGTAATATCTAACGTAATATCTATTTTTTATCAAAATATGTCTGGTATGAGAACAAAAGCTAATTCTATTTATTTATTTATAAGGTTGATAAGTGCCAAGCTTGGAGATAGTGAGGTCACTACGCATCCGTAGAGGGGTACGCCACAGCGGGGGCGTTCTGTCACCATTTCTCTGGGTCTGCGTTTTAGACGGCATACTTCCCCAACTCAACAGGGGGGAGTGAAGGTGGTGGCCTACGCGGATGATGTAGCCATAACGGTGTCTGGTCTATGCCCCAATGTGCTCAGTGGAATAATGCAGGGAGCACTGGCGAATGGGCATAGACTGCTGGGCTCAACTTAAACCCTTCCAATACGGAGTTGGTTCTCTTCACAACTAGGACGAAAATCCCAATCTTTTCTCTACCTTCTCTCAACGGCCAGGAGTTGAGTCTGTCTGACAGTGTGAAGTATCTAGGTGTATTTTTGACGCCTAAGTTGAATTGGAGACTAAATACAGAACGCAGGGTCAAAAGAGCTTATGGGGCTCTGTATGCGTGAAAAAAAAGTTTAAGGAGACAGTGGGGTCTCAGGCCGGAACTCACGGCATGGATGTACAAGGCAGTCATCCGACCGATACTCACCTACGGTGCACTTGTGTGGTGGAAGGCAGTCGAGGCGGACTACATAAGTAGCATGCTTGGCAAAGTTCAACGAGCTGCCTCTGGAGCAATCACAGGTGCCATCAGATCATGCCCTTCAGAGGCTCTGAACGTGATCTGCAACATGCTACCGATCGATCTCTTCACTAAGGAGACAGCATCACAGGGGGCACTTAGGCTCCGCGAGTTGGGACTATGGAGAGAACGCACGTACGGACACGGCCGCATACTCTTCAATATTAACGACTCGTACATTGCAACCCAATCGGACTATATCTGTCCCAGGACAGCGATAGATATAAATTATTCGATTCTCTTTCCAACCAGAAAGGACTGGAATGAAGGCGAATTCACTCACAATTTCGACATTTCAGTGTTTACGGATGGCTCCAAGCTGGCCTGTGGAGTTGGATCAGGAGTCTTCGCAACACACCCGGCTCTTTCCATTTCTTTGCGCCTCCCGGACTCAGCGAGCGTGTTTCAATCAGAGATCTTTGCAATCCAGGAGGCATGCAAGACTTTGCTGGAAACGGAAGGCACAGGTAAAATTATATCTGATAGCCAAGCAGCCCTGGGGGCTCTGGGGTCTGCAACGATAACATCGACCCTGGTAAATCAGTGCAGGGAGTGGGCCACGAGGCTGGCTAGTCGGCATATCGTTTCCTTAATTTGGGTGCCGGGGCACCGAAATATACAGGGAAACGAGATGGCAGATGAGCTAGCCCGAGATGGATCGGCTCTTGATGTCACAGGAGCGAAGGAGGTCCTCGTACCCCTGGGACTTATCAAGGGCAGAATCTCTCAGCACTGGTTTAGCGAGGAAAATAAAAGGTGGAAGCGTCTGCAGTCCTGCAGAGTTTCTAGGTGTATCTGGCCATCTTACAACGAGGCACGATCCCTATCCATTCTCAGGATCAATAGAAGGGACATTTTCAGGCTGATAGCAGCACTAACAGGGCACTGGACTATTGGGGCTCACGCGGCGCGGATGGGGCTAGAGCACAACGTTTCGTGCCGCAGTTGCAATATCCCGGGGGCGGAAGAGACGGTGGAGCACCTACTGTGCGAGTGTCCAGTGCACTGGGGTAGGCCCTTTTTCGAAAGTCTCTCAGAGCTTAGGGACATGAAGCCTGGGGACCTCCTTAAATATTTGAACTCCACAGGGTGGATATAGTCGGATGGGATTCCAACTGTACTATATAAGCACATTTAAAGTCTTCTATAAAACATCCTTTATTGGTTATTTCACGAGTTGTGGTATCAAAACGGCGCATCAACGCTAATTGGAGTCGCAGGAGACTCGCCACTAGAACCAACCAACCAACCTGCTTACTCTTGCCAGTAGGCGATTGATTTCTGGCTTAGTTTATATTCGAGATGTCCTCAATGTGACTTTTGATTGCCCGTTCTTATTGCATTGTATTAAACTCAATGTTCCAGCTAGAAACTTGCGACATCATGATTTATTTGCTATTGACCTCTGCAAAACCAGGTATGCTCAAAATTAACCAATTATCAGACTACTAGCGGAATTTAATTTGTTATGTAGAAAAATAAATTTAGATATATTTGTAAATCGCAATGTATTTAAAGAAAAACTTTGTTTGTACTATTTTTAATATACTCAAAAGGTTTGTAAACCATAGACTTAATAATAGATAAATAATGGTGTGAAGGTAGTGCTGCCGGTTTTTTGTTGGAACGATTTTCCGTCATCCCTTGTCAAGTTTGGTTTTGTGACAAACCGGTTTCGGCGTTCTGCCATTTTCAATGCCTAGTTTCGTTCTGGTCTGTGTCTATCCGCTGCGTTGTTTTTATAGTCCGTGGGTGCTGTGGCAGGTAATGTCAATCTATGTGTTCGTGGTAGGTAACGTTAATATGCGTGTGTGTGTGCGCGGTATTGATACGTCCGAATTGTTATCTGTCCCAAGGGTTGTTTTTGTAGGTATGTAGACATACCGCTTGTTAGCTAAGCGGTAGGTTGAGGTAGGTAGAAATCGGTGATTTTTGCAGTTTGGTTCATATTTCGTTTTTGCTTGTTCATTGTTACGTGTTTGGTTGCTGTACCTGCTGGCTTGTGCTGTTTTTTGTAAACTAATTTTAAGGGTTCAAATATTTCGTCAGAGATAGTGTTGGTTTGTTCGTTTATGATCCTGCCGTCAAATGTTTTTAACTTGTATATCTCCATGTTCTCAAGTACATTAAGCCGCCGGCCTTTTCCTTGTACGTGAAGTATTCGAGCCGTTGTTTTTATGTTAGCTGGGGTGCAGTTGTTCTCGAACATGTGGTTCGCGAAATTAGATTCTGGTATTATGGTGGGTTTTCGTGTTTTTTTGTTGTAGTCCCTGATATGCTCTCGGAATCGTGTGCTTATTTTTCTTCCTGTTTGTCCTATGTAGCTGTATTGACATTCACAAGTAAGCCTATACACTCCGTGTCTGTTGAATGGGTCATCAGAATTAGTGTCGGTTCTTAGTTTTTGTCCGACGTTGTTAGATGTTCTGAATGCTGTGTTGATGTTATATCTTTTAAAGAAGTTTGCTAATTTGTACGTCGTTTTTCCAGTGTATGTCATTGCCGTCCAAACCATTGGATTTTCCTCTACGTTTACTCTTTTTTGTGTTCCATGGCTACTTCTGAGTTTATCCACAAGTGCTTTCTTGTATCCATTATTTGCCGCTATGTTATATATTGTATTAAGCTCTCTCCAGTATGCTTCCTGTGTGAGCGGCGTTCTCTGAAGCCTATCCACTAAGTGCCTCAATGCTGCATTTTTGTGCTGTTGCGGATGGTTTGATGTAGAGTGTATTATGGTGTCCGTGGCAGTCGGTTTTCTATAAATGCCGTAGTTGAACCTATTTGTTATTTTGTCAATCCCTATAGTTAGGTCCAGGTAGTTCATTATTCCATCTTTTTCTACTTCCATTGTGAACTCTATGTTGCTATGTTGCCTGTTGAGGAACTCTAGTATTTGCTCTTCGTTATCGTCATTTAGGATGCAGATGATGTCATCTACGTATCTAGCGTAGAATGCCACGCCTAACTTGGTTTTTAACTCCTGTATATATTTTGCTTCCAAGTTTTGCATGAATGTTTCCATGAGAATGGCCGATGTTGGGTTACCCATTCCTAGTCCGTTTGTCTGTCTATATATTTTGTTGTTGAACCGGAAATAGTTTTGCCGCAGCGTTGTTCTTAGCGCGTTGGTAATTTGCGCAGTTTTTACCTTATCTTCAGTTTTGTCCAGTAGTGTTTTGTTGACTATATCCATTGTATCTGTTAGTGGTATTGACGGGTATAAGTCCTTTATGTCAAAGGATACGAGTTTACTGCTCCTTGTGAGTTTAACGGTCTCAAGTCTTTGTAGTAGTTCTATCGTATTGCTTATTGTGTATTCGTGCTCTAGTTTCAGAGTGTCCTTTAAAATCGTTTTTAGATGTTTCGACAGTTTATAACCCGGCGCGGACTTAAAATTAATTATAGGTCTCATCGGCGTATCCTGCTTGTGGATTTTAGGTAACGCAATGAGTGGAGGAGCAGATGGATTCATTTGTGTTAGGGTATATGCTATCCTCTCGTCTATTATTTTGGTAGCATTTTTTATAACCTCTTTAACTTCGGTCTGGTATTTATCCGTGGGGTTATCCCTAATAATGCGGCATTTCATTTCCTCGATGAGCTTCTCTGTCTTTGCTATATATTCATCCTTACTGATTAGCACCGTTGTGTTTCCTTTGTCTGCCTTCGTTGTGACGATGTTGTTATTTTTTAGCTTTCGTTGTAGCCTTTTCAATATTTTCAGCTCCTTATTTCCTTTTTGTGCTTCCTGGGCTCTTACTTCCTTGCTTATGATTTCTCTGCACATCTGCCTTGCGTGCTCCTGTTCCTCATATGGAAGAAGCGATATTGCAACCTCTGCGTCTACTATCGCTTGCTCAGTTCTTTTTGCTTCATTGCTATCCGCGATGTTGTGCTTCAGGCCCTTCCCCAGAAGTTGCGCTTCTTCGTTGCTAATGGCCACTGTTGTTAGGTTAACGAACCTTTTGTTAAATTCGTGTGTTTGTTGACTGTTACTGTGATCGCGTCGGCCCGTTAACTGGTCCAATTTTCGGTTCAGTTTTTCATATTTGCGTTGCAGTTCGCGTTTGATTCCCATCTCTATGTGGTCGAAGCAGTCCATCAATGCAGTCGTGGGCAAGAATCCGGACAATTGCAGATGTATCCTCAGTAGTTCGGTGTTTATCTTGTCTTTCTTAGCGTATAGGCTTTGTAATTCGAACTTTAAAAAGTCCTTTTCCGCCTTCCTGGTCGTTCTCCTACTTGCTTGGGTGTTGGTTTTTATTTTTATTCGCGCAAATTTCGGTGTAACATTCAATTCTAAACATTGCTTGTTGAACCAAATATTTGCCTTAGTCGTATGCATTTTTCGCAGTTTCCGTTCGTATTTCGTTAGTAGTCCATCCGTGTTTAAATTAAAAGCCTGACAGGCGGTAAGTGATTTATTTTGTTGTGTTGATCTTCCGACAGGCCTACCACACCGAAGGTCCATGGTTCGAGCCCTGGTACAGGTAACATCAAAAGTGATTTGAAAAAAAAAAGTTTTTCAAAACGGGGTCACCCCTCGGCAGTGGTTTGGCAAACTCTCCGAGTGTATTTCTGCCATGACAGGCTTCTCAGCAAAAATTCGTCTCCTTTGTAGATGCCGTTCGGAGTCGGCAAAAAACTGTAGGTCCCACCAATTTGTAGGGAAAATTCAAATCGGCACACCACAAATTGGAAGAGAAGCTTGACGCAAAAATCTCTTAGGAGGTTTATGATGATATACCTGTTGTATGTATATCGCGCCATAGAGATAGAGATAAATAAATAAACTTCAGTTTTAAAACTTTTCCTGAATGTTACAGTCTCCGGACTCAACTTCAAATCATATATGCACTTGTAATTGATTTATTTATTACCTTTTTTTACCCATGCAAACCGATGGTTATTGATACAACTCTTTCACTTTGACTTACAATAATTAAATTTTGATACTTTTATTTCGGGTTTTGTAGATATTTTAATTTTTTTTGAGAAAAGCTTATAAAAAGAACCTGAGCCGGTGTATGCCAAATATGCCAAAAATAATAAAAGATAATAAAAAATGATGGCCGAACAGCTGTCAGCTATGCGGTGAATTGGTGTGGGGTGATTTACGCGAGCTAAATCCCTACCAATTTAATAATTAAACCTGAGGGTGAGTTCATACGTTGAGGTGAGTAAATATAATGTAATAATAATACAATGTGATATAATACATGTTATAATGAAATTATTTACAATTCATGGGAAATATGTATAACGAGTATTATTTTATGTACAATTCAGGGAATATGTGCATAAAGAGTTTTATGTTTTTGGGATTGTGGCGTGTGGCTACCCATGTCGCGCAAACACTATTCAATTAAAAAACGCTTAATAATTAAAAATAAATTATTAAAAAAACTATAATAATTTTCACTATAGAAAAATTATTAGTGGCCTTGAGCTCATTCATATTCATGATACCTGAAAATGTATAGGCCGTAAGAACCAACAAATTGTTGGAATGAAAAGCAATAATTAAAAAACCGTGAGCACCCGGTAGCAGGCTGTGACAACAAAGCAGCTCTGCAAAAAAATTCATCATGATCAAAAACTGCCTGCCAGATGGCGGTGTTGGTCATGTATATGGTAAAGTGAATAAAATGAGTTTAGAGGACAGAAAAACCAGCGTATTGTTAGCTTAATGGTTAGCAGTGCGTGCTAAAATTTCTCTTATGAGTGAAGTCTAGCAGCTTCCGAAATGGATCTATAAGAAAAGCTATAGCGGTTGTCTCTAAAAAATTTTCTTTTTCTATTCAGTTAAAAAATTTTAGTAATTAAAAATAAATTATCAAACAAATAAAAAAACAATAATAATTTTCACTACAGAAAAATTGTTGGAATAAAAAGCAATAAATAATAATAATAATTCCCAATGGATAACCCAAAATCCCACCCATCCTAAACGAGGGGCATTCGCATAACGCAGGGCTTTTGTAAACGTAAAAACGTAATCTACAGATGATTCTAAGAAACATTGCTGAAGACACCGTAGCTATAAGTCCGATTTCGAGTGCGCCACTTTTGCAAAACAGATATTTTGCCATCTGAATGTAGGGTTTGGCCAAAAAAATTTCATAGCTTCTGATAGAATTATAGGAAAAATATCATATTGGGCTTACTTTAAAAGTATTTTACGTATATTTCAGAACCTGTATCAATATCTGTAGTGTTTTTGAATTTTAGCAGAGATATCAGGCTTAAATTATGAGAAATTACCCTAAAATTAACTTTTAACTACTATATTATCATTTTTAACAAATTTCTTATCGACATTTTTTTTTTTCTTTACAGCTAAAATAAGTTCAGAACCTTTCCAACAACTTCCATTCAGACAGTTTTTCTTTTTTCGAATTCGGTTTAGTATTTTTATAAATTTAATGTAATTTATTTAAAAGATTTTTTTTTTACTTAGAATTTACAATTTTAACGTATTTTTCAAAATAAAAGTAATGTTATGTTATTATTTTTTAAATCTTTTTTGCTCTCCATTCGTGGTTGTTTTTCAACAGCCATATAATTTTTTTGATAGCTCTATCCCGTATGGCTTTTCTATCATCAAATAACATTGTTGAAAGTTTTCGAAATCTTGCTGTCTGAACAAATTCATGCCCACCTTAATAAGTTCACCCTGCTATCCCCTTATCAATCAGGTTTCAGAGAAAAGCATAGCTGCTCCACGGCTGTATTAAAGATTTTAGACGACATAAGGGGACCGTTTGACCAATTGATTTATCTATGCCTACTAGACTTCTCAAAAGCTTTTGATTCAGTGATTCATGACCTGCTTGCCATGAAGCTTAAAAATTATTTTGGGTTTCGTGACTCTGCAGCGCGACTCATGCGAAGCTATTTGACGGGTAGATCTCAGCGTGTCAAAGTTGGCTCCGAATCTTCTGGTCTGAAATCACTTCTGGCCGGGGTACCACAAGGTTCCATCTTGGGTTCACTATTATTCAGCATGTTTATTAATGACATTTTTGACGTGTGCCAACATGCACATATGCATGCATATGCTGATGATGTCCAGCTATATCTATCAGGAGATAAATAGGACATGCACAAAGTTAAACAATGACTTGGCATCTATTTCTGCATGGGCGAGGAGAAATAAATTATGTCTTAATAGTGATAAGTCTTTTGTATTACCTATAGCTAAAAAACGAATAAATCTCTCAAATATTCCGGGTTTATACATTGCTGATAAGTGCCTGAAGCTAGTACCAAAAGTAAATAACCTTGGTTTCATTATTAATACGATTTTATCTTGCGATGATCACGCGAACTCGGTGGTTAGTAAAGTGTACTACATCCTCAGAAACTTACGTATGTCAGCAACTTATACTCCCATCAATGTTAGGAGGAAGCTTGCTATACAGTTAATCATGCCAATCATATGTTACTCTGAACTAGTCTACAGTAAACTGAGTTCCCAGTCAGCTCATAAAATTGATGTGGTATTTAACCATGTTACACGTAATGTTTTCGGTTTAGCTAAGTTTGACCATATATCTCGCTGGAAATCAAGTTTATTAGGCTGTGAAATTTTTGATTACTTCAAAGCCAGGAATTGCATTTTCCTATGTAAACTCATCATGTATAAGGAGCCCAGTTACTTGTATGACAAACTAGTTTTTCCCAAGTCTCTTCGGATTAGCGATATGATTGTACCAAGGTATATGTAGGTATGTAAATGCCATTCGTACTTGGAACTCTATTCCAGTATCCATTAGAAGTAGTTTAAATAAAAGCAACTCTAAAAAACGTTCTATATACTCATTTTAGTTAATCTTGTTAAAAACCTGTGATTTTGCCTATCTACCACCCAAGAGCTAAATATATTACTTCTATTTTTATATTATATTATTTTTAAGCTTAAGTTTGTAATTCCTGTTATATCAGTTAATCTTCCATAATCATAGCTCTACCACTGCCGGGTGGGGCTGCTGATCCTACTAACCTTATGGAAATCAATGTAATCGATTGCTGATGTATAGTGAAGTTAAATATTTCTAGCAGTGAATAAAAACACGACACGTTTAATGGTAGTACCAACCGGAAGAGTGAGAGTGTACAAAAAGTCATTTTATTTGACAGTATATATATGGTAGTATACAAAGCAGAGTTGTATTTAATAGTATGAGGTATCATTCTATTTTACAGCTCAACACCTTTCCAGAAGGATACTTCATTTATCAAATAAACAGAAAAAAGAAAAACTTCATTTAATTATTTTAAATAGTTATTTGAAAATCAAACTACAGTAGAATTAACAATGTAAATTTAGTTTCAATTAAGACCAAGTGACTTACAAAGATTAGTATGAATAACTTTAGATACGCCTTTTGTCAGGATATCAGCTAACATCTCCTTGGTTGGTATGTAGACCAGCTTGATCTTGCCACTTTCCAAATGTTGACGGATAAATTTGCCTTTTATATCAACATGCTTTGTGCGAGGTGAATAAGAATTGTTCATAGCCACTTGAATAGCACTTTTGTTGTCGCAATGGAGTACTATAGTTTCTGCACTGTGTGGTGTCAGCTCCTTCTGTAAGCGCATTAGCCATGTTGCCTCTTGGATTGCCGACGTCATGGCCATAAATTCGGCCTCAGTAGAAGAAAGAGCGACAGTTCGCTGCCTTCGAGTGCACCAAGAAATCGGGCCACCTTGCAATTTAAATACATAGCCCGTTGTAGATCGTCTTTCATCGAGATCGCTAGCCCAATCTGCGTCGCAAAACCCAGTCAGATTGCACGCTTCTTTGCTGAACACTATACCGTAGTTTATGGTACCCTTTAAGTATCGCATGACGCGTTTCACTGCAGCCCAGTGTGCCTTTCCTGGATTTGTGGAAAAACGACTAAGCAAATTTACAGAAAAACTGATGTCAGGGCGTGTTATTTGTGCAGCGAATAGTAAACACCCATCTCTTGTTGATCCGCTTCGCTGACTGGACACATTTTGGTGCTAATGTGCTGATTTAAGTCGATTGGTGTCGCAACTGGATTGCTATCAAACATTCCAAAGCGTTCGAGCATATCAGCGATATGTTGGGACTGGTCAACTTTTATATTGCCGTTAACTAAATCTCTCGTAACACGCATGCCAAGAACTGTTGACACTTTACCAAGGTCTCTCATTTTAAATTCCGATGCCAACTGTTTCTTTAAGGTATTTAAGCTTGACTCGTCATTCGAGAATAGTAACACGTCGTCAACATAAACAGCTACAAATAGCATCACGTCATCTCCAACCTTGTAGTAGACACATTGGTCTGTATTGCTGCGTATCAGGTTTAATTTTAATAAAACGTTATTGAATTTTTCATTCCACAGTCGGCTTGACTGCTTTAACCCGTATAGAGATTTATTTAGTCTACAAACACGACCAGAGCCATCATCAAAACCATCGGGCTGTGCCATTTGATGAATCAGTAGGTCATGCTTTGCCGCTAGTGCCAATAGAAAACGTAAAGAGGTATACCGGACCACAGGGGCAAACGTTTCCTCATAGTCGATACCTTTTTTTTGATTATATCCTTTGATTACCAACCTGGCTTTACGTCGAACAACCGTGCCATTACCATCTATTTTGGTTTTAAAAACCCATCTGGACCTGATTGCTTTCTTTCCAGGAGGTAATTCACTCAGCTGCCAAGTTTTGTTTAAATGCAAAGAATTCATTTCCGCGTCTACTGCAGATTTCCAGTCCTCTGCATGTTCACTTGACATCGCCTCAGCCAGAGTTTCAGGTTCATTGGAAACATAGTCAGTCACAGAAAAGTTTGCGCCAAACTGTTTTTCCGCGATTCTTTTTGAACGCCTTAGACCATTTGCGTCCTCGAAGTCGTCGGCATCGTTTGCGCTTTCATAGGGAGAATCGAACTCTGCTGTATCAGGCACGAACTGATTGGCTAGTTCACTATCAGACTCTACTTTAAGTGGCGTGAGTGTATCAGTTTCTTCACGTACTACTTCTGATAGCTTATTTTCAGTAATTGGCGATTCTTCCATATCTACCTCCTCACCTGAATCAACAATATTGAAAGATTCACACCCCGATTCCCAATCAAATATATAGTTTTGTTTAGCATTATTATTATGCGACTCAATAAAAACAACATGCCGGCTTATTACAATTTTTTGTGTTTTAGGGTTAAATAACCTATACGCTTTTGAATCACTACTATAGCCAACCATTACGCACTCAACAGATGTCGGGTCACGCTTTCTTCGCTTTTCGCGAGGCACATGCACCATGGCTTTGCAACCAAACACTTTTATAAATTTTAGATTTGGCTTTTTATTTGTAAATATTTCTTGAGGACTTTTTTCATTCAAGGCGTATGGTATTCGATTAAGAATATACGCCGCTGTATTTGCAGCTTCAGCCCAAAATTTGTATTTCACACCAGAATCTATTAACATGCAACGCACTCGTTCAATTATTGTGCGGTTAAGTCTTTCCGCAACTCCGTTTTGTTTTGGAGTGTACGGTGAGGTATTTTGGTGCACTATACCTTCTATTTCACAAAGTTTTTTAAATTTATCATTAACATATTCCGTGCCATTATCAGACCTAAGCACTTTTATTTTTCGTGAACATTGCTTTTCAACTCTTTTTTTAAACTTTACAAACTCATCAAATACTTCTGATTTGCGTTTAATTGGCACCACAAATAGCATATGCGAAAAGTCATCAACAAATGTGACTAAAAAGCGAGCACCAGAAAAAGATTTTTCAGCAAACGGACCCATCACGTCTGAGTGAACTATATCAAGTAAGGCTTTTGCCCTAGTTCCACTATTCTTAAACGAGCAACGGGTTTGTTTTCCTTTTACACAAACTACGCATTTTTCATTGCTAACTTTTCCAAATTCAATGCCAACAGAAGCGTTTTTAGCTTTCTTTTCGGCAGCATCTGCAGGTAGTTCACTTTCAACCACCTTCCAGCAGTTCTTAATGATGAGATACGATTTTGCGTGTCGCTTCCAGATGTCGAAGTTTTCCCGACCTTTCAGCTTCTCAAAGGGAAAAGTTACAGCGTCTGTCGCCATTTTCGCGAGCTCAATCTCCGTTTATTTATTATAAAACAGTCAATCCGCCTTTGTTACTTACTAATCCGTAATGTAAATTAACTCTTCCAATTAAAGCATATATTATTTTTGCGTATTATAGGCCCATAACCTATAGTGAAGTTAAATATTTCTAGCAGTGAATAAAAACACGACACGTTTAATGGTAGTACCAACCGGAAGAGTGAGAGTGTACAAAAAGTCATTTTATTTGACAGTATATATATGGTAGTATACAAAGCAGAGTTGTATTTAATAGTATGAGGTATCATTCTATTTTACAGCTCAACATGGTGCCATACCACAACGCCATATCGAAGGCATTGATTTCTGTAAGGTTGTTGGATCGGCTGTCTTACTTGGTTGTGTTACGGTTTGCGTTATGGAAGATTGATTTAACTTTAAGTCTTGCTTTAATGATGGTTAATTTTTGTTAATCCTTGTTTTTATATTTAATTTCTTTTGTTATATACATATACATATATGTTTTTGTTATTTTTCTTGTTATTACGAATATTATTATTGTTTTTCTTTTTTCAAATGTACCTTATTTAATTGTAACTTTTGTTGTACTATAAAAGATCTTAGATCTTATTGTACTAATGCCTTGCCAATAAATGATGATGATGATGATGATCAACGAAATATAAAATGTTTTCTGGATGAGCGTAATATGAATTATTTTGTATTACACCATCTACAATATTAAGTAAATTACATGGTAGGCATCGTGTCCAACGAATAAACATTGATATACAAATAAATTGGCACATAAATTCTAATAATATAAACTGCTAGAGCTTTCAAATTTTCCGATGGTGTATTAGTTGTTGTATATAGACGTTGTGATGGAATGACGAACAGAGCACACCTTGTCCTTAATTGTTTTCTTAACTTGTGAATGTGACTCACCGGGGTTTCTCGCCTTCTACCATTTCTCATTCTTCCACTATACGCCAATCATGTGGCAACAATGGTCAATCATGCTGTGTCGCCTAATTTGACAATTCATTTACTTATACTTTGTCATTGCAAGAAGGAGGTCGGGAAAACTGAGGTGAGTAAAATATTTAACATGCATTTGTGTTGTATTTATAATGTGCCTTTTTCATATAGAAATAAATCCATCCAAGTACCTTTTCAAATACCGCTTACCCGTTATCGATTAGCGTTATACCAATCCTAATTATTTAGTGTTTTCTTCCTAAGCATGCGGAATATATGCGACAAGCGAGGTTAAATTCGCTAGACCCCTGGCAATGACACTCTTTATTTCGCACTTTTTATAAGTCAATTCGGAAAGTGCACGTATGCCGCCATTTGCGACCGCCGTCATTGTTGAAAGCCAAATGTACTGTTTGTGATCTATCTGCCGTTGCTTTGTGAATGTCTTAATGCATCGCACTCCACCACACCGGAGCGCCAGAAAACTGCCATCAAGCAACATAACTCCACCAGCCTAAAATCGGAGAAGTGAATGCTCGCCTGGCGGATAACACTGCCACCGATAATCTAGTTGACATATCACTCATTCGCGCCACCGTAATCTCCGCCGGCGCTCCACAATTGGCGCCACCAATAGTACATGCCAGCAAGCAGTCTTGATCTCATGAAACTGCTCTAATTTCTATGCAGAATCAAATTGCCATTCTGCAACGCCAACTAAAGGAAGCTGAAGTTAGGTTAAGCAAATTAGGTTCAGGGTAAAATTAAGAATTGTTAGCTAGGTCAAGTAACGTGTTGTCACTTGGTCAAGCAACATCGGTGGTAAGTGATACCATATCAACCATGCCAATTTCAATGTCGAGGGAATCGCATTAAGGCAAATACGAGAAGTTTCGCCGATTTCAGAAAGTAGCATAGGTAAACTCGTGCAGTTCGCAACAACAATATATGTGATTTTTGTTGGAATGATTTTCCGTCATCCCTTGTCAAGTTTGGTTTTGTGACAAACCGGTTTCGGCGTTCTGCCATTTTCAATGCCTAGTTTCGTTCTGTGTCTATCCGCTGCGTTGTTTTTATAATCCGTGGGTGCTGTGGCAGGTAGTGTCAATCTATGTGTTCGTGGTAGGTAACGTTAATATGCGTGTGTGTGTGCGCGGTATCGATACGTCCGAATTGTTATCTGTCCCAAGGGTTGTTTTTGTAGGTATGTATACATACCGCGTGTTAGCTAAGCGGTAGGTTGATGTAGGTAGAAATCGGTGATTTTTGCAGTTTGGTTCATATTTCGTTTTTGCTTGTTCATTGTTACGTGTTTGGTTGCTGTACCTGCTGGCTGGTGCTGTTTTTTGTAAACTAGTTTTAAGGGTTCAAATATTTCGTCAGAGATAGTGTTGGTTTGTTCGTTTATGATCCTGCCCTCAAATGTTTTTAACTATATCTCCATGTTCTCAAGCACATTAAGCCGCCGGCCTTTTACTTGTACGTGAAGTATTCGAGCCGTTGTTTTTATGTTAGCTGGGGTGCAGTTGTTCTCAAACATGTGGTTCGCGAAATTAGATTCTGGTATTATGGTGGGGTTTCGTGTTTTTTTGTTGTAGTCCCTGATATGCTCTCGGAATCTTGTGCTTATTTTTCTTCCTGTTTGTCCTATGTAGCTGTATTGACATTCACAAGTAAGCCTATACACTCCGTGTCTGTTGAATGGGTCATCAGAATCAGTGTCGGTTCTTAGTTTTTGTCCGACGTTGTTAGATGTTCTGAATGCTGTGTTGATGTTATATCTTTTAAAGAACTTTGCTAATTTGTACGTCGCTTTTCCAGTGTATGTCAACGTACAAATTAGCAAAGTTCTTTAAAAGATATAACATCAACACAGCATAGGACAAACAGGAAGAAAAATAAGTACAAGATTCCGAGAGCATATTAGGGACTACAACAAAAAAACACGAAAACCCACCATAATACCAGAATCTAATTTCGCTTACTACCCTGTCGGAAGATCAACACAACAAAATAAAACAATATATGTATGTAAGCAATTTTAAGATGCAAACGTAGCCGATCGTTGGACTATGGTAAAACAACTTAAGCTTTGTTTCAGCTGTCTTAACTATGGGCACTCTACTCGTGATTGCCATAGCCGGAAGGCTTGTGTTATAAATAATTGTGGTAAGAAAAATAGTAAGCTTTTGAATGAAAGCCCGAATGCCAAGCAGCGAAGTGGAGGTAGTCCCACCACAAACCCCTACAATAAGGTTTCGAAATTAAGAAATGATGCGGTCCTACGCTGCAATGCTAGTATAAATTTAACCAATAAATTACTCTTTCGAGTAGTTCCCGTAACACTCCATGGTCCAACCAAAATGTGGATGTTTACGCATTAGTGGATGAGGAATCGTCGGTAACAATGGTCGACAGAGACCTGTTGGAAGAGTTAGGTGTTAGTGGTCAACGGAAACGACTCGATATCCAATGGTTCGGAGGCAGAGCGATTCAGGAGCCGACAGTATTGGTTGATCTGTACATAATTGGTCACGGGATGAAGAAGAAGCACATGTTGCGTAATATTTATGGCGTAAATAATCTTAATCTACCCACGCAAACCTTGGCAATAAAAGATTTGGAGAATATGAAGTTTGGTAAACCATTCGCACCGCCGCCATACTCTAACGCTACGCCAAAGGTGCTTATTGGATAAGATCACTGCCATCTGGGTTTACTCTCGTAGATCGTGGGTTTAAAAGGAAACGGTCCATCAAATATTGAACTTGGGTGGGTGATTTTCGGACCGGCTAATAGGGCGCATAAACCAAGCGCTACATGTTTACTAACACATCCACAAAATGATTCGGAGCTTCATGACATTGTATCTGACTACTTTAAAATAGAAAACTTTGGAGTGAAAACGGTGCCACCTGTACCAAGTGACGATGATGAACGAGCTAACGCAATGTTGGGAGCCAATACTATAGAGATCAACGGGAGGTTCCAAGTAGGTTTGTTATGGAAGTCCAATGACAGTGTTCTGCCCGAAAGTTATTCAATGGCACTCAAGCGATTAGTTGGTATCGAACGAAAGATGAAACGCAACGAGGAATTCGCGAAAGCATATAGTGGAATCATCGACAGTTACGTGTACAAGGGATACGCTCGTAGCGTTAATGCTGACGAAATAGCATCTTACCATCCAAAGACTTGGTACTTGCCGCGCTTCGCCGTCGTGAAAAAAGGGCCTCAGCAGTATCGACCGCTCGCCGCAATATTATTTCACTTTCGTGAGGGTAAGGTTGCAGTATGCGGCGACGTAATGGAAATGTTTCACCAGGTGATGGTTCAACCTAGCGATCGTAGCGCACAACGATTCCTTTGGCGAGGCGTTGCCCCGACAGAACCACCCGACGTATATGAGATGGTAGTAATGACTATTGAGGTAGCTTGTTCGCCATGCTTAGCTCATCATGTGAAAACAGTGAACGCTTTGAGACACCGTCAAGAAGATAATTTAAGAGCAGTAAAGGGCTTTCTCGAGTACCACTATGTGGATGATTTTGTAGATAGTTTTGATTCCTTTGATGAATCCATTAAGGTCTCTAAGCAGGCGTGTGAAATACACCAACATGCTGGATTTGTCTTACGAAATTTTATATCGAAGTCACCCGAAGTATTGAAGTATCTGGGTGGTAAAAGTGTTGCGCTGGACATTAAACGTAAGGAAATATTCGCGTCCGAAAAGGTCTTAGGGATGTATTGGCAGCCTAGCACTGATGATTTAAATTTCGAAATAAAGTTTAATTATGCTGATAAAATCGTCCTCGATGGATTACGGTACCCAACAAAAAAAGAGATTCTTAGTATCGTCGTGTCTATATTTGTCCTATTGGTTATTTGTCCCACTTTACTATGAGCGTCAAACTGTTGCTGAGAGAAGTCTGGAGACGCCAAACTAGATGGGAAGGACAAATTCCAGCCGAAGTGAACGCAGCCTGGGAGAGGTTCCGCCAGCATTTTACCAACGTTACACAATGCCATATACAGCGCCATTATTTTAATAACACTACCATGAAAAAACTACAGCTACATGTATTTGTTGACGCAAGTGAGGACGCGTTCGCAGCAGTGGCCTACTGGAGATTAATCACAGTCCACGATATGGTTGGTGTATCATTTGTTTGTGCGAAGACCAGAACCGCTCCGCTGAAGCCTCTTACGATGCCACGCCTTGAACTACAGGCAGCAGTTCTGGGAACAAGGTTAATGAATACTATTTTAAATGAACACTCTTTCAAAATCAGTGAATTTTTTATATGGAGCTATTCGAGTATCGTGTTATATTGGATCAATAGTAAAAATCGCCGATATAAGCCCTGCGTTGCGCATAGGATTGCGGAAATTCTGGACGGATCAAAGGCAAGTTAGTGCAGGTGGGTGTCTACGACAGACAATGTAGCAGATGAAGGCACTCGTGCTAAGTGTCCTACAGATTTCTCGCCATCATCGCGCTGGTTCAACAATACGAATTTTCTTAAAACTCCACAAGAGAACTGGGATAACAATTCTGTTCATGTTGGAACAATTCGGCATGAATTCGCTGATGAAGAAGAAATTAAACCCAAATTCGCGTTAATGGTTGCACGTATACTATTTATTGATTTTAGTCGTTTTTCATCTTTTGCCAAACTTAGACGCACGATCTCATGGATTCTGCAGAAATCTAAAGATGTCCGATCAAATGTATGGATTAACAGCAGAGGAGCTCGAAAGGTCTCAGCTAACATTATGTCGTCTGGTCCAAGAGGAAAAATACGCGGTCGAGTTGAAGGACATTGCTCGCGATAGTGAGCTATACCAACTCTGTCTTTATATTGATGGAAATGGGATACTGAGAGTTTACGGAAGAATGGATGCTGCAGTTTGCCTCCCATACGACGCCAAACGGCCGATTATTCTGCCAGCCGGTCACATCGTAACTAAGTTGGTAGTTGCCGATAAACACGGCAAGATGATGTAATAATAATACAATGTGATATAATACATGTTATAATGAAATTATTTAGAATTCATGGGAAATATGTATAACGAGTATTATTTTATGTACAATTCAGGGAATATGTGTATAAAGAGTTTTATGTTTTTGGAATTGGGGAGTGTGGCTACCCATGTCGCGCAAACACTATTCAATTAAAAAACGTTTAATAATTAAAAATAAATTATTAAAAAAAAATAATAATAATTTTCAGTATAGAAAAATTATTAGTGGATTTGAGGTCATTCATATTCATGATACCTGAAAATGTATAGGCCGTAAGAACCAACAAATTGTTGGAATAAAAAGCAATAATTAAAAACCGTGAGCACCCGGTAGCAGGCTGTGACAACAAAGCAGCTCTGCAAAAAAATCCGTCATGATCAAAAACTGCCTGCCAGATGGCGGTGTTGGTCATGTATATGGTAAAGGGAATAAAATGAGTTTAGAGGACAGAAAAACCAGCGTATTGTTAGCTTAATGGCAGTGCGTGCTAAAATTTCTCTGATGAGTGAAGTCTAGCAGCTTCCGAAATGGATCTATAAGAAAAGCTAAAGCGGTTGTCTCTAAAAAATTTTCTTTTTCTATTCAATTAAAAAACTTTTAGTAATTAAAAATAAATTATTAAACAAATAAAACAAAACAATAATAATTTTCCATAGTAACTCTTTGTTGAGCCAGTGTTTAATTTTTAAATGTGTTTTCTTTGGAGCTTCTTTGGCCGGTAATTCAAAAGCGAAAAATAATTTCCTTTTTTCCTCCTACCAGTTTCGGCGCTTTTTGCACCTTCTTCAGGGAGTCTGCATTTATTTAATAAAAACATAAAACAATTATAGTTCACATACATTAATTACAAATTCTGTTACACTTACTTTACATTTAATTATTATTACACTATAAACATTAGACGAACATTTATACAATTAGTGTAACCAACTACACTTTTCCACAGCTTTTCAAACATTGTTTTCATCCTCTTTTTGACTTCTTTATTGCTGTCAAATACGCGCTATTAATTGTGTCAACGTCCTCTTTGTGGTTTATCGCGGATTTTATTCTTTCTTGTATTCGTAAGCTTTCTAACGTCATCCTTGTTTTTGTTCGTTTTTCAATGTCCAATATTCGCGCATTCTCGAAGTCGGCACTATGTTTGTTGTTGTTTAGGTGTTGGGCAAGTGCAGTGGTCATTTTGCTATTTCTGGCGTCTGTCTTGTGTTCGTTGATTCTGATCTCTAAGCTGCGTTTAGTCTGGCCAACATATACCCCGTTGCAATCTTTGCATTTTATTTCGTATATTGCATTGTGTTGTTGCTCTTTGTCGATTCTGTCTTTTGTTTTTGTAAATATTCTGCTTAATGTGCTGTGTGGCCTATGTGCGAAGTTTACATTGTTGTTGTTTATGATTTTATTTAAAGTTTTGTTATCCGTTAATCCTGGTATGTATGTGTATATTTTGTTTTCATGTTCATTGTTCGTTTGAGTATTGCCGTTTGCATGATGTATTTTGTTCATTGTTGTTGTCATAAGCATCTCAGTGACCCCATTAGGGTACCCGTTTTTATAGAGTATATTTTTTATTTTCGTCTTGTTGTCATTTATGAACTCTTCATCACTCAGTGTAAAAATTTTTCTAATGAGATTCACGGCTGTATTTTTCTTTTGTGACCATGGGTGATTTGAGTGATAGTTTATCATTCTCGAAGATGCTATTGCTTTTGAGTACCAATTCGTTTTAAGTGTCTTATTTTCTCTGATTATCTCGATGTCTAGGAAGGCCAATTTTTTATCTTTTTCACTTTCTGTGGTGAATTGGATTTTTTCGTGTTGGGCATTTAGGGTGTTTAATATTTCTTCCACGTCTTTGATCTTAACTATAGCTAATATATCATCTACATATTTTTCTATGTATTTGATATATATGTCCTTTGATTGTAGTTCAGCAATGCTGTCGTCAAGAATTTTGTCTAATACAATATCTGCCACTGTCGGGGATAGGGGGTTTCCCATTGGCATACCATAGATCTGTTGGTAGATGGTGCCATGAAACATAAAATAATTGTTGTCCCGCAGACAAAACTCCAAAACTGTTCGGAACTGCGCTCTAGTCAGGGATGTATGTTCTTGAACTTTTTTCCATTGTTGCATAATATTCTGCATCGCTAGTTTTATTGGTATATTAGTAAATAGGGAAACTACATCGAATGATATGAGGATTTCATCATCATTTATTTCTATTTCCTTCAGTTTTTCTTTCACTTGTGATGAATTTTGAGCGTTATATTTCTTGTTTGTGATTTTCTTCAGTGTTTGGCCTATGAATTTCGCGAGTTTGTATCAAGGGACGTTTACGGACGTTCACTACAGAAAAATTGTTGGAATAAAAAGCAATAAATAATAATAATAATTCCCAATTGATAACCCAAAATCCCGCCCATCCTAAACGAGGGGCATTCGCATAACGCACGGCTTTTGTAAACGTAAAAACGTAATCTACAAATGATGCTAAGAAAAATTGCTGAAGACACCGTAGCTATAAGTCCGATTTCGAGTCCCCCACTTTTGCAAAATAGATATTTTGCCATCTGAATGTAGGGTTTGGCCAAAAAAATGTCATAGCTTCTGATAGAATTATAGGAAAAATATCATATTAGGCTTACTTTAAAAGTATTTTACGTATATTTCAGAATCTGTATTAATATCTGTAGTGTTTTTAATTTTAGCAAAGATCTCAGGCTTAAATTATGAGAAATTACCCTAAAATTAACTTTTAACTACTATATTATCATTTTTAACAAATTTCTTATCGACATTTTTTTCTTCTTTACAGCTAAAATAAGTTCAGAACCTTTCCAACAACTTCCATTCAGACAGTTTTTCTTTTTTCGAATTCCGTTTAGTATTTTTATAAATTTAATGTAATTTATTTAAAAAATTTTTTTTTACTTAGAATTGACAATTTTAACGTATTTTTCAAAATAAAAGTAATGTTATGTTATTATTTTTTAAATCTTTTTTGCTCTCCATTCGTGGTTGTTTTTCAACAGCCATATAATTTTTTTGATAGCTCTATCCCGTATGGCTTTTCTATCATCAAATAACATTGTTAATAAAATGTTTTCTGGATGAGCGTAATATGAATTATTTTGTATTACACCATCTACAATATTAAGTAAATTACGTGGCAGGCATCGTGTCCAACGAATAAACTTTGATATACAAATAAATTTGCACATAAATTCTAATAATATAAGCTGCTAGAGCTTTCAAATTTTCCGATGGTGTATTAGTTGTTGTATATAGACGTTGTGATGGAATGACGAACAGAGCACACCTTGTCCTTAATTGTTTTCTTAACTTGTGAATGTGAATCATCGGGGTTTCTCGCCTTCTACCATTTCTCATTCTTTAACAACAACAATGGCCAATCATGCTTTGTCGCCTAATTTGACAATTCATTTACTTATACTTTGTCATTGCAAGAAGGAGGTCGGGAAAACTGAGGTGAGTAAAATATTTAACATGCATTTGTGTTGTATTTATAATGTGCCTTTTTCATATAGAAATAAATCCATCCAAGTACCTCTTCAAATACCGCTTACCCGTTATCGATTAGCATTATACCAATCCTAATGATTTAGTGTTTTCTTCCTAAGCATGCGGAATATATGCGCCAAGCGAGGTTAAATTCGCTAGACCCCTGGCAATGACACTCTTTATTTCGCACTTTTTATAAGTCAATTCGGAAAGTGCACGTATGCCCCCATTTGCGACCGCCGTCATTGTTGAAAGCCAAATGTACTGTTTGTGATCTATCTGCCGTTGCTTTGTGAATGTCTTAATGCATCGCACTCCACCACACCGGAGCGCCAGAAAACTGCCATCAAGCAACATAACTCCACCTGCCGTCATGCCGCAAAATGAGGATTCCGCCGCAGAACAAAAGACTACAGCAACTAACACTAATATAACAACTACAAGCAGTGCTATTACCGCTGTAGGTGCGCAGCAAACACCGACTTGCCAGGTAAGCCTTGAACCGCAACTAACCAACAGTCATTTCACAATATGTCTATGCCCTTTCGCCGGCAACAAATATTTTCCGCTAAATCATTGCCTAAAATCGGAGAAGTGAATGCTCGCCTGGCGGATAACACTGCCACCGATAATCTAGTTGACATATCACTCATTCCCGCCACCGTAATCCCCGCCGGCGTTCCACAATCGGCGCCACCAATAGTACATGCCAGCAAGCAGTCTTGATCTCTCTAATTTCTATGCAGAATCAAATTGCCATTCTGCAACGCCAACTAAAGGAAGCTGAAGTTAGGTTAAGCAAATTAGATCCAGGGTAAAATTAAGAATTGTTAGCTAGGTCAAGTAACGTGTTGTCACTTGGTCAAGCAACATCGGTGGTAAGTGATACCATATCAACCATGCCAATTTCAATGTCGAGGGAATCGCATGTAGGTTCGTACGTGTATCCAACAAGTCAAACGAGTAACATGTTGCCAAATGCGTTGCAACATTCGACGTACCCAACAAATCAAGCCCATGCCGGTGCATTTACACAACAAAGTGATGCCAGCAACACGTTCTTAAGCTCGTTGCAACCAACAATTAATACAGTAGAGAGTCAAGCAAATCTCGGTGCGCATATACAAATACGTGATAATAATATAACGTCGTATGCATTACAACAAAGCGTGTTGCCACACCCAGTGTATATGCATCCGGCGACATTTGCATTGAACTCAAACAATCGCGCCTCATCATACACCAATTCGCCGGCACGAAATTCAGTAGATTCAGCTGTACAGCTGCAAAGAGCAGCAACTAATGATTTAAATGCCCTTGGTTCTATAGCGTCGCGTAAAAACTGATTGACCTTCCAGAGTTCTCTGGACAGCCGGAATAATGGCCAATATTTTACACTGCTTATGTCGAGTCGACAGTTGCCTACGGGTATACGAAGATTGAAACCAATTAAAGCTTGTATAAGTGCCTTAAAGGTGAAGCGCGGCAGGTAGTTAAATCTCTTTTAATTCATCCAAATAATGTCAATGATGCTCTTAAGCATCTTACACGTTTTGGTCGATCTGAGTTTTTGATTCGCAGCCAATTAAGGCAAATACGAGAAGTTTCGCCGATTTCAGAAAGTAGCATAGGTAAACTCGTGCAGTTCGCAACAAGAATATATGTGATTTTTGTTGGAATGATTTTCCGTCATCCCTTGTCAAGTTTGGTTTTGTGACAAACCGGTTTCGGCGTTCTGCCATTTTCAATGCCTAGTTTCGTTCTGTGTCTATCCGCTGCGTTGTTTTTATAGTCCGTGGGTGCTGTGGCAGGTAGTGTCAATCTATGTGTTCGTGGTAGGTAACGTTAATATGCGTGTGTGTGTGCGCGGTATTGATACGTCCGAATTGTTATCTGTCCCAAGGGTTGTTTTTGTAGGTATGTATACATACCGCTTGTTAGCTAAGCGGTAGGTTGATATAGGTAGAAATTGGTGATTTTTGCAGTTTGGTTCATATTTCGTTTTTGCTTGTTCATTGTTACGTATTTGGTTGCTGTACCTGCTGGCTGGTGCTGTTTTTTGTAAACTAGTTTTAAGGGTTCAAATATTTCGTCAGAGATAGTGTTGGTTTGTTCGTTTATGATCCTGCCGTCAAATGTTTTTAACTTGTATATCTCCATGTTCTCAAGCACATTAAGCCGCCGGCCTTTTACTTGTACGTGAAGTATTCGAGCCGTTGTTTTTATGTTAGCTGGGGTGCAGTTGTTCTCAAACATGTGGTTCGCGAAATTAGATTCTGGTATTATGGTGGGGTTTCGTGTTTTTTGTTGTAGTCCCTGATATGCTCTCGGAATCTTGTGCTTATCATTCACAAGTAAGCCTATACACTCCGTGTCTGTTGAATGGGTCATCAGAATCAGTGTCGGTTCTTAGTTTTTGTCCGAAGTTGTTAGATGTTCTGAATGCTGTGTTGATGTTATATCTTTTAAAGAACTTTGCTAATTTGTACGTCGCTTTTCCAGTGTATGTCAACGTACAAATTAGCAAAGTTCTTTAAAAGATATAACATCAACACAGCATAGGACAAACAGGAAGAAAAATAAGTACAAGATTCCGAGAGCATATCAGGGACTACAACAAAAAAACACGAAAACCCACCATAATACCAGAATCTAATTTCGCTTACTACCCTGTCGGAAGATCAACACAACAAAATAAAACAATATATGTATGTAAGCAATTTTAAGATGCAAACGTAGCCGATCGTTGGACTATGGTAAAACAACTTAAGCTTTGTTTCAGCTGTCTTAACTATGGGCACTCTACTCGTGATTGCCATAGCCGGAAGGCTTGTGTTATAAATAATTGTGGTAAGAAAAATAATAAGCTTTTGAATGAAAGCCCGAATGCCAAGCAGCGAAGTGGAGGTAGTCCCACCACAAACCCCTCCAATAAGGTTTCGAAATTAAGAAATGATGCGGTCCTACGCTGCAATGCTAGTATAAATTTAACCAATAAATTACTCTTTCGAGTAGTTCCCGTGACACTCCATGGTCCAACCAAAATGTGGATGTTTACGCATTAGTGGATGAGGAATCGTCGGTAACAATGGTCGCCAGAGACCTGTTGGAAGAGTTAGGTGTTAGTGGTCAACGGAAACGACTCGATATCCAATGGTTCGGAGGCAGAGCGATTCAGGAGCCGACAGTATTGGTTGATCTGTACATAATTGGTCACGGGATGAAGAAGAAGCACATGTTGCGTAATATTTATGGCGTAAATAATCTTAATCTACCCACGCAAACCTTGGCAATAAAAGATTTGGAGAATATGACGTTTGGTAAACCATTCGCACCGCCGCCATACTCTAACGCTACGCCAAAGGTGCTTATTGGATAAGATCACTGCCATCTGGGTTTACTCTCGGAGATCGTGGGTTTAAAAGGAAACGGTCCATCAAATATTGAACTTGGGTGGGTGATTTTCGGACCGACTAATAGGGCGCATAAACCAAGCGCTACATGTTTACTAACACATCCACAAAATGATTCAGAGCTTCATGACATTCTATCTGACTACTTTAAAATAGAAAACTTTGGAGTGAAAACGGTGCCACCTGTACCAAGTGACGATGATGAACGAGCTAACGCAATGTTGGGAGCCAATACTATAGAGATCAACGGGAGGTTCCAAGTAGGTTTGTTATGGAAGTCCAATGACAGTGGTCTGCCCGAAAGTTATTCAATGGCACTCAAGCGATTAGTTGGTATCGAACGGAAGATGAAACGCAACGAGGAATTCGCGAAAGCATATAGTGGAATCATCGACAGTTACGTGTACAAGGGATACGCTCGTAGCGTTAATGCTGACGAAATAGCATCTTACCATCCAAAGACTTGGTACTTGCCGCGCTTCGCCGTCGTGAAAAAAGGACCTCAGCAGTATCGACCGCTCGCCGCAATATTATTTCACTTTCGTGAGGGTAAGGTTGCAGTATGCGGCGACGTAATGGAAATGTTTCACCAGGTGATGGTTCAACCTAGCGATCGTAGCGCACAACGATTCCTTTGGCGAGGCGTTGCCCCGACAGAACCACCCGACGTATATGAGATGGTAGTAATGACTATTGAGGTAGCTTGTTCGCCATGCTTAGCTCATCATGTGAAAACAGTGAACGCTTTGAGACACCGTCAAGAAGATAATTTAAGAGCAGTAAAGGGCTTTCTCGAGTACCACTATGTGGATGATTTTGTAGATAGTTTTGATTCCTTTGATGAATCCATTAAGGTCTCTAAGCAGGCGTGTGAAATACACCAACATGCTGGATTTGTCTTACGAAATTTTATATCGAAGTCGCCCGAAGTATTGAAGTATCTGGGTGGTAAAAGTGTTGCGCTGGACATTAAACGTAAGGAAACATTCGCGTCCGAAAAGGTCTTAGGGATGTATTGGCAGCCTAGCACTGATGATTTAAATTTCGAAATAAAGTTTAATTATGCTGATAAAATCGTCCTCGATGGATTACGGTACCCAACAAAAAAAGAGATTCTTAGTATCGTCGTGTCTATATTTGTCCTATTGGTTATTTGTCCCACTTTACTATGAGCGTCAAACTGTTGCTGAGAGAAGTATGGAGACGCCAAACTAGATGGGAAGGACAAATTCCAGCCGAAGTGAACGCAGCCTGGGAGAGGTTCCGCCAGCATTTTACCAACTTTACACAATGCCATTTACAGCGCCATTATTTTAATAACACTACCATGAAAAAACTACAGCTACATGTATTTGTTGACGCAAGTGAGGACGCGTTCGCAGCAGTGACCTACTGGAGATTAATCACAGTCCACGATATGGTTGGTGTATCATTTGTTTGTGCGAAGACCAGAACCGCTCCGCTGAAGCCTCTTACGATGCCACGCCTTGAACTACAGGCAGCAGTTCTGGGAACAAGGTTAATGAATACTATTTTAAATGAACACTCTTTCAAAATCAATGAATTTTTTATATGGAGCTATTCGAGTATCGTGTTATATTGGATCAATAGTAAAAATCGCCGATATAAGCCCTGCGTTGCGCATAGGATTGCGGAAATTCTGGACGGATCAAAGGCAAGTTAGTGCAGGTGGGTGTCTACGACAGACAATGTAGATTTCTCGCCATCATCGCGCTGGTTCAACAATACGAATTTTCTTAAAATTCCACAAGAGAACTGGGATAACAATTCTGTTCATGTTGGAACAATTCGGCATGAATTCGCTGATGAAGAAGAAATTAAACCCAAATTCGCGTTAATGGTTGCACGTACGATATTTATTGATTTTAGTCGTTTTTCATCTTTTTCCAAACTTAGACACACGATCTCATGGATTCTGCAGAAATCTAAAGATGTCCGATCAAATGTATGGATTAACAGCAGAGGAGCTCGAAAGGTCTCAGCTAACATTATGTCGTCTGGTCCAAGAGGAAAAATACGCGGTCGAGTTGAAGGGCATTGCTCGCGATAGTGAGCTATACCAACTCTGTCTTTATATTGATGGAAATGGGATACTGAGAGTTTACGGAAGAATGGATGCTGCAGTTTGCCTCCCATACGACGCCAAACGTCCGATTATTCTGCCAGCCGGTCACATCGTAACTAAGTTGGTAGTTGCCGATAAACACGGCAAGATGATGTATCAAAATATTGAAGCGACCATCACGGAGATCCGGCGTACGTTTTGGATTCCGCGTCTTCGTCAAGTTCTGCGAGCAGTTATTTCCAGTTGCTCTGTTTTTAAAATTCTAAATGCAAAACCGGTTGTCCCATTGATGGGCTCACTTCCGCGAGACCGTCTGACACCATACATTCGCGAGGTAAGTCCCTACCAATTTAATAATTAAACCTTAGGGTGAGTTCATACGTTGAGGTGAGTAAATATAATGTAATAATAATACAATGTGATATAATACATGTTATAATGAAATTATTTAGAATTCATGGGAAATATGTATAACGAGTATTATTTTATGTACAATTCAGGGAATATGTGATAAAGAGTTTTATGTTTTTGGAATTGGGGCGTGTGGCTATCCATGTCGCGCAAACACTATTCAATTAAAAAACGTTTAATAATTAAAAATAAATTACTAAAAAAAAATAAAAATAAAATAATAATAATTTTCAGTATAGAAAAATTATTAGTGGATTTGAGGTCATTCATATTCATGATACCTGAAAATGTGAAGGCCGTAAGCACCAACAAATTGTTGGAATAAAAAGCAATAATTAAAAACCGTGAGCACCCGGTAGCAGGCTGTGACAACAAAGCAGCTCTGCAAAAAAATCCATCATGATCAAAAACTGCCTGCCAGATGGCGGTGTTGGTCATGTATATGGTAAAGTGAATAAAATGAGTTTAGAGGACAGAAAAACTAGCGTATTGTTAGCTTAATGGTTAGCAGTGCGTGCTAAAATTTCTCTGATGAGTGAAGTCTAGCAGCTTCCGAAATGGATCTATAAGAAAAGCTAAAGCGGTTGTCTCTAAAAAATTTTCTTTTTCTATTCAATTAAAAAAATTTTAGTAATTAAAAATAAATTATTAAACAAATAAAAAAAACAATAATAATTTTCACTACAGAAAAATTGTTGGAATAAAAAGCAATAAATAATAATAATAATTCCCAATGGATAACCCAAAATCCCGCCCATCCTAAACGAGGGGCATTCGCATAACGCACGGCTTTTGTAAACGTAAAAACGTAATCTACAAATGATTCTAAGAAAAATTGCTGAAGACACCGTAGCTATAAGTCCGATTTCGAGTCCCCCACTTTTGCAAAATAGATATTTTGCCATCTGAATGTAGGGTTTGGCCAAAAAAATGTCATAGCTTCTGATAGAATTATAGGAAAAATATCATATTAGGCCTACTTTAAAAGTATTTTACGTATATTTCAGAATCTGTATTAATATCTGTAGTATTTTTAATTTTAGCAGAGATCTCAGGCTTAAATTATGAGAAATTACCCTAAAATTAACTTTTAACTACTATATTATCATTTTTAACAAATTTCTTATCGACATTTTTTTTTCTTTACAGCTAAAATAAGTTCAGAACCTTTCCAACAACTTCCATTCAGACAGTTTTTCTTTTTTCGAATTCGGTTTAGTATTTTTATAAATTTAATGTAATTTATTTAAAAATTTTTTTTTTTACTTAGAATTGACAATTTTAACGTATTTTTCAAAATAAAAGTAATGTTATGTTATTATTTTTTAAATCTTTTTTGCTCTCCATTCGTGGTTGTTTTTCAACAGCCATATAATTTTTTTGATAGCTCTATCCCGTATGGCTTTTCTATCATCAAATAACATTGTTAATAAAATGTTTTCTAATATGAATTATTTTGTATTACACCATCTACAATATTAAGTAAATTACGTGGCAGGCATCGTGTTCAACGAATAAACTTTGATATACAAATAAATTGGCACATAAATTCTAATAATATAAGCTGATAGAGCTTTCAAATTTTCCGATGGTGTATTAGTTGTTGTATATAGACGTTGTGATGGAATGACGAACAGAGCACACCTTGTCCTTAATTGTTTTCTTAACTTGTGAATGTGAATCATCGGGGTTTCTCGCCTTCTACCATTTCTCATTCTTTAACAACAACAATGGCCAATCATGCTTTGTCGCCTAATTTGACAATTCATTTACTTATACTTTGTCATTGCAAGAAGGAGGTCGGGAAAACTGAGGTGAGTAAAATATTTAACATGCATTTGTGTTGTATTTATAATGTGCCTTTTTCATATAGAAATAAATCCATCCAAGTACCTCTTCAAATACCGCTTACCCGTTATCGATTAGCATTATACCAATCCTAATTATTTAGTGTTTTCTTCTTAAGCATACGGAATATATGCGCCAAGCGAGAAAGTGCACGTATGCCGCCATTTGCGACCGCCGTCATTGTTGAAAGCCAAATGTACTGTTTGTGATCTATCTGCCGTTGCTTTGTGAATGTCTTAATGCATCGCACTCCACCACACCGGAGCGCCAGAAAACTGCCATCAAGCAACATAACTCCACCTGCCGTCATGCCGCAAAATGAGGATTCCGCCGCAGAACAAAAGACTACAGCAACTAACACTAATATAACAACTACAAGCAGTGCTATTACCGCTGTAGGTGCGCAGCAAACACCGACTTGCCAGGTAAGCCTTGAACATGCTTTGCACATTCCCCCTGCCACCACCACAACCGCAACTAACCAACAGTCATTTCACAATATGTCTATGCCCTTTCGCCGGCAACAAATATTTTCCGCTAAATCATTGCCTAAAATCGGAGAAGTGAATGCTCGGCTGGCGGATAACACTGCCACCGATAATCTAGTTGACATATCACTCATTCCCGCCACCGTAATCCCCGCCGGCGCTCTACAATCGGCGCCACCAATAGTACATGCCAGCAAGCAGTCTTGATCTCATGAAACTGCTCTAATTTCTATGCAGAATCAAATTGCCATTCTGCAACGCCAACTAAAGGAAGCTGAAGTTAGGTTAAGCAAATTAGATTCAGGGTAAAATTAAGAATTGTTAGCTAGGTCAAGTAACGTGTTGTCACTTGGTCAAGCAACATCGGTGGTAAGTGATACCATATCAACCATGCCAATTTCAATGTCGAGGGAATCGCATGTAGGTTCGTACGTGTATCCAACAAGTCAAACGAGCAACATGTTGCCAAATGCGTTGCAACATTCGACGTACCCAACAAATCAAGCCCATGCCGGTGCATTTACACAACAAAGTGATGCCAGCAACACGTTCTTAAGCTCGTTGCAACCAACAATTAATACAGTAGAGAGTCAAGCAAATCTCGGTGCGCATTTACAAATACGTGATAATAATATAACGTCGTATGCATTACAACAAAGCGTGTTGCCACACCCAGTGTATATGCACCCGGCGACATTTGCATTGAACTCAAACAATCGCGCCTCATCATACACCAATTCGCCGGCACGAAATTCAGTAGATTCAGCTGTACAGCTGCAAAGAGCAGCAACTAATGATTTAAATGCCCTTGGTTCTATAGCGTCGCGTAAAAAACTGATTGACCTTCCAGAGTTCTCTGAACAGGCGGAATAATGGCCAATATTTTACACTGCTTATGTCGAGTCGACAGTTTCCTACGGGTATACGAAGATTGAAACCAATTAAAGCTTGTATAAGTGCCTTAAAGGTGAAGCGCGGCAGGTAGTTAAATCTCTTTTAATTCATCCAAATAATGTCAATGATGCTATTAAGCATCTTACACGTTTTGGTCGACCTGAGTTTTTGATTCGTAGCCAATTAAGGCAAATACGAGAAGTTTCGCCGATTTCAGAAAGTAGCATAGGTGAACTCGTGCAGTTCGCAACAAGAATATATGTGATTTTTGTTGGAATGATTTTCCGTCATCCCTTGTCAAGTTTGGTTTTGTGACAAACCGGTTTCGGCGTTCTGCCATTTTCAATGCCTAGTTTCGTTCTGTGTCTATCCGCTGCGTTGTTTTTATAGTCCGTGGGTGCTGTGGCAGGTAGTGTCAATCTATGTGTTCGTGGTAGGTAACGTTAATATGCGTGTGTGTGTGCGCGGTATTGATACGTCCGAATTGTTATCTGTCCCAAGGGTTGTTTTTGTAGGTATGTATACATACCGCTTGTTAGCTAAGCGGTAGGTTGATGTAGGTAGAAATTGGTGATTTTTGCAGTTTGGTTCATATTTCGTTTTTGCTTGTTCATTGTTACGTGTTTGGTTGCTGTACCTGCTGGCTGGTGCTGTTTTGTAAACTAGTTTTAAGGGTTCAAATATTTCGTCAGAGATAGTGTTGGTTTGTTCGTTTATGATCCTGCCGTCAAATGTTTTAAACTTGTATATCTCCATGTTCTCAAGCACATTAAGCCGCCGGCCTTTTACTTGTACGTGAAGTATTCGAGCCGTTGTTTTTATGTTAGCTGAGATGCAGTTGTTCTCAAACATGTGGTTCGCGAAATTAGATTCTGGTATTATGGTGGGTTTTCGTGTTTTTTTGTTGTAGTCCCTGATATGCTCTCGGAATCTTGTGCTTATTTTTCTTCCTGTTTGTCCTATGTAGCTGTATTGACATTCACAAGTAAGCCTATACACTCCGTGTCTGTTGAATGGGTCATCAGAATCAGTGTCGGTTCTTAGTTTTTGTCCGACGTTGTTAGATGTTCTGAATGCTGTGTTGATATTATATCTTTTAAAGAACTTTGCTAATTTGTACGTCGCTTTTCCAGTGTATGTCAACGTACAAATTAGCAAAGTTCTTTAAAAGATATAACATCAACACAGCATAGGACAAACAGGAAGAAAAATAAGTACAAGATTCCGAGAGCATATTAGGGACTACAACAAAAAAACACGAAAACCCACCATAATACCAGAATCTAATTTCGCTTACTACCCTGTCGGAAGATCAACACAACAAAATAAAACAATATATGTATGTAAGCAATTTTAAGATGCAAACGTAGCCGATCGTTGGACTATGGTAAAACAACTTAAGCTTTGTTTCAGCTGTCTTAACTATGGGCACTCTACTCGTGATTGCCATAGCCGGAAGGCTTGTGTTATAAATAATTGTGGTAAGAAAAATAGTAAGCTTTTGAATGAAAGCCCGAATGCCAAGCAGCGAAGTGGAGGTAGTCCCACCACAAACCCCTACAATAAGGTTTCGAAATTAAGAAATGATGCGGTCCTACGCTGCAATGCTAGTATAAATTTAACCAATAAATTACTCTTTCGAGTAGTTCCCGTAACACTCCATGGTCCAACCAAAATGTGGATGTTTACGCATTAGTGGATGAGGAATCGTCGGTAACAATGGTCGACAGAGACCTGTTGGAAGAGTTAGGTGTTAGTGGTCAACGGAAACGACTCGAAATCCAATGGTTCGGAGGCAGAGCGATTCAGGAGCCGACAGTATTGGTTGATCTGTACATAATTGGTCACGGGATGAAGAAGAAGCACATGTTGCGTAATATTTATGGCGTAAATAATCTTAATCTACCCACGCAAACCTTGGCAATAAAAGATTTGGAGAATATGAAGTTTGGTAAACCATTCGCACCGCCGCCATACTCTAACGCTACGCCAAAGGTGCTTATTGGATAAGATCACTGCCATCTGGGTTTACTCTCGTAGATCGTGGGTTTAAAAGGAAACGGTCTATCAAATATTGAACTTGGGTGGGTGATTTTCGGACCGGCTAATAGGGCGCATAAACCAAGCGCTACATGTTTACTAACACATCCACAAAATGATTCGGAGCTTCATGACATTGTATCTGACTACTTTAAAATAGAAAACTTTGGAGTGAAAACGGTGCCACCTGTACCAAGTGACGATGATGAACGAGCTAACGCAATGTTGGGAGCCAATACTATAGAGATCAACGGGAGGTTCCAAGTAGGTTTGTTATGGAAGTCCAATGACAGTGTTCTGCCCGAAAGTTATTCAATGGCACTCAAGCGATTAGTTGGTATCGAACGGAAGATGAAACGCAACGAGGAATTCGCGAAAGCATATAGTGGAATCATCGACAGTTACGTGTACAAGGGATACGCTCGTAGCGTTAATGCTGACGAAATAGCATCTTACCATCCAAAGACTTGGTACTTGCCGCGCTTCGCCGTCGTGAAAAAAGGGCCTCAGCAGTATCGACCGCTCGCCGCAATATTATTTCACTTTCGTGAGGGTAAGGTTGCAGTATGCGGCGACGTAATGGAAATGTTTCACCAGGTGATGGTTCAACCTAGCGATCGTAGCGCACAACGATTCCTTTGGCGAGGCGTTGCCCCGACAGAACCACCCGACGTATATGAGATGGTAGTAATGACTATTGAGGTAGCTTGTTCGCCATGCTTAGCTCATCATGTGAAAACAGTGAACGCTTTGAGACACCGTCAAGAAGATAATTTAAGAGCAGTAAAGGGCTTTCTCGAGTACCACTATGTGGATGATTTTGTAGATAGTTTTGATTCCTTTGATGAATCCATTAAGGTCTCTAAGCAGGCGTGTGAAATACACCAACATGCTGGATTTGTCTTACGAAATTTTATATCGAAGTCGCCCGAAGTATTGAAGTATCTGGGTAGTAAAAGTGTTGCGCTGGATATTAAACGTAAGGAAACATTCGCGTCCGAAAAGGTCTTAGGGATGTATTGGCAGCCTAGCACTGATGATTTAAATTTCGAAATAAAGTTTAATTATGCTGATAAAATCGTCCTCGATGGATTACGGTACCCAACAAAAAAAGAGATTCTTAGTATCGTCGTGTCTATATTTGTCCTATTGGTTATTTGTCCCACTTTACTATGAGCGTCAAACTGTTGCTGAGAGAAGTATGGAGACGCCAAACTAGATGGGAAGGACAAATTCCAGCCGAAGTGAACGCAGCCTGGGAGAGGTTCCGCCAGCATTTTACCAACGTTACACAATGCCATATACAGCGCCATTATTTTAATAACACTACCATGAAAAAACTACAGCTACATGTATTTGTTGACGCAAGTGAGGACGCGTTCGCAGCAGTGGCCTACTGGAGATTAATCACAGTCCACGATATGGTTGGTGTATCATTTGTTTGTGCGAAGACCAGAACCGCTCCGCTGAAGCCTCTTACGATGCCACGCCTTGAACTACAGGCAGCAGTTCTGGGAACAAGGTTAATGAATACTATTTTTAATGAACACTCTTTCAAAATCAATGAATTTTTTATATGGAGCTATTCGAGTATTGTGTTATATTGGATCAATAGTAAAAATCGCCGATATAAGCCCTGCGTTGCGCATAGGATTGCGGAAATTCTGGACGGATCAAAGGCAAGTTAGTGCAGGTGGGTGTCTACGACAGACAATGTAGCAGATGAAGGCACTCGTGCTAAGTGTCCTACAGATTTCTCGCCATCATCGCGCTGGTTCAACAATACGAATTTTCTTAAAACTCCACAAGAGAACTGGGATAACAATTCTGTTCATGTTGGAACAATTCGGCATGAATTCGCTGATGAAGAAAAAATTAAACCCAAATTCGCGTTAATGGTTGCACGTATACTATTTATTGATTTTAGTCGTTTTTCATCTTCTGCCAAACTTAGACGCACGATCTCATGGATTCTGCAGAAATCTAAAGATGTCCGATCAAATGTATGGATTAACAGCAGAGGAGCTCGAAAGGTCTCAGCTAACATTATGTCGTCTGGTCCAAGAGGAAAAATACGCGGTCGAGTTGAAGGACATTGCTCGCGATAGTGAGCTATACCAACTCTGTCTTTATATTGATGGAAATGGGATACTGAGAGTTTACGGAAGAATGGATGCTGCAGTTTGCCTCCCATACGACGCCAAACGTCCGATTATTCTGCCAGCCGGTCACATCGTAACTAAGTTGGTAGTTGCCGATAAACACGGCAAGATGATGTATCAAAATATTGAAGCGACCATCACGGAGATCCGGCGTACGTTTTGGATTCCGCGTCTTCGTCAAGTTCTGCGAGCAGTTATTTCCAGTTGCTCTGTTTGTAAAATTCTAAATGCAAAACCGGTTGTCCCATTGATGGGCTCACTTCCGCGAGACCGTCTGACACCATACATTCGCGAGGTAAGTCCCTACCAATTTAATAATTAAACCTTAGGGTGAGTTCATACGTTGAGGTGAGTAAATATAATGTAATAATAATACAATGTGATATAATACATGTTATAATGAAATTATTTGGAATTCATGGGAAATATGTATAACGAGTATTATTTTATGTACAATTCAGGGAATATGTGTATAAAGAGTTTTATGTTTTTGGAATTGGGGCGTGTGGCTACCCATGTCGCGCAAACACTATTCAATTAAAAAACGTTTAATAATTAAAAATAAATTATTAAAAAAAAATAATAATAATTTTCAGTATAGAAAAATTATTAGTGGATTTGAGGTCGTTCATATTCATGATACCTGAAAATGTATAGGCCGTAAGAACCAACAAATTGTTGGAATAAAAAGCAATAATTAAAAACCGTGAGCACCCGGTAGCAGGCTGTGACAACAAAGCAGCTCTGCAAAAAAATCCATCATGATCAAAAACTGCCTGCCAGATGGCGGTGTTGGTCATGTATATGGTAAAGGGAATAAAATGAGTTTAGAGGACAGAAAAACCAGCGTATTGTTAGCTTAATGGCAGTGCGTGCTAAAATTTCTCTGATGAGTGAAGTCTAGCAGCTTCCGAAATGGATCTATAAGAAAAGCTAAAGCGGTTGTCTCTAAAAAATTTTCTTTTTCTATTCAATTAAAAAACTTTTAGTAATTAAAAATAAATTATTAAACAAATAAAAAAAACAATAATAATTTTCTATAGCAACTCTTTGTTGGGCCAGTGTTTAATTTTTAAATGTGTTTTCTTTGGAGCTTCTTTGGCCGGTAATTCAAAAGCGAAAAATAATTTCCTTTTTTCCTCCTACCAGTTTCGACGCTTTTTGCACCTTCTTCAGGGAGTCTGCATTTATTTAATAAAAACATAAAACAATTATAGTTCACATACATTAATTACAAATTCTGTTACACTTACTTTACATTTAATTATTATTACACTATAAACATTCTTTTTTCTTTTATGGCGCGATATACAACAGGTATATCATCATAAACCTCCTAAGAGATTTTTGCGCCAAGCTTCTCTTCCAATTTGTGGCGTGCCGATTGGAATTTTCCCTACAAATTGGTGGGACCTACAGTTTTTTGCCGACTCCGAACGGCATCTACAAAAAAGACGAATTTTTGCTGAGAAGCCTGTCATGGCAGAAATACACTCGGAGAGTTTGCCAAACCACTGCCGAGGGGCGACCCCGTTTTGAAAAACTTTTTTCAAATCACTTTTGATGTTACCTGTACCAGGGCTCGAACCATGGACCTTCGGTGTGGTAGGCCGGCAACACTACCTCCACACCACGGCGGCTATAAACATTAGACGAACATTTATACAATTAGTGTAACCAACTACACTTTTCCACAGCTTTTCAAACATTGTTTTCATCCTCTTTTTGACTTCTTTATTGCTGTCAAATACGCGCTATTAATTGTGTCAACGTCCTCTTTGTGGTTTATCGCGGATTTTATTCTTTCTTGTATTCGTAAGCTTTCTAACGTCAGCCTTTTTTTTGTTCGTTTTTCAATGTCCAATATTCGCGCATTCTCGAAGTCGGCACTATGTTTGTTGTTGTTTAGGTGTTGGGCAAGTGCAGTGGTCATTTTGCTATTTCTGGCGTCTGTCTTGTGTTCGTTGATTCTGCTCTCTAAGCTGCGTTTAGTCTGGCCAACATTTACCCCGTTGCAATCTTTGCATTTTATTTCGTATATTACATTGTGTTGTTGCTCTTTGTCGATTCTGTCTTTTGTTTTTGTAAATATTCTGCTTAATGTGCTGTGTGGCCTATGCGCGAAGTTTACATTGTTGTTGTTTATGATTTTATTTAAAGTTTTGTTATCCGTTAATCCTGGTATGTATGTGTATATTTTGTTTTCATGTTCATTGTTCGTTTGAGTATTGCCGTTTGCATGATGTATTTTGTTCATTGTTGTTGTCATAAGCATCTCAGTGACCCCATTAGGGTACCCGTTTTTATAGAGTATATTTTTTATTTTCGTCTTGTTGTCATTTATGAACTCTTCATCACTCAGTGTAAAAATTTTTCTAATGAGATTCACGGCTGTATTTTTCTTTTGTGACCATGGGTGATTTGAGTGATAGTTTATCATTCTCGAAGATGCTATTGCTTTTGAGTACCAATTCGTTTTAAGTGTCTTATTTTCTCTGATTATCTCGATGTCTAGGAAGGCCAATTTTTTATCTTTTTCACTTTCTGTGGTGAATTGGATTTTTTCGTGTTGGGCATTTAGGGTGTTTAATATTTCTTCCACGTCTTTGATCTTAACTATAGCTAATATATCATCTACATATTTTTCTATGTATTTGATATATATGTCCTTTGATTGTAGTTCAGCAATGCTGTCGTCAAGAATTTTGTCTAGTACAATATCTGCCACTGTCGGGGATAGGGGGTTTCCCATTGGCATACCATAGATCTGTTGGTAGATGGTGCCATGAAACATAAAATAATTGTTGTCCCGCAGACAAAACTCCAAAACTGTTCGGAACTGCGATCTAGTCAGGGATGTATGTTCTTGAACTTTTTTCCATTGTTGCATAATATTCTGCATCGCTAGTTTTATTGGTATATTAGTAAATAGGGAAACTACATCGAATGATATGAGGATTTCATCATCATTTATTTCTATTTCCTTCAGTTTTTCTTTCACTTGTGATGAATTTTGAGCGTTATATTTCTTGTTTGTGATTTTCTTCAGTGTTTGGCCTATGAATTTCGCGAGTTTGTAGCAAGGGACGTTTACGGACGTTCACTACAGAAAAATTGTTGGAATAAAAAGCAATAAATAATAATAATAATTCCCAATGGATAACCCAAAATCCCGCCCATCCTAAACGAGGGGCATTCGCATAACGCACGGCTTTTGTAAACGTAAAAACGTAATCTACAAATGATTCTAAGAAAAATTGCTGAAGACACCGTAGCTATAAGTCCGATTTCGAGTCCCCCACTTTTGCAAAATAGATATTTTGCCATCTGAATGTAGGGTTTGGCCAAAAAAATGTCATAGCTTCTGATAGAATTATAGGAAAAATATCATATTAGGCCTACTTTAAAAGTATTTTACGTATATTTCAGAATCTGTATTAATATCTGTAGTGTTTTTAATTTTAGCAGAGATCTCAGGCTTAAATTATGAGAAATTACCCTAAAATTAACTTTTAACTACTATATTACCATTTTTAACAAATTTCTTATCGAAATTTTTTTTTCTTTACAGCTAAAATAAGTTCAGAACCTTTCCAACAACTTCCATTCAGACAGTTTTTGTTTTTTCGAATTCGGTTTAGTATTTTTATAAATTTAATGTAATTTATTTAAAAAATTTTTTTTTACTTAGAATTGACAATTTTAACGTATTTTTCAAAATAAAAGTAATGTTATGTTATTATTTTTTAAATCTTTTTTGCTCTCCATTCGTGGTTGTTTTTCAACAGCCATACAATTTTTTTGATAGCTCTATCCCGTATGGCTTTTCTTTCATCAAATAACATTGTTAATAAAATGTTTTCTGGATGAGCGTAATATGAATTATTTTGTATTACACCATCTACAATATTAAGTAAATTATGTGGCAGGCATCGTGTCCAACGAATAAACTTTGATATACAAATAAATTGGCACATAAATTCTAATAATATAAGCTGCTAGAGCTTTCAAATTTTCCGATGGTGTATTAGTTGTTGTATATAGACGTTGTGATGGAATGACGAACAGAGCACACCTTGTCCTTAATTGTTTTCTTAACTTGTGAATGTGAATCATCGGGGTTTCTCGCCTTCTACCATTTCTCATTCTTTAACAACAACAATGGCCAATCATGCTTTGTCGCCTAATTTGACAATTCATTTACTTATACTTTGTCATTGCAAGAAGGAGGTCGGGAAAACTGAGGTGAGTAAAATATTTAACATGCATTTGTGTTGTATTTATAATGTGCCTTTTTCATATAGAAATAAATCCATCCAAGTACCTCTTCAAATACCGCTTACCCGTTATCGATTAGCATTATACCAATCCTAATGATTTAGTGTTTTCTTCCTAAGCATGCGGAATATATGCGCCAAGCGAGGTTAAATTCGCTAGACCCCTGGCAATGACACTCTTTATTTCGCACTTTTTATAAGTCAATTCGGAAAGTGCACGTATGCCCCCATTTGCGACCGCCGTCATTGTTGAAAGCCAAATGTACTGTTTGTGATCTATCTGCCGTTGCTTTGTGAATGTCTTAATGCATCGCACTCCACCACACCGGAGCGCCAGAAAACTGCCATCAAGCAACATAACTCCACCTGCCGTCATGCCGCAAAATGAGGATTCCGCCGCAGAACAAAAGACTACAGCAACTAACACTAATATAACAACTACAAGCAGTGCTATTACCGCTGTAGGTGCGCAGCAAACACCGACTTGCCAGGTAAGCCTTGAACCGCAACTAACCAACAGTCATTTCACAATATGTCTATGCCCTTTCGCCGGCAACAAATATTTTCCGCTAAATCATTGCCTAAAATCGGAGAAGTGAATGCTCGCCTGGCGGATAACACTGCCACCGATAATCTAGTTGACATATCACTCATTCCCGCCACCGTAATCCCCGCCGGCGTTCCACAATCGGCGCCACCAATAGTACATGCCAGCAAGCAGTCTTGATCTCTCTAATTTCTATGCAGAATCAAATTGCCATTCTGCAACGCCAACTAAAGGAAGCTGAAGTTAGGTTAAGCAAATTAGATCCAGGGTAAAATTAAGAATTGTTAGCTAGGTCAAGTAACGTGTTGTCACTTTGTCAAGCAACATCGGTGGTAAGTGATACCATATCAACCATGCCAATTTCAATGTCGAGGGAATCGCATGTAGGTTCGTACGTGTATCCAACAAGTCAAACGAGTAACATGTTGCCAAATGCGTTGCAACATTCGACGTACCCAACAAATCAAGCCCATGCCGGTGCATTTACACAACAAAGTGATGCCAGCAACACGTTCTTAAGCTCGTTGCAACCAACAATTAATACAGTAGAGAGTCAAGCAAATCTCGGTGCGCATATACAAATACGTGATAATAATATAACGTCGTATGCATTACAACAAAGCGTGTTGCCACACCCAGTGTATATGCACCCGGCGACATTTGCATTGAACTCAAACAATCGCGCCTCATCATACACCAATTCGCCGGCACGAAATTCAGTAGATTCAGCTGTACAGCTGCAAAGAGCAGCAACTAATGATTTAAATGCCCTTGGTTCTATAGCGTCGCGTAAAAACTGATTGACCTTCCAGAGTTCTCTGGACAGCCGGAATAATGGCCAATATTTTACACTGCTTATGTCGAGTCGACAGTTGCCTACGGGTATACGAAGATTGAAACCAATTAAAGCTTGTATAAGTGCCTTAAAGGTGAAGCGCGGCAGGTAGTTAAATCTCTTTTAATTCATCCAAATAATGTCAATGATGCTCTTAAGCATCTTACACGTTTTGGTCGATCTGAGTTTTTGATTCGCAGCCAATTAAGGCAAATACGAGAAGTTTCGCCGATTTCAGAAAGTAGCATAGGTAAACTCGTGCAGTTCGCAACAAGAATATATGTGATTTTTGTTGGAATGATTTTCCGTCATCCCTTGTCAAGTTTGGTTTTGTGACAAACCGGTTTCGGCGTTCTGCCATTTTCAATGCCTAGTTTCGTTCTGTGTCTATCCGCTGCGTTGTTTTTATGGTCCGTGGGTGCTGTGGCAGGTAGTGTCAATCTATGTGTTCGTGGTAGGTAACGTTAATATGCGTGTGTGTGTGCGCGGTATTGATACGTCCGAATTGTTATCTGTCCCAAGGGTTGTTTTTGTAGGTATGTATACATACCGCTTGTTAGCTAAGCGGTAGGTTGATGTAGGTAGAAATTGGTGATTTTTGCAGTTTGGTTCATATTTCGTTTTTGCTTGTTCATTGTTACGTGTTTGGTTGCTGTACCTGCTGGCTGGTGCTGTTTTTTGTAAACTAGTTTTAAGGGTTCAAATATTTCGTCAGAGATAGTATTGGTTTGTTCGTTTATGATCCTGCCGTCAAATGTTTTTAACTTGTATATCTCCATGTTCTCAAGCACATTAAGCCGCCGGCCTTTTACTTGTACGTGAAGTATTTGAGCCGTTGTTTTTATGTTAGCTGGGGTGCAGTTGTTCTCCGAGAGCATATCAGGGACTACAACAAAAAAACACGAAAATCCACCATAATACCAGAATCTAATTTCGCTTACTACCCTGTCGGAAGATCAACACAACAAAATAAAACAATATATGTATGTAAGCAATTTTAAGATGCAAACGTAGCCGATCGTTGGACTATGGTAAAACAACTTAAGCTTTGTTTCAGCTGTCTTAACTATGGGCACTCTACTCGTGATTGCCATAGCCGGAAGGCTTGTGTTATAAATAATTGTGGTAAGAAAAATAATAAGCTTTTGAATGAAAGCCCGAATGCCAAGCAGCGAAGTGGAGGTAGTCCCACCACAAACCCCTCCAATAAGGTTTCGAAATTAAGAAATGATGCGGTCCTACGCTGCAATGCTAGTATAAATTTAACCAATAAATTACTCTTTCGAGTAGTTCCCGTGACACTCCATGGTCCAACCAAAATGTGGATGTTTACGCATTAGTGGATGAGGAATCGTCGGTAACAATGGTCGCCAGAGACCTGTTGGAAGAGTTAGGTGTTAGTGGTCAACGGAAACGACTCGATATCCAATGGTTCGGAGGCAGAGCGATTCAGGAGCCGACAGTATTGGTTGATCTGTACATAATTGGTCACGGGATGAAGAAGAAGCACATGTTGCGTAATATTTATGGCGTAAATAATCTTAATCTACCCACGCAAACCTTGGCAATAAAAGATTTGGAGAATATGACGTTTGGTAAACCATTCGCACCGCCGCCATACTCTAACGCTACGCCAAAGGTGCTTATTGGATAAGATCACTGCCATCTGGGTTTACTCTCGGAGATCGTGGGTTTAAAAGGAAACGGTCCATCAAATATTGAACTTGGGTGGGTGATTTTCGGACCGACTAATAGGGCGCATAAACCAAGCGCTACATGTTTACTAACACATCCACAAAATGATTCAGAGCTTCATGACATTGTATCTGACTACTTTAAAATAGAAAACTTTGGATTGAAAACGGTGCCACCTGTACCAAGTGACGATGATGAACGAGCTAACGCAATGTTGGGAGCCAATACTATAGAGATCAACGGGAGGTTCCAAGTAGGTTTGTTATGGAAGTCCAATGACAGTGTTCTGCCCGAAAGTTATTCAATGGCACTCAAGCGATTAGTTGGTATCGAACGGAAGATGAAACGCAACGAGGAATTCGCGAAAGCATATAGTGGAATCATCGACAGTTACGTGTACAAGGGATACGCTCGTAGCGTTAATGCTGACGAAATAGCATCTTACCATCCAAAGACTTGGTACTTGCCGCGCTTCGCCGTCGTGAAAAAAGGGCCTCAGCAGTATCGACCGCTCGCCGCAATATTATTTCACTTTCGTGAGGGTAAGGTTGCAGTATGCGGCGACGTAATGGAAATGTTTCACCAGGTGATGGTTCAACCTAGCGATCGTAGCGCACAACGATTCCTTTGGCGAGGCGTTGCCCCGACAGAACCACCCGACGTATATGAGATGGTAGTAATGACTATTGAGGTAGCTTGTTCGCCATGCTTAGCTCATCATGTGAAAACAGTGAACGCTTTGAGACACCGTCAAGAAGATAATTTAAGAGCAGTAAAGGGCTTTCTCGAGTACCACTATGTGGATGATTTTGTAGATAGTTTTGATTCCTTTGATGAATCCATTAAGGTCTCTAAGCAGGCGTGTGAAATACACCAACATGCTGGATTTGTCTTACGAAATTTTATATCGAAGTCACCCGAAGTATTGAAGTATCTGGGTGGTAAAAGTGTTGCGCTGGACATTAAACGTAAGGAAACATTCGCGTCCGAAAAGGTCTTAGGGATGTATTGGCAGCCTAGCACTGATGATTTAAATTTCGAAATAAAGTTTAATTATGCTGATAAAATCGTCCTGGATGGATTACGGTACCCAACAAAAAAAGAGATTCTTAGTATCGTCGTGTCTATATTTTTCCTATTGGTTATTTGTCCCACTTTACTATAAGCGTCAAACTGTTGCTGAGAGAAGTCTGGAGACGCCAAACTAGATGGGAAGGACAAATTCCAGCCGAAGTGAACGCAGCCTGGGAGAGGTTCCGCCAGCATTTTACCAACGTTACACAATGCCATATACAGCGCCATTATTTTAATAACACTACCATGAAAAAACTACAGCTACATGTATTTGTTGGCGCAAGTGAGGACGCGTTCGCAGCAGTGGCCTACTGGAGATTAATCCCATTAATGCACGATCGGCTTAGTATTTTTATAAATTTAATGTAATTTATTTAAAAATTTTTTTTTTTACTTAGAATTGACAATGTTAACGTATTTTTCAAAGTAAAATTAGTGTTATGTTATTATTTTTAAAATATTTTTTGCTCTCCATTCGTGGTTGTTTTTCAACAGCCATATAATTTTTTTGATAGCTCTATCCCGTATGGCTTTTCTATCATCAAATAACATTGTTAATAAAATGTTTTCTGGATGAGCGTAATATGAATTATTTTGTATTACACCATCTACAATATTAAGTAAATTACGTTGCAGGCATCGTGTCCAACGAATAAACTTTGATATACAAATAAATTGGCACATAATTCTAATAACATAAGCTGCTAGAGCTTTCAAATTTTCCGATGGTGTATTAGTTGTTGTATATAGACGTTGTGATGGAATGACGAACAGAGCACACCTTGTCCTTAATTGTTTTCTTAACTTGTGAATGTGAATCATCGGGGTTTCTCGCCTTCTACCATTTCTCATTCTTTAACAACAACAATGGCCAATCATGCTTTGTCGCCTAATTTGACAATTCATTTACTTATACTTTGTCATTGCAAGAAGGAGGTCGGGAAAACTGAGGTGAGTAAAATATTTAACATGCATTTGTGTTGTATTTATAATGTGCCTTTTTCATATAGAAATAAATCCATCCAAGTACCTCTTCAAATACCGCTTACCCGTTATCGATTAGCATTATACCAATCCTAATGATTTAGTGTTTTCTTCCTAAGCATGCGGAATATATGCGCCAAGCGAGGTTAAATTCGCTAGACCCCTGGCAATGACACTCTTTATTTCGCACTTTTTATAAGTCAATTCGGAAAGTGCACGTATGCCCCCATTTGCGACCGCCGTCATTGTTGAAAGCCAAATGTACTGTTTGTGATCTATCTGCCGTTGCTTTGTGAATGTCTTAATGCATCGCACTCCACCACACCGGAGCGCCAGAAAACTGCCATCAAGCAACATAACTCCACCTGCCGTCATGCCGCAAAATGAGGATTCCGCCGCAGAACAAAAGACTACAGCAACTAACACTAATATAACAACTACAAGCAGTGCTATTACCGCTGTAGGTGCGCAGCAAACACCGACTTGCCAGGTAAGCCTTGAACCGCAACTAACCAACAGTCATTTCACAATATGTCTATGCCCTTTCGCCGGCAACAAATATTTTCCGCTAAATCATTGCCTAAAATCGGAGAAGTGAATGCTCGCCTGGCGGATAACACTGCCACCGATAATCTAGTTGACATATCACTCATTCCCGCCACCGTAATCCCCGCCGGCGTTCCACAATCGGCGCCACCAATAGTACATGCCAGCAAGCAGTCTTGATCTCTCTAATTTCTATGCAGAATCAAATTGCCATTCTGCAACGCCAACTAAAGGAAGCTGAAGTTAGGTTAAGCAAATTAGATCCAGGGTAAAATTAAGAATTGTTAGCTAGGTCAAGTAACGTGTTGTCACTTGGTCAAGCAACATCGGTGGTAAGTGATACCATATCAACCATGCCAATTTCAATGTCGAGGGAATCGCATGTAGGTTCGTACGTGTATCCAACAAGTCAAACGAGTAACATGTTGCCAAATGCGTTGCAACATTCGACGTACCCAACAAATCAAGCCCATGCCGGTGCATTTACACAACAAAGTGATGCCAGCAACACGTTCTTAAGCTCGTTGCAACCAACAATTAATACAGTAGAGAGTCAAGCAAATCTCGGTGCGCATATACAAATACGTGATAATAATATAACGTCGTATGCATTACAACAAAGCGTTTTGCCACACTTAGTGTATATGCACCCGGCGACATTTGCATTGAACTCAAACAATCGCGCCTCATCATACACCAATTCGCCGGCACGAAATTCAGTAGATTCAGCTGTACAGCTGCAAAGAGCAGCAACTAATGATTTAAATGCCCTTGGTTCTATAGCGTCGCGTAAAAACTGATTGACCTTCCAGAGTTCTCTGGACAGCCGGAATAATGGCCAATATTTTACACTGCTTATGTCGAGTCGACAGTTGCCTACGGGTATACGACGATTGAAACCAATTAAAGCTTGTATAAGTGCCTTAAAGGTGAAGCGCGGCAGGTAGTTAAATCTCTTTTAATTCATCCAAATAATGTCAATGATGCTCTTAAGCATCTTACACGTTTTGGTCGATCTGAGTTTTTGATTCGCAGCCAATTAAGGCAAATACGAGAAGTTTCGCCGATTTCAGAAAGTAGCATAGGTAAACTCGTGCAGTTCGCAACAAGAATATATGTGATTTTTGTTGGAATGATTTTCCGTCATCCCTTGTCAAGTTTGGTTTTGTGACAAACCGGTTTCGGCGTTCTGCCATTTTCAATGCCTAGTTTCGTTCTGTGTCTATCCGCTGCGTTGTTTTTATGGTCCGTGGGTGCTGTGGCAGGTAGTGTCAATCTATGTGTTCGTGGTAGGTAACGTTAATATGCGTGTGTGTGTGCGCGGTATTGATACGTCCGAATTGTTATCTGTCCCAAGGGTTGTTTTTGTAGGTATGTATACATACCGCTTGTTAGCTAAGCGGTAGGTTGATGTAGGTAGAAATTGGTGATTTTTGCAGTTTGGTTCATATTTCGTTTTTGCTTGTTCATTGTTACGTGTTTGGTTGCTGTACCTGCTGGCTGGTGCTGTTTTTTGTAAACTAGTTTTAAGGGTTCAAATATTTCGTCAGAGATAGTATTGGTTTGTTCGTTTATGATCCTGCCGTCAAATGTTTTTAACTTGTATATCTCCATGTTCTCAAGCACATTAAGCCGCCGGCCTTTTACTTGTACGTGAAGTATTTGAGCCGTTGTTTTTATGTTAGCTGGGGTGCAGTTGTTCTCCGAGAGCATATCAGGGACTACAACAAAAAAACACGAAAATCCACCATAATACCAGAATCTAATTTCGCTTACTACCCTGTCGGAAGATCAACACAACAAAATAAAACAATATATGTATGTAAGCAATTTTAAGATGCAAACGTAGCCGATCGTTGGACTATGGTAAAACAACTTAAGCTTTGTTTCAGCTGTCTTAACTATGGGCACTCTACTCGTGATTGCCATAGCCGGAAGGCTTGTGTTATAAATAATTGTGGTAAGAAAAATAATAAGCTTTTGAATGAAAGCCCGAATGCCAAGCAGCGAAGTGGAGGTAGTCCCACCACAAACCCCTCCAATAAGGTTTCGAAATTAAGAAATGATGCGGTCCTACGCTGCAATGCTAGTATAAATTTAACCAATAAATTACTCTTTCGAGTAGTTCCCGTGACACTCCATGGTCCAACCAAAATGTGGATGTTTACGCATTAGTGGATGAGGAATCGTCGGTAACAATGGTCGCCAGAGACCTGTTGGAAGAGTTAGGTGTTAGTGGTCAACGGAAACGACTCGATATCCAATGGTTCGGAGGCAGAGCGATTCAGGAGCCGACAGTATTGGTTGATCTGTACATAATTGGTCACGGGATGAAGAAGAAGCACATGTTGCGTAATATTTATGGCGCAAATAATCTTAATCTACCCACGCAAACCTTGGCAATAAAAGATTTGGAGAATATGACGTTTGGTAAACCATTCGCACCGCCGCCATACTCTAACGCTACGCCAAAGGTGCTTATTGGATAAGATCACTGCCATCTGGGTTTACTCTCGGAGATCGTGGGTTTAAAAGGAAACGGTCCATCAAATATTGAACTTGGGTGGGTGATTTTCGGACCGACTAATAGGGCGCATAAACCAAGCGCTACATGTTTACTAACACATCCACAAAATGATTCAGAGCTTCATGACATTGTATCTGACTACTTTAAAATAGAAAACTTTGGAGTGAAAACGGTGCCACCTGTACCAAGTGACGATGATGAACGAGCTAACGCAATGTTGGGAGCCAATACTATAGAGATCAACAGGAGGTTCCAAGTAGGTTTGTTATGGAAGTCCAATGACAGTGTTCTGCCCGAAAGTTATTCAATGGCACTCAAGCGATTAGTTGGTATCGAACGGAAGATGAAACGCAACGAGGAATTCGCGAAAGCATATAGTGGAATCATCGACAGTTACGTGTACAAGGGATACGCTCGTAGCGTTAATGCTGACGAAATAGCATCTTACCATCCAAAGACTTGGTACTTGCCGCGCTTCGCCGTCGTGAAAAAAGGGCCTCAGCAGTATCGACCGCTCGCCGCAATATTATTTCACTTTCGTGAGGGTAAGGTTGCAGTATGCGGCGACGTAATGGAAATGTTTCACCAGGTGATGGTTCAACCTAGCGATCGTAGCGCACAACGATTCCTTTGGCGAGGCGTTGCCCCAACAGAACCACCCGACGTATATGAGATGGTAGTAATGACTATTGAGGTAGCTTGTTCGCCATGCTTAGCTCATCATGTGAAAACAGTGAACGCTTTGAGACACCGTCAAGAAGATAATTTAAGAGCAGTAAAGGGCTTTCGCGCTGGAACAATATTTTATAAAAGCGTCCAACTGTTGGCATATGCTGACGATATTGATATCATTGGCCTTAACAACCGCGCCGTAACTTCTGCTTACTCCAAATTAGAAAAAGAAGCGGAGAAAATGGGATTGGTGGTGAACGAGGGCAAAACGAAGTACCTTCTGTCATCATGCAAAGAGTCAGCGCATTCGCGCCTTGGCAACCAAGCCACTGTTGGCAGCAATAATTTCGAAATAGTAAAGGACTTCGTTTACCTAGGAACCAGCATTAATACCAACAATAATGTTAGCCTAGAAATCCGACGAAGAATCACTCTTGCAAACAACTGCTACTTCGGACTGAGTAGGCAATTGAAAAGTAAAGTCCTCTCTCGACGAACGAAAATAACACTCTACAAGTCACTCATCGCACCCGTCCTGCTATATGGTGCAGAAGCGTGGACACTAACAACATCTGATGAGGCGGCTCTGGGAGTATTCGAGAGAAAGGTTCTTCGAAAGATTTGTGGACCTCTACGCGTTGGCGACGGCGAGTACCGAAGAAGATTTAATGATGAGCTGTATGAACTTTACGCAGACGCCGACATAGTTCAGCGAATTAAAACACAGCGGCTTCGCTGGCTAGGCCACGTAGTGCGAATGAGCGAAGATGCTCCAGCCCAGAAGGTATTCTTATCGGCACCCGCCGGTGGAAGCAGAGGAAGAGGGAGACCACCACTCCGATGGAAGGACCAAGTGGAGACCGATTTGCGATCCCGCGGTGTTTCCAATTGGCGCCAGTTGGCGCAACGAAGAAACGACTGGCGAGCTATGTTGGACGGTCAAAATCGCCCAGGCGGTTAGATGACCATTTAAAGAAGAAAGAAAGAAAGGGCTTTCTCGAGTACCACTATGTGGATGATTTTGTAGATAGTTTTGATTCCTTTGATGAATCCATTAAGGTCTCTAAGCAGGCGTGTGAAATACACCAACATGCTGGATTTGTCTTACGAAATTTTATATCGAAGTCACCCGAAGTATTGAAGTATCTGGGTGGTAAAAGTGTTGCGCTGGACATTAAACGTAAGGAAACATTCGCGTCCGAAAAGGTCTTAGGGATGTATTGGCAGCCTAGCACTGATGATTTAAATTTCGAAATAAAGTTTAATTATGCTGATAAAATCGTCCTGGATAATTTACGGTACCCAACAAAAAAAGAGATTCTTAGTATCGTCGTGTCTATATTTTTCCTATTGGTTATTTGTCCCACTTTACTATAAGCGTCAAACTGTTGCTGAGAGAAGTCTGGAGACGCCAAACTAGATGGGAAGGACAAATTCCAGCCGAAGTGAACGCAGCCTGGGAGAGGTTCCGCCAGCATTTTACCAACGTTACACAATGCCATATACAGCGCCATTATTTTAATAACACTACCATGAAAAAACTACAGCTACATGTATTTGTTGGCGCAAGTGAGGACGCGTTCGCAGCAGTGGCCTACTGGAGATTAATCCCATTAATGCACGATCGGCTTAGTATTTTTATAAATTTAATGTAATTTATTTAAAAATTTTTTTTTTTACTTAGAATTGACAATTTTAACGTATTTTTCAAAATAAAAGTAGTGTTATGTTATTATTTTTAAAATATTTTTTGCTCTCCATTCGTGGTTGTTTTTCAACAGCCATATAATTTTTTTGATAGCTCTATCCCGTATGGCTTTTCTATCATCAAATAACATTGTTAATAAAATGTTTTCTGGATGAGCGTAATATGAATTATTTTGTATTACACCATCTACAATATTAAGTAAATTACGTGGCAGGCATCGTGTCCAACGAATAAACTTTGATATACAAATAAATTGGCACATAAATTCTAATAACATAAGCTGCTAGAGCTTTCAAATTTTCCGATGGTGTATTAGTTGTTGTATATAGACGTTGTGATGGAATGACGAACAGAGCACACCTTGTCCTTAATTGTTTTCTTAACTTGTGAATGTGAATCATCGGGGTTTCTCGCCTTCTACCATTTCTCATTCTTTAACAACAACAATGGCCAATCATGCTTTGTCGCCTAATTTGACAATTCATTTACTTATACTTTGTCATTGCAAGAAGGAGGTCGGGAAAACTGAGGTGAGTAAAATATTTAACATGCATTTGTGTTGTATTTATAATGTGCCTTTTTCATATAGAAATAAATCCATCCAAGTACCTCTTCAAATACCGCTTACCCGTTATCGATTAGCATTATACCAATCCTAATGATTTAGTGTTTTCTTCCTAAGCATGCGGAATATATGCGCCAAGCGAGGTTAAATTCGCTAGACCCCTGGCAATGACACTCTTTATTTCGCACTTTTTATAAGTCAATTCGGAAAGTGCACGTATGCCCCCATTTGCGACCGCCGTCATTGTTGAAAGCCAAATGTACTGTTTGTGATCTATCTGCCGTTGCTTTGTGAATGTCTTAATGCATCGCACTCCACCACACCGGAGCGCCAGAAAACTGCCATCAAGCAACATAACTCCACCTGCCGTCATGCCGCAAAATGAGGATTCCGCCGCAGAACAAAAGACTACAGCAACTAACACTAATATAACAACTACAAGCAGTGCTATTACCGCTGTAGGTGCGCAGCAAACACCGACTTGCCAGGTAAGCCTTGAACCGCAACTAACCAACAGTCATTTCACAATATGTCTATGCCCTTTCGCCGGCAACAAATATTTTCCGCTAAATCATTGCCTAAAATCGGAGAAGTGAATGCTCGCCTGGCGGATAACACTGCCACCGATAATCTAGTTGACATATCACTCATTCCCGCCACCGTAATCCCCGCCGGCGTTCCACAATCGGCGCCACCAATAGTACATGCCAGCAAGCAGTCTTGATCTCTCTAATTTCTATGCAGAATCAAATTGCCATTCTGCAACGCCAACTAAAGGAAGCTGAAGTTAGGTTAAGCAAATTAGATCCAGGGTAAAATTAAGAATTGTTAGCTAGGTCAAGTAACGTGTTGTCACTTGGTCAAGCAACATCGGTGGTAAGTGATACCATATCAACCATGCCAATTTCAATGTCGAGGGAATCGCATGTAGGTTCGTACGTGTATCCAACAAGTCAAACGAGTAACATGTTGCCAAATGCGTTGCAACATTCGACGTACCCAACAAATCAAGCCCATGCCGGTGCATTTACACAACAAAGTGATGCCAGCAACACGTTCTTAAGCTCGTTGCAACCAACAATTAATACAGTAGAGGGTCAAGCAAATCTCGGTGCGCATATACAAATACGTGATAATAATATAACGTCGTATGCATTACAACAAAGCGTTTTGCCACACCCAGTGTATATGCACCCGGCGACATTTGCATTGAACTCAAACAATCGCGCCTCATCATACACCAATTCGCCGGCACGAAATTCAGTAGATTCAGCTGTACAGCTGCAAAGAGCAGTAACTAATGATTTAAATGCCCTTGGTTCTATAGCGTCGCGTAAAAACTGATTGACCTTCCAGAGTTCTCTGGACAGCCGGAATAATGGCCAATATTTTACACTGCTTATGTCGAGTCGACAGTTGCCTACGGGTATACGAAGATTGAAACCAATTAAAGCTTGTATAAGTGCCTTAAAGGTGAAGCGCGGCAGGTAGTTAAATCTCTTTTAATTCATCCAAATAATGTCAATGATGCTCTTAAGCATCTTACACGTTTTGGTCGATCTGAGTTTTTGATTCGCAGCCAATTAAGGCAAATACGAGAAGTTTCGCCGATTTCAGAAAGTAGCATAGGTAAACTCGTGCAGTTCGCAACAAGAATATATGTGATTTTTGTTGGAATGATTTTCCGTCATCCCTTGTCAAGTTTGGTTTTGTGACAAACCGGTTTCGGCGTTCTGCCATTTTCAATGCCTAGTTTCGTTCTGTGTCTATCCGCTGCGTTGTTTTTATGGTCCGTGGGTGCTGTGGCAGGTAGTGTCAATCTATGTGTTCGTGGTAGGTAACGTTAATATGCGTGTGTGTGTGCGCGGTATTGATACGTCCGAATTGTTATCTGTCCCAAGGGTTGTTTTTGTAGGTATGTATACATACCGCTTGTTAGCTAAGCGGTAGGTTGATGTAGGTAGAAATTGGTGATTTTTGCAGTTTGGTTCATATTTCGTTTTTGCTTGTTCATTGTTACGTGTTTGGTTGCTGTACCTGCTGGCTGGTGCTGTTTTTTGTAAACTAGTTTTAAGGGTTCAAATATTTCGTCAGAGATAGTATTGGTTTGTTCGTTTATGATCCTGCCGTCAAATGTTTTTAACTTGTATATCTCCATGTTCTCAAGCACATTAAGCCGCCGGCCTTTTACTTGTACGTGAAGTATTTGAGCCGTTGTTTTTATGTTAGCTGGGGTGCAGTTGTTCTCCGAGAGCATATCAGGGACTACAACAAAAAAACACGAAAATCCACCATAATACCAGAATCTAATTTCGCTTACTACCCTGTCGGAAGATCAACACAACAAAATAAAACAATATATGTATGTAAGCAATTTTAAGATGCAAACGTAGCCGATCGTTGGACTATGGTAAAACAACTTAAGCTTTGTTTCAGCTGTCTTAACTATGGGCACTCTACTCGTGATTGCCATAGCCGGAAGGCTTGTGTTATAAATAATTGTGGTAAGAAAAATAATAAGCTTTTGAATGAAAGCCCGAATGCCAAGCAGCGAAGTGGAGGTAGTCCCACCACAAACCCCTCCAATAAGGTTTCGAAATTAAGAAATGATGCGGTCCTACGCTGCAATGCTAGTATAAATTTAACCAATAAATTACTCTTTCGAGTAGTTCCCGTGACACTCCATGGTCCAACCAAAATGTGGATGTTTACGCATTAGTGGATGAGGAATCGTCGGTAACAATGGTCGCCAGAGACCTGTTGGAAGAGTTAGGTGTTAGTGGTCAACGGAAACGACTCGATATCCAATGGTTCGGAGGCAGAGCGATTCAGGAGCCGACAGTATTGGTTGATCTGTACATAATTGGTCACGGGATGAAGAAGAAGCACATGTTGCGTAATATTTATGGCGTAAATAATCTTAATCTACCCACGCAAACCTTGGCAATAAAAGATTTGGAGAATATGACGTTTGGTAAACCATTCGCACCGCCGCCATACTCTAACGCTACGCCAAAGGTGCTTATTGGATAAGATCACTGCCATCTGGGTTTACTCTCGGAGATCGTGGGTTTAAAAGGAAACGGTCCATCAAATATTGAACTTGGGTGGGTGATTTTCGGACCGACTAATAGGGCGCATAAACCAAGCGCTACATGTTTACTAACACATCCACAAAATGATTCAGAGCTTCATGACATTGTATCTGACTACTTTAAAATAGAAAACTTTGGAGTGAAAACGGTGCCACCTGTACCAAGTGACGATGATGAACGAGCTAACGCAATGTTGGGAGCCAATACTATAGAGATCAACAGGAGGTTCCAAGTAGGTTTGTTATGGAAGTCCAATGACAGTGTTCTGCCCGAAAGTTATTCAATGGCACTCAAGCGATTAGTTGGTATCGAACGGAAGATGAAACGCAACGAGGAATTCGCGAAAGCATATAGTGGAATCATCGACAGTTACGTGTACAAGGGATACGCTCGTAGCGTTAATGCTGACGAAATAGCATCTTACCATCCAAAGACTTGGTACTTGCCGCGCTTCGCCGTCGTGAAAAAAGGGCCTCAGCAGTATCGACCGCTCGCCGCAATATTATTTCACTTTCGTGAGGGTAAGGTTGCAGTATGCGGCGACGTAATGGAAATGTTTCACCAGGTGATGGTTCAACCTAGCGATCGTAGCGCACAACGATTCCTTTGGCGAGGCGTTGCCCCAACAGAACCACCCGACGTATATGAGATGGTAGTAATGACTATTGAGGTAGCTTGTTCGCCATGCTTAGCTCATCATGTGAAAACAGTGAACGCTTTGAGACACCGTCAAGAAGATAATTTAAGAGCAGTAAAGGGCTTTCGCGCTGGAACAATATTTTATAAAAGCGTCCAACTGTTGGCATATGCTGACGATATTGATATCATTGGCCTTAACAACCGCGCCGTAACTTCTGCTTACTCCAAATTAGAAAAAGAAGCGGAGAAAATGGGATTGGTGGTGAACGAGGGCAAAACGAAGTACCTTCTGTCATCATGCAAAGAGTCAGCACATTCGCGCCTTGGCAACCAAGCCACTGTTGGCAGCAATAATTTCGAAATAGTAAAGGACTTCGTTTACCTAGGAACCAGCATTAATACCAACAATAATGTTAGCCTAGAAATCCGACGAAGAATCACTCTTGCAAACAAATGCTACTTCGGACTGAGTAGGCAATTGAAAAGTAAAGTCCTCTCTCGACGAACGAAAATAACACTCTACAAGTCACTCATCGCACCCGTCCTGCTATATGGTGCAGAAGCGTGGACACTAACAACATCTGATGAGGCGGCTCTGGGAGTATTCGAGAGAAAGGTTCTTCGAAAGATTTGTGGACCTCTACGCGTTGGCGACGGCGAGTACCGAAGAAGATTTAATGATGAGCTGTATGAACTTTACGCAGACGCCGACATAGTTCAGCGAATTAAAACACAGCGGCTTCGCTGGCTAGGCCACGTAGTGCGAATGAGCGAAGATGCTCCAGCCCAGAAGGTATTCTTATCGGCACCCGCCGGTGGAAGCAGAGGAAGAGGGAGACCACCACTCCGATGGAAGGACCAAGTGGAGACCGATTTGCGATCCCGCGGTGTTTCCAATTGGCGCCAGTTGGCGCAACGAAGAAACAACTGGCGAGCTATGTTGGACGGTCAAAATCGCCCAGGCGGTTAGATGACCATTTAAAGAAGAAAGAAAGAAAGGGCTTTCTCGAGTACCACTATGTGGATGATTTTGTAGATAGTTTTGATTCCTTTGATGAATCCATTAAGGTCTCTAAGCAGGCGTGTGAAATACACCAACATGCTGGATTTGTCTTACGAAATTTTATATCGAAGTCACCCGAAGTATTGAAGTATCTGGGTGGTAAAAGTGTTGCGCTGGACATTAAACGTAAGGAAACATTCGCGTCCGAAAAGGTCTTAGGGATGTATTGGCAGCCTAGCACTGATGATTTAAATTTCGAAATAAAGTTTAATTATGCTGATAAAATCGTCCTGGATAATTTACGGTACCCAACAAAAAAAGAGATTCTTAGTATCGACGTGTCTATATTTTTCCTATTGGTTATTTGTCCCACTTTACTATAAGCGTCAAACTGTTGCTGAGAGAAGTCTGGAGACGCCAAACTAGATGGGAAGGACAAATTCCAGCCGAAGTGAACGCAGCCTGGGAGAGGTTCCGCCAGCATTTTACCCACGTTACACAATGCCATATACAGCGCCATTATTTTAATAACACTACCATGAAAAAACTACAGCTACATGTATTTGTTGGCGCAAGTGAGGACGCGTTCGCAGCAGTGGCCTACTGGAGATTAATCCCATTAATGCACGATCGGCTTAGTATTTTTATAAATTTAATGTAATTTATTTAAAAATTTTTTTTTTTACTTAGAATTGACAATTTTAACGTATTTTTCAAAATAAAAGTAGTGTTATGTTATTATTTTTAAAATATTTTTTGCTCTCCATTCGTGGTTGTTTTTCAACAGCCATATAATTTTTTTGATAGCTCTATCCCGTATGGCTTTTCTATCATCAAATAACATTGTTAATAAAATGTTTTCTGGATGAGCGTAATATGAATTATTTTGTATTACACCATCTACAATATTAAGTAAATTACGTGGCAGGCATCGCGTCCAACGAATAAACTTTGATATACAAATAAATTGGCACATAAATTCTAATAACATAAGCTGCTAGAGCTTTCAAATTTTCCGATGGTGTATTAGTTGTTGTATATAGACGTTGTGATGGAATGACGAACAGAGCACACCTTGTCCTTAATTGTTTTCTTAACTTGTGAATGTGAATCATCGGGGTTTCTCGCCTTCTACCATTTCTCATTCTTCAACAACAACAATGGCCAATCATGCTTTGTCGCCTAATTTGACAATTCATTTACTTATACTTTGTCATTGCAAGAAGGAGGTCGGGAAAACTGAGGTGAGTAAAATATTTAACATGCATTTGTGTTGTATTTATAATGTGCCTTTTTCATATAGAAATAAATCCATCCAAGTACCTCTTCAAATACCGCTTACCCGTTATCGATTAGCGTTATACCAATCCTAATTATTTAGTGTTTTCTTCCTAAGCATTTGGAATATATGCGCCAAGCGAGGTTAAATTCGCTAGACCCCTGGCAATGACACTCTTTATTTCGCACTTTTTATAAGTCAATTCGGAAAGTGCACGTATGCCGCCATTTGTGACCGCCGTCATTGTTGAAAGCCAGATGTACTGTTTGTGATCTATCTGCCGTTGCTTTGTGAATGTCTTAATGCATCGCACTCCACCACACCGGAGCGCCAGAAAACTGCCATCAAGCAACATAACTCCACCTGCCGTCATGCCGCAAAATGAGGATTCCGCCGCAGAACAAAAGACTACAGCAACTAACACTAATATAACAACTACAAGCAGTGCTATTACCGCTGCGCACCGCAACCACCGACTTGTCAGGTAAGCCTTGAACATGCTTTGCACATTCCCCCTGCCACCACCACAACCGCAACTAACCAACAGTAATTTCACAATATGTCTATGCCCTTTCGCCGGCAACAAATATTTTCCGCTAAATCATTGCCTAAAATCGGAGAAGTGAATGCGCGCCTGGCGGATAACACTGCCACCGATAATCTAGTTGACATATCACTCATTCCCGCCACCGTAATCGCCGCTGGCGCTCCACAATCGGCGCCACCAATAGTACATGCCAGCAAGCAGTCTTGATCTCATGAAACTGCCCTAATTTCTATGCAGAATCAAATTGCCATTCTGCAACGCCAACTAAAGGAAGCTGTGCCTTTTTTATATAGAAATAAACCCATCCAAGTACCCCCAATTCAAGTACCCCTTCAAATACCGCTTACCCGTTATCGATTACCGTTACACCAATCCTAATTATTTAGTGTTTTCTTGCTAAGCATGCGGCATATATGCGCCAACCGAGGTTAAATTCGCTAGACCCCTGGCAATGACAGACGTGCTTTGGTTAGCCATCGAGAATGTACAACTGGTCCTGGTTTTATGTTAGCTAAATCAACTGAAACAGCGCCATTTTATATTGCTTTGGCCATTTGATATAAATATTTAACATCTGTAGATAATTCTCGTTCTTGGACATCACTGGTCATACCAGGCACATTTTCCAATGCTATTGGTTCAAAATCACTTACAAGCTGAAAAATAAATTTTTTAAATCAATTAAAATTAGTATAACTTTCCTATTTTAATTTGTTTGAAAATTTATTATAAAATAATTTTAACAAATGCATACCTGAAATTTTTCACAGTCTCGAATGTCTTTGAATATATTTCCACTTGCTGCTCTTGGTCCACTCGTGACTGTTTTATCTAATGCTCTGAATAAATGACCAAATGGTAATTCATTGAAATGAAGCAAACATATAAACCAGTGCAGTCTATTTAACTGCAGTTATGTTGGAATGTATGCATCGTTTACGAAGCACTTCATCTCTAGCTTTAACTTTTTCTCTTGCAACTTTAGATTTATCCATTATGACAAGTTCACCACGAACATCTCAAAAGTTATATCTTCGAAAAGGGCTGTTGCTAAACATGAAGCAACTCTTTCTGAAACACCGAATCTGTCACACATCAGAGCAAAATTTATAGCATCCTATCGTTGAGTATAATGCCCTCGGTTCATTGTAACAGATACTTCTGCAACTGCTTCATTTGGAATTTGTGCTTCACCTGTTTCCATATCTGTTCCAAGTGGTTCGTATGTTGGATCATCACTAACTGTTGGCATTGTTGGCATAGGTGTTTCTTCTACAATGTCATTCATATATTCAGGTATTGTGAATTTTCTATCATTATGTTGGTCCATCATAAATTCTTTTAAATGGTTTGGTATTAAACCACATAAGCATTCTGTTGTTTTTAACTTGCATTTACATTTTCCAATGTAAAATAATTCATTTGTTGATTGTACGAATGGTTTAAATTCCTGAACTTTTTTTCTGTGTTTAATGTTTTCGTGATATTTTTCAATTAAAACAATTAGTTTTCTTAGAATACTACGTCTATCAATTAGTTGAATATTCAATTTATTTGCAAAAACATTTTACTTTGAATTTTAGCATGAGCATTTAAAAAAAAATAAAATTTGAAAATGTCACGACTATAAGGTAAATTCAGATTATTTAATTCACTTGATAAACCAAATGCAATAATATCGTGTTCAAGTATATGTGATAAAGTGGATTCAGATGATGTAGAAGGATTTGGTTCATATATTTTAAATTTAAATACATAAATGTTGCTGTCTGAATGAAAGTTGTTGGAAATGTTCTGCACTTATTTTAGCTGTGAAGAAAAAAAAATTCCATAAGAAATTTGTTAAAAATTACAATATAGTAGTTTAAAGTTCATTTTAGGCTAATTTCTCATAATTTAAGCCTGATATCTCTACTAAAATTCAAAAACACTATAGATTTTAATACAGACTAGTATACCCTGTGGTCGAAATTCGACCATCTTAAATTAGTTTGAGTTATTAAATCCTCTATTCATATTTTTTTCAGCAATGCCTAGAGACCGAAATATTTGAGAAATGTTTGTTACTGAAATTAATTATATATAGTTGAGTAATTTAGGGCCGCTTTCATAAAAGTAGGTTCATACTAAGCGGCGGGTAATTTGACAACTAACCGAAAGAAATCAGTTCATTAAATAACGGTAATCATTAATAGGAGATGGCAAAAACCAGTCCTTAGGAATGTTTGAAAGTCCACCATCAGAGTCACCACTCCTTCAGATTCGGTCAATATTTCAATAAAAAAAACTTGGATTTGATGGACATATACCAACAACATAGTTAGACTTATAATATATACTAGTATACCCCGTGGTTGAAATTCGACCACCTTAAATTAGTTTGAGTTATTAAATCCTCTATTCATATTTTTTTCAGCACTGCCTAGAGACCGAAATATTTGAGAAATGTTTGTTACTGAAATTAATTATATATAGTTGAGTAATTTAGGGCCGCTTTCATAAAAGTAGGTTCATACTAAGCGGCGGGTAATTTGACAACTAACCGAAAGAAATCAGTTCATTAAAGACCGGTAATCATTAATAGGAGATGGCAAAAACCAGTCCTTAGGAATGTTTGAAAGTCCACCATCAGAGCCACCACTACTTCAGATTCGGTCAATATTTCAATAAAAAAACTTGGATTTGATGGACATATACCAACAACATAGTTAGACTTATAATATATATAATGGTTACCTTAACTCAATGTGCTCAGTGAGTGAAAATATGTACACCGTTTGGACATGGTTGCCATATTGTAACTTTTTGGTTATTAGTATACAGGCAGTGCTTTTTGTAATCCATTTAAAGGGAGAAAATTACAAATTCAATTTAGTAATTTCGACTCAACGACAGTAAAAATTTACATTTTATTATAAACACTTAGGATTTTCAGGATTTAAGGATGCATTTAAATACCCGACCGAAAATAGAGGCCATGGATACCTTTTAATCTCATTTTAATTATGGAATTTTACAAAAAACAAAAGTAGAAGTTTGATTGCGCATAAGAAAAATATAGTTTTTTAATTATATAAACAGGGACTATGGGTGTTTTTGAACTTCATTTTTATAATGGACTAAAAATTTTAATTTTGAACTATTGTTTGCAATAAAAACTAAATAACCGACCGAAAATAGTGGCCATGAATACCTTGAATCTCATTTTCACTATAGAATTTTACAAAAAATAGAAGTTTGATTGCGTTTTGAATTATGTGAACAGCAGCGACTTTGGATGCTTTTGAGTCTCATTTTTATAATAGAGTTCTATTAAAAAAATTAAGCTTTTATTGTGTTTTCCCTAAAAAATTTAATTTTGAACTATTGCTTGCAATAAAACGTGCGAGATCTGGTGTTTTTTAAGATTTTGGTACAGTTCAGTACAGGGGAGGGCAACTCTCGCTCCAAATTTAATACTTTAACTCAATTTGCTTAATGAGTAAGATAATGAAAATATGTCTACCTTTTGGAGAGCAAATGAAATATGAGTTGGACGCACCGACGCCACTACTTCAACTTAATATGCTCAATGAGTGAGAGAATGAAAATATTTCACCGTTGGAGTGTGTCCACATATACATATTTTGATTGAAAATGAATTTAGCGTGTATTTTAAAGTTCGTTAAATTTCTCAATATAAGCATGACGCCAGTTTCCATTTTGGTTTTTATTTGTTTTGGATAAGCAGACAGTGCTGTCAATTTAGCAATTTTCCTTTAGGTATGGATTTTTTGAAACCCATTTAGAGGGGGAAATTTTTTTTTCCATAACCACAATTAAGATATGTATAAAGACATTTCATATTGACTTTTATAGCATTTCAATAATATTTTGTGATACATATGTATATTACCTGAACTTATTATTTCTTATGGATGTGCGTATAAGTTTACCTTAAGTCCTATATCAGTCAGAAAAAAGTAAATTCTTTAAAAAAAAATTCATAAAACTATGTTACTATTTAAGTATTTATCTTACATATTTTGTTATGGTACATTTTTAGTAATTTTCTTGCCTTTTTTTTAGCCAAAAATTGGTTTACGAAAAGATTGCTTTAAAAACTTAACAAAATTAAGTCAAGGTAAGAAATTCAATTTTATAAAAAAAAAAATTATTGTCCAGAACCTGGGCTCGAACCTGGAACGCACTTGTCTCACCCGAGACGCTTATGCTTGCTTCAGAAAATATTTCCACCATTGTGAGTATACATACATATCCATACGGCTTTTGAAAATGAATGAAATATTCATTTGAAAGTGACAAATTAAAATATTTGAAGAAGAAAATAGTTGATGTCTTCAGGAAAAAAAACACGATTTCTAACCACTTCTTAAATAGAAAATTGAAGAAGCTACAAACTGTGTTTTCGCCTTTTTATATTTTAAATATAGGGTCTATTATAGAAATAATGAAAATTATCAAAATTCTCTACTGAGTTTCTCGTTCCGACGGAATTGGGTTGTGATATATAAAATTATTACATATGGGCTACATATATGTTTACCTTAAGTCAAATATTATTGAGAAAAAAATGTCATTTCTTAAAAAATTCATGAAGCTCTCTAGGTATTTTTTTAATTATTTTGTTTTGACAAACTGGAAACATTTTCTGGCGTTTTTTTTTGCAAAAAATTTGATTTTTTCACTCCAAGATAGAGGTCATACACAGAAAAATATTGGGTTGAAAATATAATACATTAAAAAAAATCATGATAAGAAGTTTTCATATACATATTTAAAAACAAATTAAATTTAACAAAAAAAAAAAAGTTCGGAACCTGTGCTCGAACCTTGGAGTGTAAACCTCGTAACCGAAACGCTTACCATCTGCGCAACTACTGTATGTCCAATAACGCAGTCTGATACTGTAGTTGAAAGCTTTGGCTTTATGCAGAAAACTTTAATGAATTACTTCAAATAAATGAATCATTATTTGTTAAACGTAATATGCCTATGCACCGCTCCTGACGCATATGAATATATCAAAATATATATTTTATTAAAATTATGCATTTTTAGATATAGATATACTCTGGCAATTGATTTTATTAAAAAAATGTTAGCCTATTAATATATAGATAATGGTTTTTTTTTTTTTTTTTTCAGTGGAGAAAGCATCGAAAGCCTTAAAGTCAGTGTGGGACTTGAACCTAAGCACTAAAACTCCAACCGTCATGTACCGATCCCCCCGGTACTACCGTTAAGTATTCCGTCGGGAGGTGGTTTGAGCACTAGTCTCAACGTCTGTTGGTCGGCGTAACCGTCCGTTTCAGTTCTTAACTGGGGATCTTTTTACTAGATTTTTCATTCTACTAGTCGGGAGTGGTGTTGAGAAGGTCGGTCTTGTCTACCAACACAAATATATGTATAAATATAACTACATACCTACTCTATGTATATATATGTAAACATGTTTACTCCGTTGGCAATGATTTATCGACACTTACATTTACCTCTTTGGTACTTCCGAAGCTAGGTGGTTGGACAGGCAGTGGTTCCAATCCCTCTCTCTCTCTTTATGGCGCGATATACAACAGGTATATCATCATAAACCTCCTAAGAGATTTTTGCGCCAAGCTTCTCTTCCAATTTGTGGTGTGCCGATTTGAATTTTCCCTACAAATTGGTGGGACCTACAGTTTTTTGCCGACTCCGAACGGCATCTACAAAGGAGACGAATTTTTGCTGAGAAGCCTGTCATGGCAGAAATACACTCGGAGAGTTTGCCAAACCACTGCCGAGGGGCGACCCCGTTTTGAAAAACTTTTTTTTTTTTCAAATCACTTTTGATGTTACCTGTACCAGGGCTCGAACCATGGACCTTCGGTGTGGTTGGCCGGCAACACTACCTCCACACCACGGCGGCCGTGGTTCCAATCCGCCTCTATGAATATAACGCATCTCTTTGATCAAAAACTTACACTTACTTACACGATGGCTATAATGACAAGCCCAGGCAGTTCTAATGAAACGCTTGCCCTATAGCGGCTCTAAATGTGAGCCCAGACAGTTGGACGGGCCGTGGGTCCAAAACTGTCCTCAGTGGGCAGTAATCACCGTTCTTGATAAGGTCCCGTGGACCAGCGGTGGAAGGGCCGTGGTTCCAATCCGCTTCAAATCTAATCACCCATGTTTCCAATAAAAATAAAAAACTTACTCGTATCACGGCTCTCATTGTGCGTTAAGACCGTTGGACAGGCCGTGGGTCCAAAACTGTCCTCAGTGGGCCGTGGGTCCAAAACTGTCTGTAATTCCAGTGTCATTATCTGGCCGTTAGGGAGGCCATGTCTCCAAACCGCTTATCACCCGTACGATGCCCCATCTCCCATTCAGAGACTCCCGCCAAGCCGGCTTGCAACTCGGACGGATTGGAGACAAGGTCTTAAGGAAGGACGGGCATGTCGGCATGGCTTTCCGCTGTTTCAACATTTTCAAGACGACTTTGTAAGCTGTACCCCAGGGGTCATTCTCCGCGTCATCGCAAAGGTTTAGGAAGCATTGTCGTTTGCTGTTTGATATTGCCACTTTCAATGCGTGGCGCGCAGCCTTGTAGGTAGCCCTGCATTCTAGGAAATTCGGCCTCCTTCTCGCTCGCTGAAATCGCCTCCTGGCTTGAATGCATTCTCGCCTTACCAATTGTATGCCTTCGTTCCACCAATAGGTGGAATTGTGTTCTTTATGTGTGGACTTTCTGGCCATCGACGCGTCGCATGGTTAGTGGCTATTTCGTTCGCGCTTCCTGTGTACTCAGATGTCGGCAACATTACCTTAAAAACATCCGGGTCGAATGTTGTGAGCTTCCACCCCCAACGCTTAAGTACAATTTCTTTGGATGGCCTCCTTCCCCCGTCTATTTTGATATCCACGATGATCGCTGAGTGGTCGCTTTGAGTATAGCACTCGCTAATCTTCCACTCACACAGCCTGTAAATATTGGCACTTACGAAAGTAATGTCGATAATGGAACCGAAGCCATTTCTAGAAAATGTGTGTCGCCCGCCTGTGTTGAGGAGCGCTATGTCCAGGCATGCGAACGCTTCAAGCAAAACTCTCCCTTTCGGTGACGTTCGCTGTGAGCCCCACACGACTGCCCATGCGTTGAAGTCGCCAGCTATAATGAACCGCTGCCTAGAGGTCGCATCTGTGGATATCTTCTCGACAATTTCTTCGAAGAGTTCCAATGGAGTGCTAGGTGGTATGAAGCAACTATATACGAAAATATCGCCTATCTTACCGCACACGAAGCCTCTTTCTTCAAGTATTGGCTCTACGTAAAGTGGGTTCTGTCCGCAAGCCCATATAGCGGCCTTTCCGTCCGAGTCGGGAGTCGGCTCGCTTAGCAGAGTTACATCAGCTTTCAGCTCGAGTGCTGTTTGCGCTAGTAGGTCTTGCGCGGCTTCACAGTGGTTTAGATTAAGTTGGACCAATCTCATGACGGTCTTAGTTTCCGGACCGCCTCTCTATATATCGGGCATTTGTTTCCCCCGGTGGGGTGATCAGTGCGATTGGATTCTCTTCTAGTGCACAAAAGGCACTTTGGTGAATTTGTATACATCTTAGCGACATGTCCATTGCCTCCGCATTTAAAGCACGCGTCTTTTACATCGAAATCCAAGCATTTAAAGCATCGTTTTGGCTGGGCTTTAGCACGAACGCGGCATATAACCCACCCTATTCGGACTTTACCGCTGGATAGCAGCTTCCTGGCGGCTTCCGTGGGAACGGAAATCGTCGCCGTTTGGGTTCCGCCGTATGCTTTCCGAATGGATCGGATACAAGGCGGACTTACTTCGTAGTCCGGGAACTGGGAGTTCAGTTCTTGGCAGATTTCCGTTGCAGTGGTAACCTCTTCCATGTCGCAGATTTCACAAATGGCCTCTTCGGTGAGGGACTTGACTTCTGCTTTACCTGATAACGCCAGTTCCACGGCTGTTTGCAGCTTGGCGGTGTTTACGTCCGAATGCTTGGTGAGCTGAAACAACAAGTCACCTTTTGCAGTCTTACGGATCTTACGAACCATAGTGCTCATTTCTTTTAGAGCCTCCTCGCCTTTCACTGCTTTCAGGATATCGGCATACGAGCACTCTCCCGTTTTTCTTATAATAATGGCGTCCGGTCAATCTGCCTTCCTTCTTGGCCGCTTCTGCTTTTGAACCGTCTTCCATGTCCCTCCTTGGTCTACTGATTCGCTTCCCTTGGAAGCAATTCTCACTGCTGAGTCGGATGCCTTATCCGTTGATTTATGAGCATCTTTATTTTTTTTTGCGTCTTTTTGTGGTTACTTTAACTTAATGTGCGCAGTGAGTGAAAATATGTACACCGTTTAGACATGCAACACAACAATCCTCAGCAACACAACCAAGACAACAAACGGCCGCAACATCTCAAAGCAACACAGTAACCATAGCAATACAAGCAAGATGGCAATAAAAAAAGCAACACAGTAGTCCAGAAGTCAGTCCGTACGGAGCTGCTAGCGACTAGTGCCTGCATAGCTACATTCGTTCGATTCCTAGTAGAGAGCCGTGGGATAAGTGTAGTGGAGTGCGCTGGCTCGCCCCACCCATTGGGCTTAGGCCTGTGTTCGCGCCCGGTTGGGCAAACCGTCCTCCATGTAAATACGTGAACAGGCGACATCTGCGTCACGCTAGCAGAAGGCGCCGCAGAGTGGCAAGCACGACGCCAGCATGAACCGCGGCAGCGACACCCGCAGCGAAGACAATACACAGCGCCACAGAAATGCCCAACACGCAGCGTTACAGATACGCCAGCAGAAGGCGCGGCAGAGCGCCAACGAGACCGGTCTAACGATATACATAAAATAACTTAAATGAACTAAAGATAGATGAATTATAGGATTAGAAAGTGATAAAGAGTTCTCAAGCGATTTGCTAAACGCCCCAAATACAAATTTTATTGTAGCTGGACCCTGGACACGGCGAGTATACGCCAGCACTTATTCAAGATGCACTGCGGCAGGGAAAAGCTTCGTTACAATTGGCGCCCGAGAAGGGACCTCGCAAATCGCATAGCGTCAAAAGAAAAATTCCTGATTAGAGATATAAACACAAGATGGCCGACCAGGTCGACACCACGTGATTGGACAACTTCACGAAGGAACAGCTGATATCCATCGCACAGGAACTGGGTATCGAGCACACAGGCACAGCGAGGGAGATCCGCAAACGCATCAGGACATTGGCGGCTAAGGCACCAGATGACTTAGAAATACATAATAAATTCCTGTCAATGGGGGTAAAATACAAGAATACCGAAGACTCAGGTGAGGGAGGAGGTGAGCCGAAGACAAGCATCCCTCCGGCCGCAGACGGAACCATGACCAGGGGACAACCAGGGCAGCACCCACTGCAAAAGCGCGTATCATCGGGGATTACAGCACCAGCCATCAATTACACATCACAGCTAACTGAGGCACCGACCGTTCTATTCGCACCCATCATCGACCAAGTGCGGAAGTGGTCGGCAAAGTACGACGGTAAGGGGTCCTAGCATTCATCGAACGGCTAGAAGAGTTAGCCGAAGTGTATTCCCTTAGAGTGGATCTCCTCCCAAAAACCACGCCCGAACTACTAGGGGGCGCAACAACAACGCACATTGGAGCATTTGGACAATTTTCAAACAGGATTTTTTAGGTTTCTTCCTACACTAGATATTTCGAGCGTCTCGAGGACGACATACGGCAGCGAAAGAGCTTGATGAGGCACTCCAACGCAAGATAGTAGCAGGGATACGCCGACGTAAAGCACAACAGAGATACGCCAGCAGAACACGGCGCAGCAGAAATACGCAATTTGGGACCGAGCGCTAGCGAGACCCGAGCGCTAGCCGGACCGTTACCTCATCACTAGAAATATACATATCAAGATAAATGGAGTACAGTTGAATTTGTAGAATTAAGATTTGAGATAAATTAAATAAATATTAAGCGATCTGCAGGGAGGCCTTAAGATATATATTTATTGTGACGAACCCTGGACACGGCCAATATACCCCAGCAATTATTGAAGAAGCAACGAGGCATTAGGAAAAGCTTCGTTACAATATTCTTGTATTCACTGGCTCCAGCATAGGCTATGAATAAATTTGATAGCAACTTCGTATAATGTTTCGTAATTTTATATAACACGGTTTTGAAGTTAATTATAGCTGAAATTTTACATTTTGTTCGACTATATGTGGGCGGTACCACGGTACCAAAATTAAAAACAAAAAAGTTAATAAGATCATCAGGTCATTGTAACTACAAAGTTCTAGCACTCTATCTGCATCAGTGAAGGAGATATGGCATGTTCCGGTTTGCTACCTCTGTTTTAGAAAACTTTGGCCGAAAAGTGGGCGTGGTCGTCCACCGATTTTGCTTATTTTCCGTAGACGTACTCTGGATGTCTATAGTATACCTCGTATCAAGTTTCTTAATTCTATTTTACACCGTTCTGAAGTTATTTACAGTCGAATTTGAAATTAGCTTGATTTATAAGGGGGCGGTGCCACCCGCACTTTCCAAAGTTTTTGCAAAAATCGTATAAACAATAAGAAAATTGTGGTAACTGCCAAATAATATTATTATACCTGTATCACTTAACTAGATATGGGTAGTTCAATATTTCTACCTCCATCCCTTTTAACTTTTATATAAAAGCGATTTCGCTGTGGGTGGATTTATCACAACTATAGTATGCCTCCTACGAAATTTCGTTATACTAGCGTAAACGGTTATGGAGCTATTAAGAGTCAAAGTTTGAAAATATCTTGACTCATATGTGGGCGATGCCACACCCCTTTTCCAAAAATTTGATAAAATCGTCAATGGGACAACCACTTCACTTGATAAACCAAATGCAATAAGATCGTGTTCAAGTATATGTGATAAAGTGGATTCAGATGATGTAGAAGGATTTGGTTCATATATTTTAAATTTAAATACATAAATGTTGCTGTCTGAATGAAAGTTGTTGGAAATGTTCTGCACTTATTTTAGCTGTGAAGAAAAAAAATTTCCATAAGAAATTTGTTAAAAATTACAATATAGTAGTTTAAAGTTCATTTTAGGCTAATTTCTCATAATTTAAGCCTGATATCTCTACTAAAATTCAAAAACACTATAGATTTTAATACAGACTAGTATACCCCGTGGTCGAAATTCGACCATCTTAAATTAGTTTGAGTTATTAAATCCTCTATTCATATTTTTTTCAGCAATGCCTAGAGACCGAAATATTTGAGAAATGTTTGTTACTGAAATTAATTATATATAGTTGAGTAATTTAGGGCCGCTTTCATAAAAGTAGGTTCATACTAAGCGGCGGGTAATTTGAGAACTAACCGAAAGAAATCAGTTCATTAAATAACGGTAATCATTAATAGGAGATGGCAAAAACCAGTCCTTAGGAATGTTTGAAAGTCCACCATCAGAGTCACCACTCCTTCAGATTCGGTCAATATTTCAATAAAAAAAACTTGGATTTGATGGACATATACCAACAACATAGTTAGACTTATAATATATACTAGTATACCCCGTGGTTGAAATTCGACCACCTTAAATTAGTTTGAGTTATTAAATCCTCTATTCATATTTTTTTCAGCACTGCCTAGAGACCGAAAGATTTGATAAATTTTTGTTACTGAAATTAATTATAGTACCTGTGTCGCATAATCTTACTTACCAAGAGCATAAATTTCCAAAATAGATTTCCAAAATTTCGAACACTAACCACAAAAAGTTACTTAAGGCAACCCTAGGCAGCAATCCTACTTAAAAATATTCTGGTTGGTATACGGCCTCAAATACCTTCCGTTTGATACCCATATTGTCATATATTGCTTAATATTTTAAAAAATTCGGAAAGGTGGCTACCCCCTAAACTTCCTTTAGTGGCAACATCCAAGTAGAAAATCTTAGAAGGAAGCATACTATCCATCTACCAAATTTCATCAAAATCGGTTTAGCCGTTCCCGAGATAGTGGTCGATATTTGAAGGAATAAATAAAATGCGGTCAGGTGGGAACCCTAGGTTGCATCCCTACTCGAAAATACTTTGGTTGGTATACGGCCTAGAATACCTTTCATTTGATACCCATATTCCCATATATTGCTTAATATTAAAAAAAATTGATATACGTGGCAACCCTGTGAACCACCCCAAGTGGCAACACCAAAGTAGAAAATCTTAAAACAAAGGATACTACCCATATACCAAATTTGATCCAAATCGGTTAAGTCGTTCCTGAGATAGTAGTGGATATACAAATATACAACTATACAAATATACAATAATACAATAACTCGTTTAAAGTTCTAAGATATAGTTGAGTAATTTAGGGCTGCTTTCATAAAAGTAGGTTCATACTAAGCGGCGGGTAATTTGACAACTAACCGAAAGAAATCAGTTCATTAAAGACCGGTAATCATTAATAGGAGATGGCAAAAACCAGTCCTTAGGAGTGTTTGAAAGTCCACCATCAGAGCCACCACTACTTCAGATTCGGTCAATATTTCAATAAAAAAACTTGGATTTGATGGACATATACCAACAACATAGTTAGACTTATAATAAATATAATGGTTACCTTAACTCAATGTGCTCAGTTAGTGAAAATATGTATGTACACCGTTTGGACATGGTTGCCATATTGTAACTTTTTGGTTATTAGTATACAGGCAGTGCTTTTTGTAATCCATTTCAAGGGAGAAAATTACAAATTCAATTAGTAATTCCGACTCAACGACAGTAAAAATTTACATTTTATTATAAACACTTAGGATTTTCAGGATTTAAGGATGCATTTAAATACCCGACCGAAAAAAGAGGCCATGGATACCTTTTAATCTCATTTTAATTATGGAATTTTACAAAAAACAAAAGTAGAAGTTTGATTGCGCATAAGAAAAATATATTTTTTTAATTATATAAACAGGGACTATGGGTGTTTTTGAACCTCATTTTTATAATGGACTGAAAATTTTAATTTTGAACTATTGTTTGCAATAAAAACTAAATAACCGACCGAAAATAGTGGCCATGAATACCTTGAATCTCATTTTCACTATAGAATTTTACAAAAAATAGAAGTTTGATTGCGTTTTGAATTATGTGAACAGCAGCGACTTTGGATGCTTTTGAGTCTCATTTTTATAATAGAGTTCTATTAAAAAAATTAAGCTTTTGTTGTGTTTTCCCTAAAAAATTTAATTTTGAACTATTGCTTGCAATAAAACGTGCGAGATCTGGTGTTTTTTTAAGATTCAGTATAGGGGAGGGCAACTCTCGCTCAAAATTTAATACTTTAACTCAATTTGCTTAATGAGTAAGATAATGAAAATATTTCTACCTTTTGGAGAGCAAATGAAATATGAGTTGGACGCACCGACGCCACTACTTCAACTTAATATGCTCAATGAGTGAGAGAATGAAAATATTTCACCGTTGGAGTGTGTCCACATATACATATTTTGATTGAAAATGAATTTAGCGTGTATTTTAAAGTTCGTTAAATTTCTCAATATAAGCATGACGCCGGTTTCCATTTTGGTTTTTATTTGTTTTGGATAAGCAGACAGTGCTGTCAATTTAGCAATTTTCATTTAGGTCTGGCTTTTTTGAAACCCATTTAGAGGGGGAAATTTTTTTTTCCATAACCACAATTAGATATGTATAAAGACATTTCATATTAACTTTTATAGCATTTCAATAATATTTTGTGATACGTATGTATATGACCTGAACTTATTATTTCTTATGGATGTGCGTATAAGTTTACCTTAAGTCCTATATCAGTCAGAAAAAAGTAAATTCTTTAAAAAAAAATTCATAAAACTATGTTACTATGTAAGTATTTATCTTACATATTTTGTTATAGTAAATTTTTATTAATTTTCTGGCCTTTTTTTTTTAGCCAAAAATTGGTTTACGGAAAGATTGCTTTAAAAACTTGACAAAATTAAGTCAAGGTAAGAAATTCAATTTTATAAAAAAAAAATTACTGTCCAGAACCTGGGCTCGAACCTGGAACGCACTTGTCTCACCCGAGACGCTTATGCTTGCTTCAGAAAATGAGTATACATTCATATCCATACGGCTTTTGAAAATGAATGAAATGTTCATTTGGAAGTGACAAATTAAAATATTTGAAGAAGAAAATAGTTGATGTCTTCAGGACAAATAACACGATTTCTAACCACTTCTTAAATAGAAAATTGAAGAAGCTACAAACTTTGTTTTCGCCTTTTTATATTTTAAATATAGGGTCTATTATAGAAATAATGAAAATTATCAAAATTCTCTACTGAGTTTCTCGTTCCGATGGAATTGGGTTGTGATATATAAAATTATTACATACGGGCTACATATATGTTTATCTTAAGTCAAATATTATTGAGAAAAAAACGTCATTTCTTAAAAAAATTCATGAATCTCTCTAGGTATATTTTTAATTATTTTGTTTTGACAAACTGGAAACATTTTCTGGCGTTTTTTTTTGCAAAAAATTTGATTTTTTTACTCCAAGATAGAGGTCATACACAGAAAAATATTGGGTTGAAAATATAATACATTAAAAAAAATCATGATAAGAAGTTTTCATATACATATTTAAAAACAAATTAAATTTAACAAAAAAAAAAAAGTTCGGAACCTGTGCTCGAACCTTGGAGTGTAAACCTCGTAACCGAAACGCTTACCATCTGCGCAACTACTGTATGTCCAATAACGCAGTCTGATACTGTAGTTGAAAGCTTTCGCTTTATGCAGAAAACTTTAATGAATTACTGCAAATAAATGAATCATTATTTGTTAAACGTAATATGCCTATGCACCGCTCCTGACGCATATGAATATATCAAAATATATATTTTATTAAAATTATGCATTTTTAGATATAGATATACTCTGGCAATTGATTTTATTAAAAAAATGTTAGCCTATTAATATATAGATAATGGTTACTTTAACTTAATGTGCGCAGTGAGTGAAAATATGTACACCGTTTAGACATGGAACACAACAAGCCTCAGCAACACAACCAAGACAAAAAACGACCGCAACATCTCAAAGCAACACAGTAACCATAGCAACACAAGCAAGATGGCAATAAAAAAAGCAACACAGTAGTCCAGAAGTCAGTCCGTACGGAGCTGCTAGCGTTTAGTGCCTGCATAACTACATTCGTTCGATTCCTAGTAGAGAGCCGTGGGATAAGTGTGGTGGAGTGCTCTGGCTCGCCCCACCCATTGGGCTTAGGCCTGTATTCGCGCCCGGTTGGGCAAACCGTCCTCCATGTAAATACGTGAACAGGCGACATCCGCTCATCTGCGTCACGCTAGCAGAAGGCGCCGCAGAGTGGCAAACACGACGCCAGCATGAAGCGCGGCAGCGACACCCGCAGCGAAGACAATACACAGCGCCACAGAAACGCCCAACACGCAGCGTTACAGATACGCCAGCAGAAGGCGCGGCAGAGCGCCAACGATACCGGTCTAACGATATACATAAAATAACTTAAATGAACTAAAGATAGATGAATTATAGGATTAGAAAGTGATAAAGAGTTATCAAGCGATTTGCTAAACGCCCCAAATACAAATTTTATTATAGCTGGACCCTGGACACGGCGAGTATACTCCAGCACTTATTCAAGATGCACTGGGGCAGGGAAAAGCTTCGTTACAATTGGCGCCCGAGAAGGGACCTCGCAAATCGCATAGCGCCAAAAGAAAAATTCCTGATTAGAGATATAAACACAAGATGGCCGACCAGGTCGACACCACGTGATTGGACAACTTCACGAAGGAAGAGCTGATATCCATCGCACAGGAACTGGGTATCGAGCACACAGGCACAGCGAGGGAGATCCGCAAACGCATCAGGACATTGGCGGCTAAGGCACCAGATGACTTAGAAATACATAATAAATTCCTGTCAATGGGGGTAAAATACAAGAATACCGAAGACTCAAGTGAGGGAGGAGGTGAGCCGAAGACAAGCATCCCTCCGGCCGCAGACGGAACCATGACCAGGGGACAACCAGGGCAGCACCCACTGCAAAAGCGCGTATCATCGGGGATTACAGCACCAGCCATCAATTAAACATCACAGCTAATTGAGGCACCGACCGTTCTATTCGCACCCATCATCGACCAAGTGCGGAAGTGGTCGGCAAAGTACGACGGTAAGGGGTCCTAGCATTCATCGAACGGCTAGAAGAGTTAGCCGAAGTGTATTCCCTTAGAGTGGATCTCCTCCCAAAAACCACGCCCGAACTACTAGGGGGCGCAACAACAACGCACATTGGAGCATTTGGACAATTTTCAAACAGGATTTTTTAGGTTTCTTCCTACACTAGATATTTCGAGCGTCTCGAGGACGACATACGGCAGCGAAAGCAGCACACACGCGAAAAGTAGAGGGATTACGTGCTACCAATGCAGAGCTTGATGAGGCACTCCAACGCAAGATAGTAGAGATACTCCAGCTCACGGCGCAGCAGGGATACGCCGACGTAAGGCACAAGAGAGATACGCCAGCAGAACACGGCGCAGCAGAAATACGCAATTTATGACCGAGCGCTAGCGAGACCCGAGCGCTAGCCGGACCGTTACCTCATCACTACAAATATACATATCAAGATAAATGGAGTACAGTTGAATTTGTAGAATTAAGATTTGAGATAAATTAAATAAATATTAAGCGATTTGCAGGGAGGCCTTAAGAGATATATTTATTGTGACGAACCCTGGACAGGGCCAATATACCCCAGCAATTACTGAAAAAGCAACGAGGCATTAGGAAAAGCTTCGTTACAAGATTCTTGTATTCACTGGCTCCAGCATAGGCTATGAATAAATTTGATAGCAACATCGTATAATGTTTCGTAATTTTATATAACACGGTTTTGAAGTTAATAATAGCTGAAATTTTACATTTTGTTCGACTATATGTGGGTGGTACCACGGTACCAAAATTAAAAACAAAAAAGTTAATAAGATCATCAGGTCATTGTAACTACAAAGTTCTAGCATTCTATCTGCATCAGTGAAGGAGATATGGCATGTTCCGGTTTGCTACCTCTGTTTTAGAAAACTTTGGCCCAAAAGTGGGCGTGGTCGTCCACCGATTTTGCTTCTTTTCCGTAGACGTACTCTGGATGTCTATAGTATACCTCGTATCAAGTTTCTTAATTCTATTTTACACCGTTATGAAATTATTTAATTAGATATGGGTAGTTCAATATTTCTACCTCCATCCCTTTTAACTTTTATATAAAAGCGATTTCGCTGTGGGTGGATTTATCACAACTATAGTATGCCTCCTACGAAATTTCGTTATACTAGCGTAAACGGTTATGAAGCTATTAAGAGTCAAAGTTTGAAAATATCTTGACTCATATGTGGGCGATGCCACACCCCTTTTCCAAAAATTTGATAAAATCGTCAATGGGACAACCAAAATAATAAGTCTAGCAAATTTCATCATTTAGCTGCTTTTATTATTGAACTAACCCTGTTTAGGCGAGATGCCTAAAGTCTTAAAAAATGGGCCACCCTAATGTAACTTTAGCGCCCTTCCAATCACTCACACCAACCCACCCACCTGAGTGGGCATGCATGCATATTCGTGTTTTGTCAGCACACATATACATGCATGGGGGTGTGCATGTGTGGATTCACCTCCCCTTAAAACCGGAGGATAATTTTCAGGTTCAACGGTTGTCCTCGATCGAAAAACCGTCTACTTTTCCAGAGACAGTCGACACGACCACATCACGGCCAGCCCAGGATTTTTCGCCCGCACCAAGGTAAACTAATTGTTCATCATTATATTTATATAAATACACGGCCACCTTTTTATAACGAGAATTCTCGTTTCTTGTTTATTTTCTATTTCGAGCACAAATTCGACCGCCGTGCTTTTGAGCCACCGCCGCTCCCAGTTAGCACCACGCTCGAATTTACATGGTCCATCTCCCCGTCTAGAGGAACCTGCATACAGTCCACAACAACAAAAATTGGAGATTTGATACTAAACAACCATAAGGGGGTCAATAAAAACAACTCTGCCATAAGAAAACCTCAATATTTCACGCACTGCCGCAATATCGCCACAATATCAACAAACACCTCTACCACATACCACAACAAACAACTCTGCCACATACCACAACCAACAACACAAACAAACTCGTATATACAACAAATTCAATTCGGCCAATCACCACATCAAAGCACGTAAGTTGTATATTTCTTGCCACTTAGTTTTTTTTTGTGTGTTGCATACAATTGTATAAAAGTGCCGCCCGCGGGTGTAATCAAACGTAAGTGCGTTTAGTGAATATTTAATAATAGAGATTTTTTTTTGGTTCAGTTAAGTGCTTTAGTTTTCTTTAAATTTTAAATTAAATTAAACGTTAAAAAATCCTTGTGACTATCCGGATTATCCCCCCACCAGTGGTAAGGTTTTTTGGACACAGCGCAAGGCAAGAGGTAACATAACCTCATTTTCACAATAAGTTCACTTAGCCTTTCGATCTTCAGTTTGTTTTTGTTTTTTCCACTTGTTTTTTTTTTGTAATATATAGAACAGAATTTTAATCGAAGGCTAGTTTATTATTTTCTGATAAAATTCACTATTTTTATAGCACTTTTCTTTTGTTTTCACATTTCTTCATTTAATATTCACTTTCGCTCGTTTGATACACCGCGCACTTTATCTGTGTTTGTTGTGTATTTCTTTATTGCGGCAACACATACACACATTTATATATACATATTCCCCTTATACGTGTGGGTGGCGAGTAAGTCACAAAGATTTTGTTTAAATTTTTTGCGTTTGTAGCAAACAAATATTCGTCAGACAAATCGGCCAAGTCTGCAATATAATTTAAAAATTAACAATAAATAAAAATAATTGAATTAAATTATACATTAATTGAGTTTATTACAATTTTATTGAGGTTGTTTTGATTTTCCTGGGTAAAATACTGCCTTTACCTTTTCTATTCAGCATCTTTTTTGTACGGTTGAGCATTTCATCGTTCCTTCAGCTTTATTTTTTCGGTTTTGTTTTGATTCTACAGATCCTCTAAGTCCAAAATATGGAAAGTTTCATTAGGCTGGCTGATTCGATTTTTGAATTCGAATCAGACTACAATGAATTAGAGGATTCAGTCCACAGCAAGTACACTCTTGGGCTTCAACAAGAGGACTTGAAGGCAATGTGGAGAAAAACCAGAACGGCTTATGACGACTTACTTAATTCAGATAAGTTAGAGGCCACTGGTATAGTTTCTGTCAAACAGAAATATAAGAGATCATATGCAGTATATTTACGCTGCATGTCAGACATGGCTACACGCCAAGCGACATACAACAAACCAGAAAACAAATCTGAAGAAAAGCCCGAATTTGAACACAGTATCCGCCTGCCTCCATGTGATACTGAAGTTTTCAAGGGCGATTATCTGTCATGGCCAACATTTCGTGACATGTTCACGGCTATATACATCTTAAATAAACGCCTAACACCAGTGGAGAAATTGTTCCATCTGAACAATAAGACACAAGGTGAGGCAAAAGATATCGAGAAAAAATGTCCGCTCACGAATGAGGGATTTGATACGGCCTGGAGAAAATTTATGCGAGCGATACGAAAACAAACGTATCCTAGTAAACTCGCAACTCCAAATTTTATTCAACTTGAAAAACAGTGTCTGGGTTCATAGGGAGTTCTTCGAAAGTGCAAAAGCCGCAAAGTACGCGGATTGCCAACGAAACCCCTGCAAAAAGACTTGGTACATACCAAGCAAACGTGACTAAACTACTGTGCACAAAGTGCAAATCGAATGCCCACAGATTGCGAAACTGTCCCCGTTTTCTCAAATTAACTCCGGTGGAGAGAATTAACTTTGTCAAATCCACCAAGGGCTGTTTGAATTGCCTATCCCCAGGACATACTGTGTCGAAGTGCACCAGTTCTTATGACTGCAACAAGTGCCACTCTCGACATAATACGCTCCTGCATGCGGAGTCTCTTCAGACGCAGGCAACCACCAGCCCTAATCAGTATCATGCTGATAATGCTGCCTCAACTTCAAAACAGGCACAAGAGAGACGGGAAGCTGAAAAATCTGTTTCGGCCATAAACAGAAACGTTAAATCCTGCCATGTGCATTCAAGCGCAGGTGTGCTGCTAGGGACAGCTCGAGTAAACATTCACCATAATGGTACAGACTTCCCAGCAAGAGCACTGATTGATTCTGGTTCAGAGTGCTCGTTTATGACAGAACGACTCAAACGCAGAATCAATTTACCGGCAAAAAGGATGCATGCTCAAGTTTCGGGCATCACTAATGCCGTGCCCGCTCAAGTCAAGGAGGCCTCCAATATTGAACTCCGTTCACCAGTGGACCCTTGCTTCAGCTTAACAACATCAGTTCTAATTCTAGCCAAACTAACTGGGAATCTGCCATCCTGCCATATCGATGCTACGACTATGCAGGCTTTCCCAGACTTAGTCTTGGCAGATAAGCGATTCTACATCAACGAGGAAGTTGATATTATACTTGGCGGAGACGTATATCCGCAAATTATATTGAGTGGGCTGAAAAAGAATGTACTTAGTACACTTCTCGCCCAAGAAGCGGTGTTCGGTTGGATATTAACCGGGCGCATAGAAGCACCGAATCCAACCAGAAATATAGTGTCCTTCTACAGCGAAGTTGCTTTGGACAAAAAGCTTACAGCATTCTGGGAGTTGGAAAATCTTCCAAGAAATAAAAGCCCAAACGCAGATGACAAGTACTGCGAAGATTTATATAGAGAAACTACGAGTCGTAGAGAGGATGGAAGATATGTCGTCTCTCTTCCATTCAGACAGGACTACCCAGATAGGATAAACATAGGAGGGTCTCTTAGGCGGGCGTGTTCACAATTTTTTAGAAATTTAGCAAAGAACCCGGAATTAGGGAAAGAATATATGTATAAGGGTCCTGTCTGAATACCAGCCGATTCGGCGGACAATTACTTTTTGCCCCATCACGCCGTAGTAAAGGCGGAGAGCACCACCACTAAGGTACGCGTCGTATTCAATGCGTCGAGCCCAACGGCAAATGGCACAAGTTTGAACGACATTCTCCTGCCAGGCCCAGTACTACAATCAGATCTTCCAGTACTTATACTGCGATGGAGACTATATCGCTTCGTTTTCAATAGTGACATCGAAAAGATGTATAGACAAATTTGGATGAGCGACGATCACGTCAAATTCCAACGGATTATTTACCGAACATCGCCTCAAGAACCCATAAGCCTTTACGAGCTGAAAACGGTCACTTTCGGGGTTAATTGTGCGCCTTATCTGGCAATTAGAACCCTTTTACAACTAGCAGATGAAGTAGAGAGTTCTCACCCTACAGCATCTAGCATATTAAGGGAAGGCATGTACGTAGATGACGCACTAGCGGGGGGACACACACTCGCATCGGCCATTAACGCGAGGAATAAGATTCGACAAGTCTTACTCTCCGCGGGCTTCCCACTACGAAAATGGACTTCGAATACTGGGGAAATTCTCAACGACATCCCAATATCGGATCGGCTGACCGAGGACTTTCTGGCATTCGAAGATACCAGCACCGGTAAGACATTGGGCATAAGATGGAATGCCCATTCAGACCTGTTTTACTTTAAAGCAGGGTCACTAGAAGAAAGTGAAAAGTTAACAAAGCGAGCGATTCTATCCGCCATCGCCAGACTCTTCGATCCTTTAGGATGGCTTGCACCAATGGTCATTGTGGCAAACATTTTGATGCAGAACATCTGGTTAGAGGGCACCGATTGGGATGAACCAGTTTCGCCCAATACATTGGAACGATGGCAAAACTTCAGACATCAATACCACGAAATCGACACCATAACGATACCACGATGGGTAAACTTTTCACCAGAAGATGATGTCGAAATACATGGATTCTGCGATGCTTCAGAAAAGGCATACGCTTCAGCTGTCTACATGCGAGTCAAAAGGAATGATGATATCTTCGTGAATCTACTCCTTGCCAAAACCAGAGTAGCACCAGTGAAGACCATCTCACTTCCGCGTTTGGAACTTTGCGGAGCAGTACTGTTAGGGGAAATGATGGAATCAATATCCCGAAACATCAAACTTGGACCAGTGAAACAGTATCTGTGGACGGATTCCACCATCGTTTTGGCATGGATAAGGAAACCACCCTGTTCCTGGTCAACTTTCGTTGCACACAGGATTACAAAAATCATCGACCTAGTCGGCAGCAAGGACTGGCTTCATGTCAACTCGGAAACGAATCCAGCAGACTTTGGAAGCAGAGGACTATAGGCATCGGAGTTGGTCAACAATTCTTTGTGGTGGCAGGGACCTTCTTGGGTACAAGAAGACAATTTCCAATGCCCAGTACAAGAAAAGGAGTATAGTACATCCGTGGAGGAAAAGAGAGCGCAGGCCTACGCAATATCAACGCAAAAAGAGATCGAGATTCTTGACCGGTTTTCGAATTTACCGAGGGCTTTGAGGGTACTATCATATATTATGAGATTCTTTCGAAGAACTCATCCCAAGACAAAAGCTTCCTTTCAGGAAAAATCGTGCTTAATCTCATCCGGTGAGATCAAGACCACGACGCAACTCTTGATTAAACTCTATCAGAAGCAACATTATAAGGAGGAATATGTAAACTTGAAGAAGGGACAGGTAATCGATAGGAAAAGCGAGATATTGCCACTCAACCCATTCATCGACAAAGATGATATTATTAGGGCGGGTGGTCTTCTTGGAGCGTCTCAAGACCTCGCTTATAACGAGCGCCACCCAATCATACTGCCATACAATTGTAGGTTGACGCGTCTGACTGTACAAATGATACATCAAATCTCTCTACATGGGGAAAACCAACTGATGCTCCGTCTCATCCGCACCCAATATTGGATTCCGAATGTCAAGAACATGATTAGGGCCACCATCCATAACTGTAAGGTCTGCACCATTTATAAAAAAAGAGCGCAAACCCAACTTATGGGTACCCTTTGTGGGGTGGACTTTGCCGGGCCTTTCGACATTAAAAGTTACCGCGGTAGAGGATGTCGATTATCAAAGGGCTACGTTTGCCTCTTTGTTTGTTTCACGACTAAAGCGATCCATCTGGAAGCGACCAGTGATCTTAGCACCCCATCCTTTCTAGCAGCCTTTTCACGTTTTATCGCTAGACGAGGATGTCCGAGAAACATTTACTCCGACAATGGTACCAACTTTGTCGGCGCTTCACGATCTTTGAGATCTGAATTTAAAGCATTTATCTCGGAAGCCCGAGACAAGGCTATCTCCAAATATAGCCATCAAGCCATGACATGGCATTTCATTCCGGCCGGGGCTCCACATATGGGGGGACTCTGGGAGGCGGGAGTGAAGAGCTTCAAAAGTTACTTCAAGAAATTAGCCTCGCCTCATAAATTCACGCATGAGGAATTCCATACGCTATTGTGCCGGATTGAGGCATGCCTCAACTCGCGGCCACTTAGTCCAGCCTCAAATGAGCCCGCGGACCTGGAACCCTTGACCCCTGGGCACTTCCTGACTGGAAGTCATCTCCTGGCTCCGCCAGAACCCGAGGTGAATGAGAGCCCTGCCTCCATTATCAATAGGTGGCAGAAGCTCACGGCTCTTCATCAAACCTTCCGCAGGCGATGGAAGGTGGAATACTTATCCGAACTTCACAAACGAGTGAAGTGGAAGCATCCGAAACAAAATATTAAGGTGGGGGATCTCGTTGTCATCAAAAAAGACAACTTGTCTCCCAATGAATGGAGGCTCGGCCGAGTTACCCACGTACACCCCGGCGAAGATAACCGAGTGCGTGTAGTGGACCTCATGACCGAGAAGGGGCAGATCAGAAGACCGTTGGTCAAGCTGATTCTGCTCCCTATGGAGGGGATGGCTGGCGAGAGGCCCGGGGCCTCATCTTAACCATCCCCTTCCATCACCTCCCTGCCGTTTTAACCGCCCCTATCCCAAAATTTTCCACCCTTCACTCGCTACCCTTAACGAGGACAACAGAAAGCCTACCGCAGAAGGGCGACCCGTTCTGCCACAGAAAACGCAATTGCACTCGATATCGAGGCCAAAGAAAACCTAACCCAGAAAGGCGAACCAATCTGCCACTGAAAGCTATCCATCTGCCACGACAAGTTGGTAGCAGATGGTCCCACCCTCGTATACATATACATATATGTTTGTTCTTTCAAATATACATATGAAAAACAAATATTTTTCTCACCCCTATCCGTGGAATCTCGGCTCTAGCTCCAATCCCATATTGTCTAGTAGCGCGATGTAGTTTTACCGCTCACAGCCACCCTCTGTACCGCAACTGCTCCCGTACCTGGAAGTAGGACAAACATTAGTATATTCCAAGGGGATGGACATCTATATATGCAACAATAAAGTCAATATTCATCTTCAGCCGCCAAAATCGTTAGGTAAACCAGGATATGGCGAACGTGAAGTGAATTTTGGTAATTTTTACCTTGAGGGGACAACTACTAAAACACGTCCGAAATTATCGGGAAAGGTATCAAAAGCCGCGTTTTGACCTCGGTAACAATAATCAGGAAGCGGACTCTCGAGTTTTGGTCTCAATGAAGAGATATTGGAAATCAAAGTTGGAAAATTTCTGTCATTTCATATGGTTGTTGTAATCAGAGATTAGGGTGTTCCGAAAGGTGCAAAAGGTATGTTCTGCGCAGAAATACTGTGTGCCGCGTAGCCGGTGTTGGACCGACTAAGGGTTATTTCTTTGAAATTGCATAACAACCTTCTCGTGCACTGGCCCAAAAACAAGATTGATCAAAGTGATCAGAGATCTTTGCCATATAAATTTGCAATTCCCACAGAATAAAATGCGATAAAAAGGATCGAAGAATTTTCAATCTTGTGAAAATCTATTTCGCAATTACATTTAATTAGAAAAAATTATTTGTCCGGCAATTAAAAAGTAATATGTCAACAACTCAAAGAACTCAATTGCCTAAAATCAAGTTCGATGGTAACGCACCGAAGTTGGATAGAGCATAACTTGAGTTTATGAAACTTATTGAAGAACAGAACTTAATGCGTGTGGAGAAGTTGCAATGCACACGAAGAAATAACCTGCTTACGGCCGGTAAACTGGGGGCATCCGTGCTTGGAATCTATGCTTATTCAATGCTGTCAGTACATCAAGAGAATTTTCTAGATGATTTTGAAGAACCAAAAAGTTTCGAAGGAATAAAAATACACTTACATAAAGTTAAATAATTGCGGGTTTTACTTTCAAACGAACAAATCTTTTTAGTTAAATACCATCAAAAAATGTCACAACCTGCTACACGTTTACTTTCAAGCGATGTACGCCTGCCACCCATGCCAACCATCAGAGATCTTGTGAAGCTTTATAAATAGCAAGCACTTAAGCATACGAGCCAGAATTTTATCACGGACGAACGTTTAACTGATAAAATAGTAAAAAACGCAGGACGTATTGGCAACAACGATACCGTACTAGAGGTAGGCCCCGGTCCAGGTGGCATAACCCGCTCAATTTTACGACGTCAACCCGGCCGAATAATACTCGTCGAGAAAGAGGCACGTTTTATGCCTACGCTGGAGTTGTTGAAGGAATGCGCACATTCTCTAAATACGAAGGTCGACATATTCGAAGGAGATATTTTACGTTTCGAGATAGAAAAGCATGTACCTAGGTCTGAAAATCGGTTGCACCTAATTGGTAATTTGCCATTTTCTATATATACACGTCTACTTATAAATTGGTTGCATGATGTGTCATTACGACGTGGTGCTTTTGTAATCCCAACACAGCTATGACTTTGACTTTTCAAAAGGAAGTAGCCGAAAGGATCTGTGCGGGCATTGGCGATAGTCAACATTGTCGCTTGTCAATTATGTCGCAAATATGGACGGAACCTTTTCTAAAATTTACTATACCTGGCAAAGCATTTGTGCCCAATCCTGATGTAGACGTGGGCGTTGTTAAGCTAGTGCCACTGAAGCATCCAAAAACAGAATTGCCATTCGAATTAGTTGAACGTGTAATGCGTTGCATCTTCAATATGCGTCAAAAGTATTGTAGGCGTGGTTATAGTAACTTGTTACCACCAGAAGAGTGTGTTGAAATTACTGATGCACTCTTCGAGTTGGCCGATGTAGATCCAGCATTAAGACCGTTCGAATTATCAGTTGATGAATGTCTACGTTTGGCTACGGTGTAGGCAAGCTTTATGGATAAACAGCCCGAAGTGGCAGATTATAATTATCGAGCGAGGAACAAATCTTTCAATGATGAATACTTGGATTAAAAACCCATATCCTATATGCTGCGAATTTTGTTTAGTTGACTTTGCACAGGTAATTATTGTAAAGCAGGTTGTTTCCTAGTTTGCTTAATATATAAACTTCAACGTGTTAGAAGCCTTTGCCATATACACCTGCAACGAAAAGAAAGAAAACCCATTAATATTTGCATACAATTAATTGCTACATATATGCATATACATACAAAATGTGTCTTAAAGCATGCGCCGGCCACCACAGCGTGTGAGACACATTTTTCTTGTTCCTAAGTAATTTGCGCTGCTACCGAACCGATACAGAGTTTCGGGCAGCGCTAATATATACTTACCAGCTATGTTGCACTTATGCCCATGCGCCGGCCAGGCGATCTTCCACAGCCGCATCTCCATTTGTCCTTGGTACACCTGAAAAGAAAAGAAAAAATTAGGCTTAATACAATTTTTCAATAAAATGCAATTTTTACTTACCTCTGCTACTGCCGCGGCAACCACGGGAACAATAAAACGGTCACCGCCCATGCATTGTGCGTGAACCATATGCACCGAATAAGTCCGGTGCACAACGCGGACGCCCAGGTTGCTGTTCCGTACCAGCACATCCGGTTGGCAGATCCAAATTTCTACAAGGCGGCGCCGATACAAATCGTGCTCAGGGGCGACGTCTATGCCGACGTCGTAGCCTCGGGCACGCTTCCACCGTCGTTTGGGCCACTGCTTGCCCAAAGCACAATTTTTGGATTTGTGCTATCGGGAGCCGTTAGCATGTAAGGTTAGATGTAAGCTAAAATAACATTTTTTTTTTAAATTTTTATTTTTTTTCTTGTTTTTTATTTAAAATAAATAATACCAATTATTTCCTGGCAAGAAATATACAGCGTTCTTATTTTCTAAAGTTTCTTCCTCCTATCTCTTAGCTGTAGGTGCGATACGATGGAGCCGCCAAACTTCAAACGGCATTTCGGAGACAAACGACTGGGACAGCGCCAGCCGGCACTCACCATCCTAGGTTAAGTCCTTAGCTTAAGAGGATGCGCGGTTGTAAGATGTTGCGTATCGCAAGGGGGCCGGCATGTTTAGGCGGGATGCCTAAAGTCTTAAAAAATGGGCCACCCTAATGTAACTTTAGCGCCCTTCCAATCACTCACACCAACCCACCCACCTGTGTGGGCATGCATGCATATTCGTGTTTTGTCAGCACACATATACATGCATGGGGGTGTGCATGTGTGGGTTCACCTCCCCTTAAAGCCGGAGGATAATTTTCAGGTTCAACGGTTGTCCTCGATCGAAAAACCGTCTACTTTTCCAGAGACAGTCGACACGACCACATCACGGCCAGCCCAGGATTTTTCGCCCGCACCAAGGTAAACTAATTGTTCATCATTATATTTATATAAATACACGGCCACCTTTTTATAACGAGAATTCTCGTTTCTTGTTTATTTTCTATTTCGAGCACAAATTCGACCGCCGTGCTTTTGAGCCACCGCCGCTCCCAGTTAGCACCACGCTCGAATTTACAAACCCATTTTATACGTTTTTCGATATGATTCGATTTCGCCCATTTCATATAGCAACCTACCTTGGCGAGAAAGCAACCTGCGTGCTAAATTTCATTCAAATATCTCAATTTTTACTCAAGTTATCGTGTCCACCGACGGACGGACGGACATGTCTTAATGAATTCCTGTGTTCATTCTAAGAACTTTGGTATATGGAACTGCATATCGATCTCTATTATTTTGTATCGTTACCAACCACGGTTATATGACCAAAACTATAATACCCTGTGTACTAGTACACGCTGGGTATAAATATACAGTAACTAATTACGTTCCAATCAGCTATCCAGATCCGTATCACGATCAAGATCTCACGGGAACGATGCGGATCAGTTGTATGAGAGTGCATGTGTTTATATATGTATGCCTGTGCTCCCAAGCAAATAAGGGTTGGCTGTCAAAAAATCGACTACAAGAAACTAAACGAACAGAGCTTCTATACGGATCTGAAATTGATCCAGATAAATATCACAACGTTGTTGTTGCATTTACATGCAAAATTTTCTTCTGGATCTGGAGCACTCCTGATTGGAACGCGCCTATTGATTCTCTTTCATGTTGAAGTTTAAAAATAAGGTCAAAATATAACATACTTTATATTTTATGATTTGCTTTTAAAAAATTGAGCATTTTAGCCTTTTCGTCGTCGAAGCGCATTCTTCTTTCATTTAAAGTAAGGCCGGATTTAGAAAAAGCCTTAGTTTTGCTTCCAACATTTAAATGGGTCCACCTTTCGCGCAATTACATTTTCTTCCATAAACCTCTGGACCTCTATTATTACTCTTAAGTTGGAAGTCCCTCGCGGTTCAATAGAGGCAATATTAGGGTCTAAGCAGCTCCATATAGAGCACTCGGATGAAATATCAATATCAAGCCGATCAATTGGCTGAGTTTCTTGAGCAATAATTGCAAACTTCTGCAATGATCTGGTTTTTAAAAGTTTCCGATGTTGAAATGTTTGCAAAATGCAAAATTTTTAAACCGAGGATCGATTCTTTTTATCATTTGGACGCAACTTCTTTGACCTGGACCACCTAAAAAATAAATCCTTTAACATTGATCATTCAGCAGACCTCTTTCTTGGCAAGTTGGTATCAATAAGCGCGAGGGTACTCTTAACAGTGTCTTCGACTTTAATAAAGCGTGCGACCATATAAAATCCAGAATTCCATCTGGTATCGACACTTTAAATAAGTTTGGAGCGTTCGGTACCGGCATTGTGTTGAAAAGTCATGAATTTTCCATTTGTAGAGTGTGTGACAATTTGCTTGACTTTTAGTAGAACTGAGTTAATAGCCTCACCGCTAATACTGGTTTTTACAATAAGATTCAAAGTGTGGACAAAACAACCTAGACGACAAAGCTTGAGCTCAGTTTGCAAGACACCTTTTATGTTGCTCGCATTATTAGCATCATTTTATGAAACACGCCCCATTCAGTCGTAACTTTTTGTATTTCCGCAGCTAAATTCTTCGAGGTATGAACCACACTCATTGGGCAGCAATCAAGCACTATGTTGGTTATTTAAAAATTTTCGTCTACAAAGTGTTCCGTAATGGCTATGTAACTAACTACATTATGAGACGTCTAGCAGTCAGTTGTAATGCAGAACTTTATACTCCCCGCAACTTTTATTTTCATTTTTTCTAGGCATTCTTTATAAATACAATGCACTATGGTCTGAAATCCAAATTTTTAGGCATAAATTAGAAGGAGTGGTACTAGGCCATTGAAATTTTGCATACAGGTTATATATGACTTAGTTAAGAAAAATTCTAAGAATGGTTGAAATCGGTCATTTCCCAGGGGTACCTCCCTTGGACCTATAGTAAACATTTTTGAATTTCAGCTCCAAAAATTGCAATATCTTTACGAAAATTGGTAAATAAGTTTTTCTCGTAATACGCATCGACGATACCAAAAATAGTTGAAATCGGCCAGTCCCTAGGAGTACCCTTGGACCTATAGTAAAAATTTGGTTTCATAAAATGAAAAATTTGCATTTGATGGGCAAAAGTGGTCAAAGAATTTTATTATCCAAATATTTAATTCAATAAATTCTTAGAAGTATGAGCATACATATGTTTTTACTGAAACAATTATTTTTATAATAACATTAACTGTACATCTGAAATGAGAGAGAAGTTATAGAATTATTAATTTCACTTGAATATAATATAAAAAGTTATTAAGCAAATCATTCGAAATCACCGTCTTCCGTATCTAAAGCTAAAGCGTTCTCCGCAACGTCTGCTTCCGATATATCGGAATCAGAATTATCCGAATCGTATTCAGATCCCCCTGGCAAGTGGTTGAAAATTTGAAGCTCACTTGAAGGTGCAAACAATTGTAAAGGGTGTTTTTTTTAGGGGTATAAAACTTCGCCGTGGTGTGAAGGTAGTGTTGCCGGCCTACCACACCGAAGGTCCATGGTTCGAGCCCTGGTACAGGTAACATCAAAAGTGATTTGAAAAAAGTTTTTCAAAACGGGGTCGCCCCTCGGAAGTGGTTTGGCAAACTCTCCGAGTGTATTTCTGCCATGACAGGCTTCTCAGCAAAAATTCGTCTCCTTTGTAGATGCCGTTCGGAGTCGGCAAAAAACTGTAGGTCCCACCAATTTGTAGGGAAAATTCAAATCGGCACACCACAAATTGGAAGAGAAGCTTGGCGCAAAAATCTCTTAGGAGGTTTATGATGATATACCTGTTGTATATCGCGCCATAGATAGATAGATAGAAATAAAACACAAGAAAATCGTTTTAAGGTCCATCAATTTGGCTTTATTGGAAGGATAATTTTATGCCATTAATGTTTAAATATGATTTCGGGCATGTGGCCTCCGCGGCTGGCTCGAATAAAGCCAATTCTACAGGTCCAATTTTCAACCACTTTTTCGAGCATATGGGGCCGTATGTCGGCAATAACGCCACGAATGTTGGCTTCCAATTCCCCTAACGTTTCTGGTTTGTTGGTGTAGACGAGCGACTTCACATATCCCCAAAGAAAATAATCCAATGGTGTCAAATCACACGACCTTGGTGGCCAATTGACAGGTCCATTCCGCGAAATTATGCGCTCATCGAATGTTTCCTTCAATAAATCGATTGTGACGTGCGCTGTGTGGCATGTAGCGCCGTCTTGTTGGAACCACAACTCATCCACATTCATGCCATCCAATTCGGGAACAAAATTGTCGGTTATCATGGCTCTATACCGGTCTCCATTAACGGTAGCTGCCTCTCCAGCATTATTGCGGAAGAAGTATGGCCCAATGACTCCACCAGCCCATAGAGCACACCAAACAGTCAGTTTTTGTGGATGTAATGGCGTTTCAAGGGTCTCATGTGGATTCTCTTCACTCCAAATGCGGCAATTTTGCTTGTTGACGTAGCCATTCAACCAAAAATGAGCCTCATCACTGAACAAAATTTTGCGATGAAAATCAGCATCGAAATCAATCTCATTTTCGGCCCATACACCAAAATCACGACGCATTGCATGGTCTCGCGGCTTTAATTCTTGCACAAGCTGGATCTTGTAAGGTCGCAAGCCAAGATCTTTGCGCAAAATCTTCCATAAAGTTGATGGACAAAGCTCCAATTGCTGTGCACGGTGGCGAATCGATTCATTCGGGTCCTCTTCAACACTTTGCTCTACAGCGGCAATTGTTTCTTCGGTGCGCACTGTTCGACGTCTCTGCGGATGCGTATTATCACATAGAGTAAACGTAGTGCGAAAACGATCCATGGTTAACCGAATTAATTGCTCTGATGGACGATTATGTCGACCATAAAATGGACGGAGCTCACGGTAAACTTCGCGAACTGAACCATTATTTTCGAAATAAATTTGCACGATTTGCAAGCGTTGTTCTTTTGTCAACCTGTTCATGATGAAATGGCAAACCAAACTGAACATAAATGACATTAGAGTTGCCAGATTTGACCACAAAATGCCAGTTTTATCTCTATTCGAAAAACAAACCTGTAAAAAAAACACCCTGTATTACTTCTTCTGGTAGCTTCTCTCTTTTCCGATATTTTTCTCTAGCGGATAAAGACAAGCTGGAAAGAAGGGGGTCTGAAGAATCCATTGCTCTATTGAAAACATCAGTCATATTATTTTGTATTTTTTCTTGCATGTGCGATGCGATCTCTCTCGTATAATTTATTTCGAGCTTCTGACGCATTTTCACCAAAACAACCAATAGGAATTACGCAATTTTTTATAATTTGTTAGCCGTGAACTAATATTTTATGAACTGTTGCTGACATTGGAAACCATAAATATTTTTCCATGTACAAGAAGGCAGTTCTTTTGCAAAAATCTTCAAACTTTGTGGTATCTATAGGATACTCGGAGGAAATAGCAATTAATATAACTCTAAAGTTATTCAAAATTTCTATATCAATACTTGTAATTAAAGAAAAGAGTTCCAAATTTTTAAATGCTTTCTTGGCAGTATTGCCGTCATTTGATGTTCCACTACCATTTGCTTTAGGCTTATCTACATGAAGGCCCATTTTTTTGCCAAAACCTCTTATGTACTTCTTATTTACGAAGTTGGAATTCTTTTTTATCTGAAGCTTCCCTTATTTGCCACTTTTTTAATCCGATTCTATAAGCAACGTGTACAACGAATTCAAATACTCGAATCCATGCATGTAGTGGGCTAATACCATATCTAAGTGATGTGAGTTTGGGTTTAAAAACATCAGAATTAAAATTTTTAGTTGTTAAGAATTGTTTTGGGTGTAGCACCACATATTGCGCATTTTTGATTAGAATTGGTATTTGTTATAACATTTAGTACTTTTCCATCAGTCAAAGTCATATGCAAATCATAATTGACAATATTTTTTCTCCGTTATCAAGGTAATATTCAAATGGATTTAAATAAATTTGCATATCTAGCTGACTGTTTTCTGATAGAATTAGAGCTCTAGATTCTTTTGCGAATTGCATTTTTAATGGCCTGCAAAACCGCACTGATTGCGTAGTGCGATTCCTCCAAATAATTTTGCCAGAACTGTCCAACATTTGTAAAGGTATAATGGTAGTTACAAACAGTGATTGGTCAAAAATTTGAGGTGTACTTGTCTCAAACCTTTGTTTAAACATACTTTGTCCCGTTGTACCGTCAAACCCATAGCTAGCAATTAAAACAACATTCGAAATTTCTGCCATGACGTGCAAAACATCTTTTTGGAATAAAAGAATGCGTTGTGCGGTATGGTCTAAGAGATTTTGCAGTGATACTTCTGCTGAAGACTCCGACACAGATATCTCCTTAGGCCGGCAAAGTAGCTTGCATTTAATTACTTCTTCATAGCTTGGAAACATATTGTAATTCCTTTCTTTACTTAACAACCTCATGTTGATATATTGTCTTTTGCTTAAATCATTTTCAAGTAAAAATGCGAGAGCTTCTTCCGGAGTTAGTGGAACTGCTTCGGGTTTTTTGGAGGTAACCACTTTTCTTATTTCGCTTTGTTCTGCTTGATGCGCAGTTTTCTTTAAAATAAATGCTAAATCGCTTTGTTTTGATTTTGTTGCCGCAACAGTAGCTGCATGAATCAAAAAATCAACATCGTCATTGTTTTCACAAGAAAGATCACTTGCCAGCTTCCTCTTAAGCCGATCTTTTGCATCTGTGTAGCTAACCTTTGGTCGTCCTGCTTTACGTGAACAGGGTTTTTCAAAATCATTCTCAGAAATTTCAATAATAGTTGTTGCGGAAACCCACTGGGGGTATTTCTCTTTAAATCTATTAACTATACGATTACATTTTGATAATTTTTCGCTAACATATGCTAATAAATTTTGTATTTTTTTTTCTTATTTCATCTTTTTTCTTTAAACTTAACTCATTAGTATTAATTTTTTTAAAAACCCAATCCAAAACAACATTAGTTTTGCGATCGCTCTCTATCCAAACTCCAAGCATTTCTTCGTGTTGGAATTTAAAGGTTGCTGAAAATTACAAATATACTTAAATGGGGCAAAAACGGGCAACGGTTACCATTATTTTAAGGAACATACATCAAACTTTCACCGAACATAAAAATCTGGAACAATACGGGACAATATACACAACTTTCACTCCACAGAACCCAGGTAAATACGAAATTTTCGGTTAAAACAGCTATTAAACAAAACTCCACACTTTACAATAAACCGCATTTTTTTTCATTAAGTTAAAAAATAGAAACCTTTCTTATATTCTTCCATTATAAATTTATTCACTTTTTTCCTTTTTAACTATTATCGAACAGCTGTTTTCTTACAATATTTTACTCAACTGTTTACAAGTTTGTTGTTGCTTCAGAAGCATCATGTTTTACAGCTCATATTTAGAACAGAGTTGCCACATCCAAATAATTTTTTGTATATTTTAGACCACTTAAATGTCTCAATTAATACAGCGTCCCTATTTTTTTAAATAAGAAAAAAAAATTTTGGATTTATGCCAAAAAATTTGAATTTCAGACCATTGTGCAATGTTGGAATTACCATCTTTGATACAAAATCCAATGTCTTCGACTGTGGTAAAGGGCTGCAATCGCTTATGAAAAGCATGGGTATGACGTCATCAATACCCTTCTTGGCTCTTGCAGATATCCTTAAATTGGTCAAGGATGATGTTATTTTTTTATCTGCAAAATGGGACCTGAAAATATGCTAAGTTGTCTCAAATCAGAATCAAGATGCTAAACAAAGGGTTTTACCATCATGCGCACCTGTTTCTGGCTCTATGTCTTGATGTAAGGACACTGTTGTTGTTGTTACTGGAGCTGGTTGCGTTTGATTTGCAGCTGCCCTTGATAGCTCGATAGTTGGATGGCGACTCGGCATATGCCTTTTCCAATTCGTATGTGTTGTTTTATACGAAATATTTTTTTTGCAAATTTTACACTTCGCACAAATTTCATTTATTGGCTCATAGAATTGCCACATTTCACTTCTTTTTTACTATTATTTCCTGCCATGTTCAGTTCGTTGGCTGAGAATTTTTAATAAACAATAGAACAATTTTCACAAGCAAACAGATCAAACCGTCATATAAATTCAAAATAACATTGTCTGACAGCGAAACCACACATACACATATAACTAATCACAGCAAACTGAAAAGAATAGTAGAACACATCACTATTTTCTAAAACCTACCAGAGGTTATTGTGACGAATTCGATGATTCCTTGATTATCAATCCTGGGTTCAATCACTATAAAGTCAAGTAAACACACCCACAGATATTGTAACTAATAGCTAGTTTTATTCACTAGTAATAAACGCAAAACAAATTTAAGAGTTTGGTAACTTTACAGCTGTTCACTGAACGACACTTCAAAATAAACTGACCAACCTGCCTTGCTTGGTTACTGCCTTATATAGTCCGACAGGGTGCTACCCCACGCACCTAGAAGTTTCTTGGTTGTTCGCTTTTCGTATTCTGGAAGGGTCGGTGCTATTTATTGGCATGTCCTCTTTGCATCGTATTCGCAAAAACTAGCGCCATCTCTCTTCCTCTTCATAGTTACACGCTTGCATGTATAAGCGTAGCCATCGTTAACTCGGTTGTGTTAACCAGTGGTGAGAGTGTTATTGAGTTAGGGATGGTACATGCTTGAGAATAATCGCCACACTGCCCCACTGGTCGCCCCGATCAGACACATTTCCGGAACCAAACGCAGCTAGCCTTTCCAAGTGGACCTTAATCTTATTCTTTGGCCTTTCCATAGTTTGTATGCGATATACCACATCGTTGATCCGTTTTATGACTTTGTATGTGCCTTCCCAGTTACATTGTAGTTTTGGGGACAAACCTTTCTTACGCTGTCGGTTGTATAGTAGCACTAAATCTCCTTCTATAAAACCTTCCGAATTTATTGCTTTGTCGTACCTGGCCTTCATCTTATCGCTCATGATCTTAGTCCGTTGTCTCACAAAGTCGTGAATTTCTCTCATTTCTTCTTCCAATACGTTAGTAGATTTCCGAGCATTTACTCCTGCATCAGCGTTTATCCCAAACTTCAGGTCAGCTGGCAATCAAAGATCATTCCCGAAAATTACCTTTGCAGGAGTCCGACCAGTTGTTTCATGTACTGCAGAGCGATATGCCATTAGGAATAAGGAGATGTGAGTATCCCAATCCTTCTGGAACTTGTACACTACTTTCCTTAGGTGCTCATCCAAGGTTTTATTGAATCGTTCCACCATGCCATCTGACAGAGGATGTAGTGCAGTTGTTCGAGCTTTCCGAATGCCCAATATCTTGCACATTTCCTGGAACACAGCTGATTCGAAATGTCTGCCTTGGTCAGAATGTATCTCCATCGGTGCACCAAACCTAGCTACCCAATTGTTAGTAAAAACTTCTGGTATGGTTTCTGCCTCTTGATTTGGAATAGGGTACACTTCTGGCCACTTGCTAGTAGGAAATGGACCAGCTACATGCATGGCTATCCTCTCAAACGGTGCACCTGAGCTATACTGCTTCATTTGGCCATGGCTCCTTGATTTCGGTCCTTTAGCTTTGATGCATACTTCACAGTTGGCAATCCACTCCGTGACCGATTGGCGGCAACCGACCTAATAGAATCTTTGCTTGACTTTTCCCAAGGTCTTGGTGACTCCAAGATGACCTCTGCTTGGACCGTTATGTAATTCGTTGAGTACATCAGGGATTTTCTTCCTTGCAACGACTATCAGGTTTCGAACGCATTGACCATCCTTACTCTCCCATACTCGATGTAAACAACCGGATTCTAATTGCAACCTATTCCACTGTGCCCAATATGACTTGGCAAGAGGACTTTCTGCTGACATATCCTCTCTTGATGGTCGCTCGTTTCGTTCGATTCTTTGCATCACACGTGTAAGATCTGGATCTTCGTGCTGCCACCTCCTTAATTGATCCGTTCCATTTGTCCGTAGATGTTATAGCTATGAGCCGCACGTCTATAATGTCTTCCTTGATCTCAGCTTTCGAACAATGCTTGCATTCCAAGTTACAGGCTCTTCGTGACATTGCATCAGCATTTCCGTGGGTGCTGCCTTTGCGATGCTCTATGGAAAAGTCATAACTTTGCAGTCGCTCTATCCACCGTGCCCATTGACCTTCCGGACTATGGAACTGTAGGAGCCATTTCTACGCTACATGGTCTGTCTTGACGTGGAATCGCTGGCCATAGAGATACTTGTGGAAATGCGTCACGCACTCTACCAATGACAACAGTTCTCTCCGGGTTACACAATAGTTCCTTTCAGGCTTTCCAATTGCTCGGCTATAGTATGCAACTAACTTCTCCTGTCCATCAACAATCTGGAACAAAACACCTCCTATAGCATAACCACTCGCGTCTGTATCCAGAATAAACTTTGAACCTGGAATTGGATATGCTAACATCGGGGTAGTGCATAGTTGTTCCTTCAATGTTTGAAAAGCCACCTCATGTTTCTTCTTCCATTCAAATCTCATATTCTTCCTAGTAAGGTCATGGAGACTACTAGCTATGCTGGAAAAATTCGGTACAAATCGGCGATAATACGTGCACAGCCCAAGGAAGCTCCGTAACTCATGCAAATTTCTCGGTCTTGGCCAATCCTTTACGGCTTCGATCTTTTCCTTAGCAGTGCGGATTCCCTGAGTAGTTAACTTGTGACCCAAATAACTTACTTCCTTTTTAAACAAGGAACACTTCTTGGGACTTAGTTTCAGACCAGCACCAGCTATTCTTTGGAAAAGTTCCTCCAAGTTCTTTAGGTGTTCCTCAAAGCTTTTTCCCAGCACGATGATGTCGTCGAGGTACACCCAACATGTTTGCCAATGCAATCCTTTTAGTATCTGGTCCATGAGTCTCTCAAAAGTAGCTGGAGCATTGCATAGCCCGAAGGGCATTACCGTAAATTGCCAAAGCCCTTCTCCAACGCTGATGACCGTCTTCTCTTTATCTTCATCCTTTACCTCCACTTGCCAGTAGCCGCTTTTCAAGTCCAGTGTGGAAAACCATTTCGTGCCAGATAACGAGTCCAGAGTATCGTCGATCCTTGGCAATGGATAACTGTCCTTCTTCGTTACGTCGTTCAATTTCCGGTAATCCACACAGAACCTAATTTTTCCATCTTTCACCAGTATCAATTTGATGCTTGACAACTTTGGTCCGACCTGTTTTAGAACCATCCTTGTCAAATATGCTCGAGTACTTTGATAGAAGTTCCTTTGCCTTTTTCTGATGATCTCTTTCGAGGCCTGCCGTCCACGACGTGATATCATCTGAAGGATTAATCTTGATGGTAGAATCATTTTCCTGAAGATGTTCACAATTGATAACCGACCTCTTTTCATTGTCCCAATATTACTCCTTTGGAAGTTTAATCGGCGATTTGAACTCATTAAGTCCTCTTACCGGTACACGTTCATCTTGTTTTATTATGGCAAGGGTTTTTTCTACTAATATGTTCGTACTTGATTTGTTTGCTGCCTCGACAACCCACAATTTGTTTGTTCCATAATCTCCATCAATCTGTGCCCATATGATTGCTTCCGTCTTCGGTGGAGTTTGTTGGCTCTCCTCCACAAGCACTCGCTTACTAACGTATTTGTTTTCGTAACCAAAATGTAATGGTACATCCATGTTCTCGTAATTCATAATCCTGTTTTGCATGTTAATCTTGATGCCTTGCTCGCTTAAGAAGTCCACACCAACTATGATTTCGTCAACAATATCTGCTACTATAAAACTGTGTAGAACGGCCACGTTCCCAATTGCGATTTCACATGTTACTTCTCCTAGGACATGGGTGTCCTTACCAGTGGCCGTACGTAAATTTGCTCCATGCAATGGTCTCACCTCCTTGTTGACTAAATCAGATCGAATTATGGAATGCGATGCGCCTGTATACAAAGTTAGTAAGTGTTCTTTTCCATCCACATATGCAACAACAGTAACATTACTAGCTTTCCTTCCGATCTGTGAGACAAAGATTATGGGGCATTCAGTTGCGGGAGCCAGTCCACGCCCCTTTCGGCGGGCTCGATTTAGTTTAACGAATGATTTGGTTGGGAAGTTTGCTCAACTCCTTCAGCTTTGCGTTTTCGTCTACCTGAATGGCTAGGGTTACTGAAACCAGTGCCGCAATAACGTGCTATGTGACCTGGTTTTCCGCACTTAAAGCATTTAATGGCACCATTACTTTTTTTCTGTACTCCGTTCAACGCTTGAGTATTGTGTCTACTCAGTCTGGCCGTTCTACCTCCATGCGGTGAGCTTTGTACGCCGGCTTACTTAATAGCGAGGCTGTCTCCTGCGTTAGAGTATGTGATACCGTCTCAGCAAATGATCTCTTGGGATTTGCATATGTGGCTCGCTTCGTTTCCACGTCGCGTATTCCATTTATAAAGCTTTGGATTTTTACCCTTTCTGTGTATTCTACCCGCAATGTTTCATTAGCCTCCTGAAAGCAATTCTGTAGCTCTATTTGGTATATCTGTTTTCGATGTTCGCTACCATAACGCCTCTCAACTGAACCCATCAATGCTACATAATTATTGCGTTCACCGTCGGGAACCGTCTGTAGGATTGCGGCTGCAGGACCCTTCAATGCCACGAGCAGTGTATTCACCGCTACCGTCTTCTCAAACTGTAACTTAAATACTTGGAAAGGAACAGAACCATCAAATGACGGGGATTTTATTTTGGGAGTATTCGCTGAAGCAGCTGGACGGCTTAGTTGCAACTCCTGAATACGGCCCCTTAACGCGTCTACCTCGGCCTCGATTTTCTCCTCAAACTGCATTATTTTCTCGTCCATGCGTGCCTCTAGCTTCAATGACATCCTAGCTTTCTGCTCTACCAGCTTTGCAGAGATCTCCTATAACACCTGTGCTGAACTTTGTGATGATATTTCGGAAATAGGTGCCTCCAACTTGGATGTAATACGTGTATCTTGTTCTTCCAGCTGAGATGCCATGTGTGTCTTCGGTTCTTCCAGCTGAGATGCCATGTGGATTGCCACTGGATTCGGAGGCTCCTTTTTCTCTTCAATTTTTGTCGATGCCTCCTCCACAAGATGGAAAACATAATCACCAACGTTGATTCCTTCCACTTCCATCGCCTCCCTTAGTCGTGATTGTAGCTCGTATTTATTGCCTGTGGTGTTTTGTCCGCATCGTTCCAACTCAGGTTTGAGTTGCTGAATCTTTAATTCATTTAACTTAGCCATGTCCTTACTATCCTAGCAACCACTGGTATTTATTTAACAATACCGCTTCTGACACCAATTATGACGAATTAGATGATTCCTTGATTATCAATCCTGTGTTCGATCACTATAAAGTCAAATAAACACACGCACAGATATTGTAACTAATAGCTAGTTTTATTCACTAGTAATAATCGCAAAACAAATTTAAGAGTTTGGTAACCTTACAGTTGTTCACTGAACGACACTTCAAAATAAACTGATCACTGCCTTATATAGTCCGACAGAGTTCTTCCCCACGCACCTAGAAGTTTCTTGGTTGGTCGCTTTTCGTGTTCTGGAAGGGGCGGTGTTATTTATTGGCATCTCCTCTTTGCATCGTATTCGCAAACACTCGCGCCATCTCTCTCTTCCTCTTCCTAGTTACACGCTTGCATGTATAAGCGTAGCCATCGTTAACTCCTAATCTATATCTATACTATTACATAAAAAGCTAACTCGAAATTATGTTCAAGCTAAACAGCCAATCCACTGGCCCGAATTTTTTCATTCAAATTTTAAATTATCATTACCCGGCTACAATTGATAACAAGGCCATTTTTTTTAATTAAAAATTGTATTAAAAATATATTTAATTTAATTAATTTTTGTATGGAAACCCATCATTGCTTGGTCGTTTGCCATTTAGTCATTTGTGCTTAGAGAGCATCAACAGACCACATATTGCTCTCTATCTTCTCGATTTTTATACTCAGCTCGCACAGCTGCCACGGCAAAACCCATCATTTCTTGGTCGTTTGCCATTTAGTCATTTGTGCTTAGAGATCATCAACAGACCACATATTGCTCTCTATCTTCTCGATTTTTATACTCAGCTCGCACAGCTGCTACGGCAGAACAATGAGGGCCGACGTACACGCACACACACATGCAGTTCGACGCTCAAAACAATCAAAGTTTTGTTTTGGTGCATATTTTGAGTTACTAAATTGTGCTCAGAGAACAGAAACAAGAGCGCTTTAACAGGTGGACGGAAGCGGTACACATACAACAAGTGTAGAAACAAACAGCTGGACGCTGAAAAATCGAAATTTTGAGTTACAGCAGGTATTGAGTGTTTTTTATGTAGCTCCGAACGCTCAAGTTTCCTGCAAGCAGTAAGAGTAAAATTGCTGCACTCAATAGCAAAGTAAATTTCACGCATTTACTCAACAATGGTTAAAGCACTGACATTTTTTGCAACTCACCTCGCAGTTGCACTCAAGTACAAAAGTATTCAAATGCGTTAAGGTATTGAGCATGTAAAGTTATTGAGTCCCAATTTTATAAAAAAAAATACCTTGAGAGCGTTCATCCACTTTGGTAAAAATGTAATAAGAAATTAATGTTTAGTCGAATGCGCAGGTGGATTTTTTTATTTATACAGAAAGGCAGATTATATTTCTAAATACATATATTTAAAAGTAAGTACCTAAATTCTTTATGAAAAAGTAAGTACAATTCTAAACATATTAAAAAATATATACAAAAACAATTCTAAACAACATAAAGGTGCGAGGTGACTAGAAATGCCGAAAGCTAAACCAAATTTGTCGAGAAACTCGAGAGCAGCAAGGAGAATGGCGCGGCGTAGAACTGTAGGAGCGCTAGCAAGAGGGGAAGCCATGCTGTATTCGCAGATAGGTCTGCGTTTAATTATAGGCAACAATTAAATTATATAGGTGATATTAGAATAACATTTATTGTCGTAACAAATCGCTTACCTATGAAAGCAGGTGATTCACTTCTTTCTAAAGGGGAGATGACAGAAATTCGTTTGCACTGCAGTGCGGTAAAGTGGCGAAAGGAACCAAAGGGAATTTGCTGTAGCAGTGGACGAGTTCGACTTAATGATATTCCTGAACCTCCAGATTTACTCAAAGCTTTGCTAAGCGGAACACACGAATTATCAAACCATTTCCTTACGCATATTATAATGTACAACAGCTGCTTTGCAATGACATCGTTTGGTGGCAAAGAAGTCAAAGAAGGTAATTATATGCCTACTTACAAGGTTCATGGTCAGGTGTACCATCTTATTGGTAGCTTGATGCCAGCAACGCAAATTACGCCAAAATTTCTCCAAATATATTTTACCACTGACGAAGAACAAATTTCTTTGCGGACAAATGCCGCACCCGCTCTTAAAAGTGCAATTTTGGAATATCTCCAGCGAATTCTTCACGAAAATAATGATTATGTGAGCAGTATAAAATCGGCAATGGAATGTATGTCCACTAGCGATGAATCTTACAAGATTGTGATCCATGCTGAAAAACGTCCTGCCAATGAACATCGCGGTCGATATAATGCCCCTACTACAAATGAGGAGGTTGCGGTGTTAATGGTGGATGCAAGTAATGGTCCACGTGATATTGTTTTACGTTCGCGCGATAATAGCCTTCAGCGGATATCCGAACTTCATCGCTCTTACGATCCTTTACAATATCCAATAATATTTGTAAATGGCGAGGATGGTTACAATATTGACATTTTACAAGTGTCAGCACTAACTGGGGCAGTTTCCCCGACAAAATTAGTGTCTTGCATGCAATACTATTCTTATAAGCTTATGATAAGAACAGACAGTTTTAATGTAATTCATAGGTATGGGCAACTTTTCAATCAGTATTGTGTAGATATGGCTGCAAAAATGATCACTGAGCGCTTGAACTATTTACGAGCTCATCAAAAAACATTACGAGCCGATAACTACATCCACTTACGGGATGCGGTAAATGAAGATGCGAATCCAGAAGATATAGGCCAGTTAATTGTTTTACCATCCACTTTTACGGGGTCACCTAGATACCTTCATGAGCGCACACAAGATGCTCTACTTTATGTGCGGCACTATGGCAGACCCGATCTGTTTGTAACTTTTACGTGTAATCCGGAGTGGAGTGAGATAACACAGAATTTATTTCCTGGCCAACGTGCAAGTGAGCGTCATGATATTGTAGCAAGAGTGTTCCATTTAAAATTGCAACAGCTTATGGATATCATAACCAAACATAACATATTTGGTTCAGTGAAGTGCCACATGTATTCTGTAGAGTGGCAAAAGCGCGGTTTGCCACATGCCCATATCTTAATTTGGCTTGCCGTTAAAATACGCCCGGATGAAATAGACGATATAATTTCAGCGGAAATACCTAATGCTCAAGAAGATCATTTATTATATGACATAGTTTGTAAAAGCATGGTACATGGTCCATGTGGTTTGCATAACCCCGCCGCACTATCCACGAGCGTTATCCGACAGTAATGCATCTAGCGGTTCATCTGGAAAATGGGCAAAGAGTATACTTTGATCCAAATAATTTCAACCACGATATCCAGAATCCACCGGAAACTACTCTTACTGCATTTTTTAAACTATGTGCGACTGATAGCTGTGCGAAAACTTTGCTTTACAGCGAAGTTCCAGCATATTACCACTGAAGAAAGACCGTTTCTTCTCTTTCAGTCGGTGGCGTAGCCTGGGGGGTGGCGGGGTGCTAGATCCAACCCCCTTCGTCAATGAACTACTATTTTTTTTAGTAAGGATCGTAGGCTAGTTTGACCTAATTATGTTTGGTGCAAATAAACGTTTTTATTTCATTGTGTTGATCTTCCGACAGGGTAGTAAGCTGATTTTTGTTGGAATGATTTTCCGTCATCCCTTGTCAAGTTTGGTTTTGTGACAAACCGGTTTCGGCGTTCTGCCATTTTCAATGCCTAGTTTCGTTCTGTGTCTATCCGCTGCGTTGTTTTTATAGTCCGTGGGTGCTGTGGCAGGTAGTGTCAATCTATGTGTTCGTGGTAGGTAACGTTAATATGTGTGTGTGTGTGCGCGGTATTGATACGTCCGAATTGTTATCTGTCCTAAGGGTTGTTTTTGTAGGTATGTATACATACCGCTTGTTAGCTAAGCGGTAGGTTGATGTAGGTAGAAATTGGTGATTTTTGCAGTTTGGTTCATATTTCGTTTTTGCTTGTTAATTGTTACGTGTTTGGTTGCTGTACCTGCTGGCTGGTGCTGTTTTTTGTAAACTAGTTTTAAGGGTTCAAATATTTCGTCAGAGATAGTGTTGGTTTGTTCGTTTATGATCCTGCCGTCAAATGTTTTTAACTTGTATATCTCCATGTTCTCAAGTACATTGAGCTACCGGGCTTTTCCTTGTACGTGAAGTATTCGAGCCGTTGTTTTTATGTTAGCTGGGGTGCAGTTGTTCTCGAACATGTGGTTCGCGAAATTAGATTCTGGTATTATGGTGGGTTTTCGTGTTTTTTTGTTGTAGTCCCTGATATGCTCTCGGAATCTTGTGCTTAATTTTCTTCCTGTTTGTCCTATGTAGCTGTATTGACATTCACAAGTAAGCCTATACACTCCGTGTCTGTTGAATGGGTCATCAGAATTAGTGTCGGTTCTTAGTTTTTGTCCGACGTTGTTAGATGTTCTGAATCCTGTGTTGATGTTATATCTTTTAAAGAAGTTTGCTAATTTGTACGTCGTTTTTCCAGTGTATGTCATTGCCGTCCAAACCATTGGATTTTCCTCTAAGTTTACTCTTTTTTGTGTTCCATGGCTACTTCTGAGTTTATCCACAAGTGCTTTCTTGTATCCACTATTTGCCGCTATGTTATATATTGTATTAAGCTCTCTCCAGTATGCTTCCTGTGTGAGCGGCGTTCTCTGAAGCCTATCCACTAAGTGCCTCAATGCTGCATTTTTGTGCTGTTGCGGATGGTTTGATGTAGAGTGTATTATGGTGTCCGTGGCAGTCGGTTTCCTATAAATGCCGTAGTTGAACGTATTTGTTATTTTGTCAATCCCTATAGTTAGGTCCAGGTAGTTCATTATTCCATTTTTTTCTACTTCCATTGTGAACTCTATGTTGCTATGTTGCCTGTTGAGGAACTCTAGTATTTGCTCTTCGTTATCGTCATTTAGGATGCAGATGATGTCATCCACGTATCTAGCGTAGAATGCCACGCCTAACTTGGTTTTTAACTCCTGTATATATTTTCCTTCCAAGTTTTGCATGAATGTTTCCATGAGAATGGCCGATGTTGGGTTACCCATTCCTAGTCCGTTTGTCTGTCTATATATTTTGTTGTTGAACCGGAAATAGTTTTGCGGCAGCGTTGTTCTTATCGCGTTGGTAATTTGCGCAGTTTTTACCTTATCTTCAGTTTTGTCCAGTAGTGTTTTGTTGACTATATCCATTGTATCTGTTAGTGGTATTGACGGGTATAAGTCCTTTATGTCAAAGGATACGAGTTTACTGCTCCTTGTGAGTTTAACGGTCTCAAGTCTTTGTAGTAGTTCTATCGTATTGCTTATTGTGTATTCGGTCCCTAGTTTCAGAGTGTCCTTTAAAATCATTTGTAGATGTTTCGACAGTTTATAACCCGGCGCGGACTTAAAATTAATTATAGGTCTCATCGGCGTATCCTGCTTGTGGATTTTAGGTAACGCAATGAGTGGAGGAGCAGATGGATTCATTTGTGTTAGGGTATATGCCATCCTCTCATCTATTATTTTGGTAGCATTTTTTATAACCTCTTTAACTTCGGTCTGGTATTTATCTATGGGGTTATCCCTAATAATGAGGCATTTCATTCCCCCGATGAGCTTCTCTGTCTTTGCTATATATTCATCCTTACTGATTAGCACCGTTGTGTTTCCTTTGTCTGCCTTCGTTGTGACGATGTTGTTATTTTTTAGATTTCGTTGTAGCCTTTTCAATATTTTCAGCTCCTTATTTCATTTTTGTGCTTCCTGGGCTCTTACTTCCTTGCTTATGATTTCTCTGCACATGTGCCTTGCGGGCTCCTGTTGCTCATATGGAAGAAGCGATATTGCAACCTCTGCATCTACTATCGCTTGCTCAGTTCTTTTTGCTTCATTGCTATCCGCGATGTTGTACTTCAGGCCCTTCCCTAGAAGTTGCGTTTCCTCGTTGCTGATGGCCACGCTGCGGCAAAACTATTTCCGGTTCAACAACAAAATATATAGAAAGACAAACGGACTAGGAATGGGTAACCCAACATCGGCCATTCTCATGGAAACATTCATGCAAAACTTGGAAGGAAAATATATACAGGAGTTAAAAACCAAGTTAGGCGTGGCATTCTACGCTAGATACGTGGATGACATCATCTGCATCCTAAATGACGATAACGAAGAGCAAATACTAGAGTTCCTCAACAGGCAACATAGCAACATAGAGTTCACAATGGAAGTAAAAAAAAATGGAATAATGAACTACCTGGACCTAACTATAGGGATTGACAAAATAACAAATAGGTTCAACTACGGCATTTATAGGAAACCGACTGCCACGGACACCATAATACACTCTACATCAAACCATCCGCAACAGCACAAAAATGCAGCATTGAGGCACTTAGTGGATGGGCTTCAGAGAACGCCGCTCACACAGGAAACATACTGGAGAGAGCTTAATACAATATATAACATAGCGGCAAATAGTGGATACAAGAAAGCACTTGTGGATAAACTCAGAAGTAGCCATGGAACACAAAAAAGAGTAAACTTAGAGGAAAATCCAATGGTTTGGACGGCAATGACATACACTGGAAAAACGACGTACAAATTAGCAAACTTCTTTAAAAGATATAACATCAACACATCATTCAGAACATCTAACAACGTCGGACAAAAACTAAGAACCGACACTAATTCTGATGACCCATTCAACAGACACGGAGTGTATAGGCTTACTTGTGAATGTCAATACAGCTACATAGGACAAACAGGAAGAAAAATAAGCACAAGATTCCGAGAGCATATCAGGGACTACAACAAAAAAACACGAAAACCCACCATAATACCAGAATCTAATTTCGCGAACCACAGGTTTGAGAGCAACAGCACCCCAGCTAACATAAAAACAACGGCTCGAATACTGCACGTACAAGGAAAAGGCCGGCGGCTTAATGTACTTGAGAACATGGAGATATACAAGTTAAAAACATTTGACGGCAGGATCATAAACGAACAAACCAACACTATCTCTGACGAAATATTTGAACCCTTAAAACTAGTTTACAAAAAACAGCACAAGCCAGCAGGTACAGCAACCAAACACGTAACAATGAACAAGCAAAAACGAAATATGAACCAAACTGCAAAAATCACCGATTTCTACCTACCTCAACCTACCGCTTAGCTAACAAGCGGTATGTCTACATACCTACAAAAACAACCCTTGGGGCAGATAACAATTCGGACGTATCAATACCGCGCACACACACACGCATATTAACGTTATCTACCACGAACACATAGATTGACATTACCTGCCACAGCACCCACGGCCTATAAAAACAACGCAGCGGATAGACACAGACCAGAATGAAACTAGGCATTGAAAATGGCAGAACGCCGAAACCGGTTTGTCACAAAACCAAACTTGACAAGGGATGACGGAAAATCGTTCCAACAAAAATCAGTTTTTATTTCACCTTCTTGCCCAACGTTTCGCTGAATATTCCAGCATCATCAGGGGCTACACTATTTATTTTTTCAAAAAAAGATAAACATTATTGCATGTATATAAACATTCATTACATTTAACATGTCGAACACCAAATCTCACTTACAATGACAATAAACAGTATGAACCCTTAAAAATTAATCATCCGTACCACCTTGCGTGGTAGTTTTGTCCTTACTAAAATTATTACTTAAACATAACATGTATGCAGCGCCTATGCAGTCGTAGTCTTTTTTTTTCTTGATCGTCTTTTCTCTATTTCTCAATATGTGCAAGCTGTCCAATGTGTATCTGGTCAATTCTCGTTTTTCCTTATCAATAATTTTGGTGTTGTTCAAATCAGCCGTATGGCCACTGCTTATTATATGTTGGGAGAGCGCAGTGCGTGGCTTTTTTTTTCACGTCTGCCGATATAAACACACAGTTTTCGTTCTCTTTTTCATTGCATTCTATTTTATAAATCACATTGTTTTGTTGTAGCTTGTCTATTGGATCTTTTATTCTTATGTAAATTTTGGATAGTGTGCTGTTGGATTTGTAGGCTAAGGTGATGTTTTTTTCTTTTAGTATGTTGTGGTCTATTGTACTAAACTTTAGGATATATGTGACACTGTAATATTCCTTTATGTCTGTTGTTGCATATTGTGGTTTATTGTGGGGGTTGCTATTTCTCATAATTTCCTGGTTTATTAGTTCATGTATCAAGTGGTCGGGGTAATTGTTATTTTTCAAGATTGTATGTATTTTTTCTATATTAGTTTCTCGTGGCTAATCGTCCTTATTTTTCGTATCAGATTCTTCGCTGTGTTATACTTCGTTGGTTGGGAGGACAAACAATTAACCAGGCGATCAGAGGATGTTGGCTTCGAGTACCAATTTAAAATAATACTGTCGTTGGCTTTGTGTATGCGAACATTTAGAAAGGGGATGCACTCATTTTCTTTAATTTTTATTGTAAATTGTAGTTTGTGGTGGTATTTGTTTAGTGTATCGAGGATTATATACACGTCTTTACGTTTCACTATTGCAACAATGTCGTCTACATATTTGGTGAAAAATTTAATGTCAATACTATGTTGTTGTTTTAGCTCCGAGATGGTGTTGTCAATTAGGTCATCCATGACAATATCGGCTATTGTTGGTGAGAGCGGATTTGCCATGGGCATTCCAAAAGTTTGAGTGTATAGTTTGTTATTGCACTTAAAATAATTGTTTTATCTGAGGCAGAAGTCAAGTATTTGTTGAAATTTTGCTTTTGTGATGTTAGTTGTGTGTTGAATTTTGTCCCATTTTCTCATTATTATTCTAATTGCTAACATTATAGGTATATTTATAAACAAAGACACGACATCAAACGAAACTAGTACATCTTCTTCACAAACATTAATATTGCTTAATCTATCTTTCAAAATGTATGCATTTTCCACATTGTGATTGTAAGATATAAGTTGCTTAAGAGTTTTTCCGATATATTTTGATAGGTTGTAACAGGGCACCATAACCGAGGAGGAAATGGGTCGTAATGCGGCTTGGGAATTTTCGGCAGTCCATATAATCTTGGTGCCGCGGCGGCTATGCAAGTTAGTTGCTGTTTCTCTCGTTTTGCTGATTTGTTTTGTTTTGTAAAGCTCTTCGACTATTTTGTTGTTTTTCCTCTGTACTGTGTTAGTTGGATCTGTTCTTGTGATTTTGTGTGTTTTTTGTCTTCCAATAATGTGTTCATTTTTTCTTTGTATTGCTACGGTCTTATTACCCTTGTCCGCGTCTGTTATCATAATATTGGTATGGGATTTCAGAAATGATATATTTTGATTAAATGCTGCAAGTACGAATTTTTCAGCAGAGTTGTGTCTGATATTTTGCTTGAAAAGTAGTACATATGTTGTTGCTCACTTTGTTTCTTGCTATATCCTTTCATTTTCGTCTTTTATACCCGTGATTATTTGTTCTTTCGGTTGAAGACCACAATACTATCTTACGCTTCTGATTTATAATTTTCTTATTTTACTAATGACAAAGGGCAGTTTTATGAATGTATCAAATTATCGGTTAGTGGATTATGCGTTTCAATATTAGGCCTATATGTGCTTCTTTTCAGATCTTATACAAAATTCACAAGGCTTTCAAGACGATACAACCGGTTTCGAGGTATGCGTACAGATTGGTTCTGGTAGTAATAAAATAACAGATCGAAATAATACCGTACTTTTTGAGGTCTAATAATGATGTGCTAAAACTCTATTCCTTTATTTCTCACGTCTTTAAAAACCCGAATTCAGGCGGTCTGAAAATAATAGAGTAGGCGGCCTCCATAATTTGATCAGAGCACACAGCACGGCGGAAAAATAGATAGAGACAAGAATTGTTTACACGTTTTTTATAAAAGTACAGCCCATTATCTAATAAAAAATATTCAAGAACAAATTTCAAACTGTTCAAAACCAAGGAAAATTTAACCAAGTTTTATCAAAATTCTACACTTTTTAATCCGAATTTTTATAAAACAAGTAAGAAAAGGCTGTCTTCGACTGTGCCGAAAGCTTTATACCTTTCATGAATAACTTATTGGTGGGTATATCTCTTCTTCTTCTCATACTTACAAACATCGGACCAAAGTTATAATACCATTTCATGTTCATTATTATTAGTACACTGAGGGAAAAAGGTCGGTCTGAAAACAAGAATAAACCAACTCGATTTAAGAATTTGGCATTTGAGATTTGTATACTTAAAACAAGGAATTCCGTACTCAAAACAAATATGGCACTTCTCTATTATGAGCATAAAGCCACTTAATTTCAGTTTCGAAAATTGAAACCAGGGGGCAAATTCGTGTTCTATGGAGTGATAAAATGAAAAGAAAATTCGTATGGAGTTGATGCTCTTTTTCAAACATTTTGTATAAAAACATTTTACATTATTTTTTGAAACAGCTGTTTGGGCAGCGACAACAAATCTGATAATCCGGTCTGAGGTAACGAAGCATCAGAATTGTGATAAAATTTCGAAGACGATGATTAAAGATCTGATTTGCATTTCAATTTGTTAGTGTGCAGTTCAGACCTGAGTATCCGATGTGTTGTCACTGATCAAACAGATTGTGTGTGCATAAGAACTGACCGGTAGAAAATACGACCTACATATGTATGTATTCTTACAGTGCCTTCACAATGTCCAACGGAACCCCTATTCGCAAACTATATTTCACACTTCACTAAAATGTTTAATTAAATTATTTTAATTAAAACAACCGGAAAAATTGGAAACAGTTACTGAAACCAAATGTAATATAAACCACTTTTTCTATAAATAGTTGTTTGCATTCAAACAACTCAATCGTTTGGTACATATGTACATATGTGTATGTATGAACATTAAGATACTATTTGGGTACTAAGCAGGTCCTCCATCGACTTTATTGCACATATAAATTTATTAATTGATATTAGAGGAAAAATTACAACGTTATGCACAGCGATGGTATGGGATGACATGTTTCGAAGTGCCCAGCTTCTCATCAGACCCCTTCTCGGACACTGAGATACGAACCCAAGTGTCTGCACCAAAGCCGCTGTTAGAGTACTCTAACAACTAAGCTATGATGCCCTGTAGCGTCACGATGCATTTTTCCTCTAATGTGCCATTTGCTTATTCCTTTTATACATTCTTTGGTACATATATTTTATATGTCAACTCAAGGAAAGTGGAATATTTTTAGGCGCGTTCATAGAACAGTTTTTAGATACAGAAGGGCTTTTTTGCATACCGTGTTATTTGTTATGCACCCGCACTGTACCTGAAATTTATGTTTATTTACAAACTAAAACCATATCACACACCAAAATAAGTTCTTCATTTGCAATAGTCGCCTAAGAATTAAAGATGGGTAAAAAAAAATGTTTTGGAAAATCCACTTATAAATAAATAAAATAGGTAAGGAGATGTGTATAAAAAGTGTGAAGATTTGCAATCATTAGCCCCACTGTAGGTACTCTTTTAATTAAAAAGTACCCCAACGGACAATTCTAATGCGCAACAACCCACACATACCCTGTTTGATCAGTGACAAATTTGTTTTGCATGATTGGCATCACTGAAAAATTTTTCAATGAGAGCATGAGGATTCCCTTTCGGCACACTCCGGTCAGTTTGAGAAAAGTTTGAAAATTTTGCCGTTCTCAATTTGAAAATAAACTACCTAAAACCCCATATTAAAAATGTACCGTTTAGTTTGAGAACGCTATAAACGGCTATTTCACCTTAAATTGAAAACGAACGTTTGAGATTAGAGAATATGATTGTTTCTCAAATGCATCTCAAATTTACACCTGCAGGAATCCTCCCTGCTAACCAGCAGCGGATAAAATCTTGGGAAATTACTGGGTCGCGCTTACCAAAACAGAATATAAAAAAGTGGACCATTTTGTTCCATTTCTAGCCATGGTGAAGGTGCTAATTCGTGTCGAAAATTATCGATTAATCGAATTATGTACTAATTTTTTATTTTGTTTTCACAATGGCTACCGCTGGTTGGGCTGTGATCAGATCTTTCACCATCGGCTTCGAAATCTTATTACAATTGTAATGCCTCTCTACCACAGGCATGAGTAGCAGAGGATTTGTCACTGATCAAATGGTTGTCCGGCGGGGTAGTTATAGCAAGCACCGTTATGTAGCCGAAAGCGACGCGCATTTTTGCAAAGTTTTTTGACTGCATTAGGGTGAACTGGATTTTTTCGTCACTACGTTCTTTTTTTTCTGCCTAAACGAACATATTACAACGTGAAAGGCCCCACTGTTGTGTATATAGGACCTGTGCCAAATACATGTCCGAAGTCCCATGAGCTAGGTCAATAAGTCCCATAATTTTACCCGTTAGGTATATTGAAAAATAGAGAATAGTCTAAAGCTGGTTGCAGCATATTTGACAATTATGTATGTAAGTAGGTATCCCATCCAAATATTCATAGTTTGATTTTTTTTCTTTACATGTGGTAGCACTGATTGCAGCGAGCAATCTTCAACCAGTGTTGGGACTTGCTAATTACCAAAAATACCTTTTATACATAATATACCTATACTACATTAGTAGTAGACTTCGAATTCGTAGGAAAAAAAGGTAGGTGTGTTACTGTAGGTGGGTATAGAAATGAGTTGAGCAGAGCAGACTATCGAATTGAAAAAATCTATTAAAAGAAAAACAAAATCTCCATAAAAAACGCCTAAGAAATGCTCAAAAACATTTCTTGTTGTAGTACGCAGTTCGCAAGAAATTAAGTACTATTTTTGCATGAATTTCGAATAAGACAACACAGATTTTGGCAAGAAATATATGCAGTGCCACTTATTTCTTGAAGAAAAATGCACAGCAGTCGGCGATAACAGCCAAAGTCAAACTTTAGAGGTTTTCAGATGATTTTAAAAACCAAACTCGTAATCATGAACATATCTGGCTTGTTTGAGTTTGTAAGAGCAACCTAACTCAATTTTGGTTGCGATTAGCTCAAATTAGGGAAAGACATTTTGTTTTGCTTTGTAGTAAGAACCAAAGTAAGATTTCATTTAAAAAAATTATTATTTGCTTTGGGAATAATGAGTATGTTAATATAAGCTAGCAGAAAATTTGAAATAGTGTATCATCATTTCAAACTGAAATTTCAGAAGAAAAGTTTGATTGTCTATTTAGTTCTGGGCAAGAATAATAAAACTCAACTTTAAGAGGTTTTCATAGTTGAAATACCTCCGTCATTGCCTCAAAAGCAAACGATTATAATTTTGAAATTGAAGTTTACTTTGGCTGGTACTAATGATGTTTCTAAACCAATATTGAGTTAGGTCGCTATTACAAACTCAATAATGAATTATCAACATTTCTTGCCTACTACTATTTTTGACAGCGGAGTAGAACACATACAACATTTTCGTATTAAATCTACTACGGCCGTACTAAAGTCTTGACTCCCCTCACTGGTCGCACGCAAAAGAACCATATATGTATGTGTGTACGTTATTCATCTATGCAGTGGCGGCGGTGATATTAAATTTTGAATTGGAGGTGTGATGCCAAAAACGAAAAATGCGGAATAGAATAGAAAAAACTAAAAACTTTGCCGAAAATTAGTTGAAAATATGCTAATATTGTTTGTTTATTCTAGTTAACTTGTAGCCCTGCCTACCAGAGCTAGCCATGCTGAAAACATTTTTTTTTTGCAATAGCAACACTTTTCAGAGCGCTAGCGTGTGTATCAGGGTAAAATTTGGATATGATAAAAGAAGATTTAATGAAGATAATCTCCGTGTGTGTATCCATAGCATAACTCAAGTGAAATGAAAGAAAATATGCACTTGCTTTATTACAGTTTATTACAACTACAATTCATCTTTCATTAAAAGGGGGAAGCGGTCTCCTTGCATGAACAGCCCTCTTCTAATATTTTTGGAAATGCTACTGCACAAGTGTATTTTCGCATATACACACTAAGCCAACAAAAACGGCGCATGCGCAGAACTTCCCTTTTAACAAATACATCGCGCATAGTTTACCGTTCATTTTTCTTACTTCGCCAAAGCTTTTCGTGTTCTTTTCAACAAATTTTTGCACTAATTGATTTTTAAAACTTCGCGCATTTTGTTAAATATTCAATAGTTCTTTTTTCGTTTTGTGACGTGTGAAATAATATTTCTAATCCATATTTAATTAAAAGAACGAGTGAGATCTGTGTACATAATTACCATGGAGGACAATTGTCTCGAGGAGTTGCTCCAAAATTGGAACATGGAAGCGGTTTTGCCATATTTGCAAGGTAAGTAGAGTGATGTAAAAAAATTTGATTTCTGTGAAGAGATATTTGCAAACAAAGTTGCAAGTTTTCATGTGTGTGGTTTGGACCGATTTATGGTACGAGTAATTTTTGGGTTTTTAGATAGGTATGTACATATAATGTTATTAATTTCTGTTTTCGAATTATTAATACTGGAGTCAAGACGCGTTTTTTGATACCAACATCGATAATTTTTGATCAATATTCAGACCAACCACCAAAGACAAAACGGGTATTTTAATCCCAATCCTAACACTTTTGGAAGCGTTTTAGCAATTGGGTGCCAGAGGAAACAAATAGCCAAGGCAGTTACAAGCAACATTAACCGTACGTTGTGTGAACATTTTTTATCCCTTCGTTGTGTGAAGTGGCCTGGTCAGGCCACCTATGACAAAACGTACCTATGTATACAAATCATATCAATAATAAATAATAGACGCATTTTAAACTTGGGTGAAAATTATACCTGTAAAATTATATATGCCGATTTTTGGTAACTTGACGAGAAAAAATATATACACCTTTGAAAATCAAAGTGGCCTGTGTAGGGCACTTCACACAACGGAGGGTTAATCAACAATGAAAGTCTATTAAGGACCAGAGTTTTTTTTCCTTTTCGAAAGAAAAAATAACGCATAACCCATGGGCTTTATTGCTTTTTCATAAATTAAATAACACCCATGGGCGTTATTTCACTATAACCCATTAACCCCTGTTAGATTACAGGTAACATTTATTTATTTTTTCACATTTAGCTGCCCATGTAAGATACAACAGCCTAAAATATATGAAAAAGGATGATTTTGTAGAGGCAATACCTCCTCTAGGGTTGAGAGTAGAGTTTCGTGAAAAGGTGTTCGCATGTAAAATTATTAGGAATTATCAAGCGTATTGGATGAAAATTCCAAAGGACGGGTCATAGTTTTATTCGAAAAGCAGAACAAAAAGCTCCTAAATTCTCACCGGGACGAACTGATCAACATCATAGTTGAAGAAGCCATGTATAATAACATTAACATTAAAGTTCAAGATTTTCCGATTCTGTTGGACGAAATCTTAAACAATTTTCCTTGCGAGAAGCCAATGAAAGTACGTGGAACCTCACAAAATACATAACTATCATATTCTCTTATTTTCTGCTTTTTACAAATCTAATTAATTTTATTTCATTAAAGGATTACTATTTTCGTCCGCGTACTGCTAGAAAGAATCCTAGTGGAAAGCTTTTTTCCAAATATAGAAATAACCGAAGTAAAAAATTAAAATTCGATGACTCATTTAATGAAAAGGAAGAAAATGTTGATTTAAGTACTCCCGAAATCGACAACACTGTAGCAATTGCATTACAAACGTCTTTAAATAGAGACTGTTCCGGTTGGGACGATGTTTGCGAGAAATGGGCTAAAACTTTTCACGTACGCCAAAAAGACTTAAAGGAGCTTGATGGACCGGAATTTTTGAAAAACAGGACGAAATTTTCGAATGCTAAAGCTGATAAATTGGTAAGCTGATAATTGGTCACTTTGAGACTTTTTCGGTACCATTTCTGGATGGTTTTCGGGACTTTTTTTGGACCATTTCAGTACTTTTTCATAATCATTTATAGACTTTTTTGGAATCATTTCGGGACTTTTCCGGGATATCTTCTGTAGTTTTTCTAGACCATTTCTAGATGATTTTAGGGAGCACTTCAGGACTTTTATGGGATCATTTCGGGACGGGATATGGTCGGAATTTTTCTGAATCATTTCTGGACTTTTTTGTGGGAAATGATTCCAAAAACATTAGCGAAATTTTACCAAAAAAAGTACAGATCAAAAAAAATATATTGAACTTGTCCCGAAATGGTGCCGACAAAGTCCCGAAGCGATTCCGAAAAGAATTATACGGAAATGGTCCCGAAAAAGTCCAAAAATGGTCTAAAAAAACTTAAGAAATGATCTGGAAATGGTATATATATATATATAAAAAAATTTACAAGGTATTATATATATATTTAAAAATATGAGGGTTTTAAATTTTTCGAAGATTTTCACATAGAATTTTAAATAAAAAAGGACTCCAATCAAACAAGAGATGCAAACAGCCACTTTTTTCCATTTTAAAGTTTTTAAATTCAACAATTAAAAAACCAAAATTGAGTAGGGTCCAAAATCGAAAGCCCATAACTAAGTTTTGGAGGCTATCTTCTAAAAACGGGGAAATAACTTTTTTACTTACGTTTCAATCTCTTAAAAAAAGTTGGTTTGGTCCAAGCAATACCCAGCCGGCTCCTGTACAGTGTTATAGTTTAACACATTACAATAAATAAACATTTAATTTTAGATCGAAATTGATTTTGGAATTCTGTATCCTGGTAAAAATCATTTGCTGCTTTACAAATGGAACGATTTCAAATCCAAAATTATGAAATTTTACGACCACAATATTTTAAACGAACATTGCAAACACCTTTTTATTAAATGCAAAACAACGACTAATACAGGTAGTGTTGTACATTTATACATTCAACAAATCTTTTTAGTAATATGAGTTTTCATTCATTTTTGTAGACGCTCAAGATTTTTTAACTACCATTCTACTTTGTGCGGTCCTACCATCATCAGCCCGATTCAAGGACGAATCAGGAAAAAGCTATAAAAAGGCTACAATAGCAGATTCCATGGAATGTCTTTCTCTACACTTGATAACGTTAAACAACTACAACCAAACACTTAACAGCATTGTTAATAAGTACTACTCATCTGGAATGACAATTCAACCGTTTATTATTGTAGTAGGCATATCCGAATCAGAACTAACCTCATTTTATGTATACTTTGATGGTAATCTTCTTAAATTTAATTCATTTATTGAAAGCCTGGACGCATGTTTTAAAATTTTCCAATTGCTTTCTCTAGAATATCCTCTAGCCTGCCAAGAACCGTGGCTCGTATTACAGCAATTTTTGTTTGATATTCACACACCATTTGATGTTAAATCTTCCAAATTAACAACTTAAAACATAACTAAAACATAAAAAACCATAATTAAAGAAAATTATTTTTCCAATATAATAAGTAATGAAATGCATATTAACTTTGAAGAATGTAATGTATGTGATGAAATAAATTTTATGGGCACATTGTATAAAAGTAATAATTACATTGGTAAAAATATGAACAATTTGCAATTATATAAAATAAAATTATTTATTGTATGTGAAAAAAAAATTTACGTACTTGTCCAAAAAATTGAAATTATTAAATTCGAACGCCATTTTCATGCTTTCGAAGTAGGAGCAAAGCACATCAAAATCGAAGCAATTGATATACTACACTTTTTTACACCGCCATTGCATTTATATCCGTTAAACAACAACAAGACTTATGTAAGAATAAAATATGTTTAAAAAAAATCGAAAAAAGCAAAATATGCGAAGAAATAAATTGTACAGGGTGTTTTTTTTACAGGTTTGTTTTTCGAATAGAGATAAAACTGGCATTTTGTGGTCAAATCTGGCAACTCTAATGTCATTTATGTTCAGTTTGGTTTGCCATTTCATCATGAACAGGTTGACAAAAGAACAAAGCTTGCAAATCGTGCAAATTTATTTCGAAAATAATGGTTCAGTTCGCGAAGTTTACCGTGAGCTCCGTCCATTTTATGGTCGACATAATCGTCCATCAGAGCAATTAATTCGGTTAACCATGGATCGTTTTCGCACTACGTTTACTCTATGTGATAATACGCATCCGCAGAGACGTCGAACAGTGCGCACCGAAGAAACAATTGCCGCTGTAGAGCAAAGTGTTGAAGAGGACCCGAATGAATCGATTCGCCACCGTGCACAGCAATTGGAGCTTTGTCCATCAACTTTATGGAAGATTTTGCGCAAAGATCTTGGCTTGCGACCTTACAAGATCCAGCTTGTGCAAGAATTAAAGCCGCGAGACCATGCAATGCGTCGTGATTTTGGTGTATGGGCCGAAAATGAGATTGATTTCGATGCTGATTTTCATCGCAAAATTTTGTTCAGTGATGAGGCTCATTTTTGGTTGAATGGCTACGTCAACAAGCAAAATTGCCGCATTTGGAGTGAAGAGAATCCACATGAGACCCTTGAAACGCCATTACATCCACAAAAACTGACTGTTTGGTGTGCCCTATGGGCTGGTGGAGTCAGTGGGCCATACTTCTTCCGCAATAATGCTGGAGAGGCAGCTACCGTTAATGGAGACCGGTATAGAGCCATGATAACCGACTATTTTGTTCCCGAATTGGATGGCATGAATGTGGATGAGTTGTGGTTCCAACAAGACGGCGCTACATGCCACACAGCGCACGTCACAATCGATTTATTGAAGGAAACATTCGATGAGCGCATAATTTCGCGGAATGGACCTGTCAATTGGCCACCAAGGTCGTGTGATTTGACACCATTGGATTATTTTCTTTGGGGATATGTGAAGTCGCTCGTCTACACCAACAAACCAGAAACGTTAGGGGAATTGGAAGCAACATTCGTGGCGTTATTGCCGACATACGGCCCCATATGCTCGAAAAAGTGGTTGAAAATTGGACTTGTAGAATTGGCTTTATTCGAGCCAGCCGCGGCGGCCACATGCCCGAAATCATATTTAAACATTAATGGCATAAAATTATACTTCCAATAAAGCTAAATTGATGGACCTTAAAACGATTTTCTTGTATTTTATTTCAATTCGAAGTTCTATACCCCTAAAAAAACACCCTTTATAAGTACATTACATTGTTATTATTCAACTCGTAACATATTGAAAATATTACATTATATGAATTTATATTATTTGTTTGTAAACAAAGTTTACATACATAGATACCTACATAAGTATGTGTTTTTCAAAAAACTGAAATTGTTAAATTCGAGCTTATTCCACTTCATCTTTGATTAATTTTTTATTGTACTTTTTATGCCGCCATTGCATTAAAATATATTAATTAAACATCAATACATATGTAAAAATGTTTAAAAAGTCTGAATATCAATAAATAGCTGTTGTTTTTATTTATTGTATTTTTATTTAATAGTTTGAATCAAGTTAAAAATTTACTTAAATTGAGAAACAAAATCTTAACCTTAGATGAAAAATGAACTTGATTTGAGCTTAAAGTAACTCCAGGTAAGATCGAGCTCGCCCAATTTAAGTAACACTCCAACATAAATTCAGTTGTTGCAGAACTTGACGTAAGTCCAAAATGTATTTGAATGGAGAATATAAAATCTTGTTTGAAGATTTTTTTGAACTCATATTTGAAACAAAAATCAACTTGGATTAAGTTTTAACTGAATTGAAATTAAGATACCAGAATCTTAATTTAAATACATTGTATAATTAATTCGAATTTTTGTAGGTCTTGAACAAAGTTGAGAAACTACTCGAAGTAAGAAAATAAAATCTTACTTTAAATCACATTGAATTTTAATTTAAGACATCAATGAACTTAATCTGAGTTTTAGGTGATCTATAAACAAGGTCAAGCATACTTGATTTTCGTATTTTAAATTTTTTTTAAAAGAATTATTCATGCTTGACTTAAGATTGCGTGATCTTGGATTTAGTATTTAGTACTCAGAAATATCAATCTCAATATAAGAAGTCTGTTCTCTACACCAGTATTTTCGCTCTCGAGCCGTTTTTAAGTTCGGAAATACTGAGATCAAGCACGAAAAACTCGATTTTTTTTCTGAGTGTATTTATTGATACATTTATAGTGTCAGTTTTGTTATGCGAAAGGCCCAAAATTTAAAAAATTTCAAAATTTTCTCTATTGCTTAGGTAGGTAGGTTGCGTGGCTAATACTATTTGAACTAGCACACATAGGCCCCTGAGGTCCCGTTGTGATACCACATGGATCTGAATGACCCCCTTCGAACCATTTTGTGGATCCCGCGAAGCGCAAAATGTCCTTTGGCTTAAATGTTTCTAATCCGCCGAGATGATAGAGAATACCATACCCCAGATATTTCAACCTAATGCCCCACAGCGCGGGACATTCACATAGGAGTTGCCTCACAGTTTGAGGCTCCTTCTCATCCCTGCAACTTCTGCAGAAGTCATTAAAGGGAATACCCAACCTTTCTGCATGTCTACCTAATGCTAGAAGAAGCCCCATGAGTAAAGAGAGTTCCTCCCTTCTGAATTTGAGTAGATCTTCCGACGTACGCGCACTAATCTCTGGCCATACCAGTTTTGCATGACTACAGGGACTGATCTTATCCCATCTGTCACTTTTTGGAGTAACCTATACCTTGTTAAGAGCTTACTGGTCTAAAGCGGCATGCCTAAACCCTTCCAGGAATGTGAAATCGGAGCGGATGTGCCCCGTCTAGCAAGCTTGTCTGCCATCTATTTATCCGGTATACCTCTGTGTCCAGGCACCCATACCAGGTGAATCGAGAGTTGTTCAGCCATCTCATGGAGAGGTTTGCGGCAGCCCTCCACAGTCCTGGAGTTACATGTACTTGCCCCCAGCGCCCTGAGAGCTGATTGACTATCAGAGAAGATGTAATCATCACCATTATTGATGTCCACTGTCTTCAGAAATTCTACAGCTTCCTGTATAGCGGTCACTTCTTCCTGAAAGACACTACAGTGGTCAGACAATCTAAAGCTAAGATTAAGACCCAACTGAGGAGCGTACACCCCTCCTCCAACTTTGTCATCAAGTTTCGAGCCATCTGTGTACACATGGATTGAACCGTTGTCTTGGGAAGGTCCGATGTCCCAGTATTCTCTTTCCGGCATTGTGATATGAAATTTCTTCTCGAAATAGTACTTCAGTGTACAGTAGTCCGAACTGTACGCGGGGAGATTGTTAAGGATGGATGAGTGCCCTTTACAAAGGGATCGCTAATTCGCACAGCGGAACATGCCGCGGAGAGGTTACCGCTTAGGTCAATTGGTAAAATATTCAGGATTGCATTCAGTGCGTCTGCCGCTGTTGTGCGTAGCGCCCCACTGACACATATGAGCGCACTATTATGATGGTATTGGAGCTCTTCTCCAAATCTGTCCACCAGACCAGGACGCTATACAAAAGAATTGGTTTAACCACAGTAGTATATAGCCAAAGTGTGATTTTGGGGGTCAACCCCCATTTTTGCCCTATGGCACCCCTACAAGAGTATAAGGTCACTAATGCCTTTTTAGCACGTTCCTAAATATTTTCTTTCCATGAGAGCTTTTTATCAATAATTACCCCCAGGTATTTAGCGGATTTGTATTTCCTAGTGTACAGGACCAGTTCTGTTTTGGCCGGGTTAACACCTAGACGTTTATTACCAGTCCGCCTTTCAACTAATCTAAAGTTCCTCTGCATAACGTCACAGATCGTTTGTGGATATTTACCACTCACTATCACCGCAAGGTCGTCAGCATACCCTATGACTTTAGACCCCCTCCCCCACTCCAATGTTTCCAGAAGTCCGTTGACTGTGGCTACCCATAGAAGAGGGGAGAGGGTTCCACCTTGCGGCGTGCCTTGGCGACCTTGTCCACCGACACCTCGGCTAGGGCCGCGTGCACTCTCCTGTTCGTCAGCATTTGGTACACGAGAGACACCAGCCAAGGTTCGATACCCAGGGCCAACAGAGCTGCCGTGATCGCTTCCGGCGTGATGTTGTTGAAAGCCCCCTCTATATCCAACAAGGCTATAAGTGTAAATTCTTTGTTTACCAAAGATTTTTCGATGTGTGTAACAATTTTATGTAACGCTGTCCCTGAGGATCTACCTCTCATATATGCATGCTGCGATGATGCGACTTTTCTCTCTAGCTTCTCTCTGAAGTGTGGCTGCATAAGCCGCTCCAGTACCTTAAGTTCGAAGGACGTCAGGCTGATTGGTCTAAAGTCTTTTGCGCCAACATCAGATGTTCTACCTGCCTTAGGTATAAAATTTACCCTAGAGTTTTTCCACGGGTTAGGAATGTAGCAAAAAGTAAGCACTCCCCTATATATAGCCTGCAACCAAGGTATACTCTGGTCTTTGGATTGCTGAAGTTGTATGGGTGCTATATCGTCTGGCCCCGATGCTTTGAACGGCTTAAATAACCTCATGGCCCATTGTATACTTTCGTTATTGAGGTACTGCCCTAGGTCATATACTCCTTGACCCATATCTGGTTGGTACCTATCGTTTTCCGCGTCTGGAAAGTGGGTATTAAGGAGAAGGGGCAAGGTTTCCTCCCCCATGTTTGTCCAAGACCCGTCCGGCCTTTTCAAACACGGTCCGCAACGAGGTGATTTATATAATATCTTCCTTAACCTAGAACCATTTGATACCGATTATATTCCGTTACAGAACTCTCTCCAGGAGGTTCTTTTTGATTTCCTGAGTTCCCTTTTGTACTCTCTCAGGCGCTCTTTATACGCTTCCCATTTCGAAACCTCCTTCGAGGCCTTAGCCCTATTAAAAGCTTGTCTACAAAGCTTCATATATCCCTCTAGCTCGGAGTTCCTTCAGGGTGTTTTTTGCTTACTCCTAGCCCTTTTGATGGGGCAGGCTTTATCTAAAGCTACCTGACATGCGCTGGTGAACTTAGTCACCATAAGCTCTATTTCTTTAATATCCTTAGGTTCTTCGGGATGATGGTCTGAAAGATACTTATCCAGTTCCGTGGCCGGTACTCCTTCCAAGTCAAATCGGATGTAGAGATGGTCAGAGAAAAAGTGCTCATCGTAGACCGTCCAATTTCCGACCATGCCTTCCGCGCATATCGAGTAAGGCGTAACGTATAGAACCTCCTTTCTACTTTTAGTAACAAAGGTCTGATCTACGCCCCTATTACATATAAATATATTATGTTGCAGTATAAAGTCAAAGAGTGACTCACATCTATCGTTTACATCATTACTGCCCCAGGCTGGGTTGTGTGAGTTGGCATCGCTCCCTACGATGACGTAATCCTTGGTTTCCTCGAAGAGTCTACGCACCGCCAGCATAGGAGATGGTTTGTCGTGCGCCATACAACTTGAGGTCAATGTTCATGCCGTTCCATTGACCTCTATTTGGATGGATGTCGTATCCTCGTCGCTAAATTGCTTAGTATTATAAAATTCTTAGGTCAACATTAAGCATTATTTTTTTAAAATAATAAACGCAGTCTTTTAGCATCTTTGTTAACACAATGCGTTCTGCCCCTGTGTAATAAACTACAACCAATAAAGATGGATTACGCAAATGACTTAGTAGAGGAACTGCGGGAATGTGGTAAACGTTTTGGTTTTCGGTTCATATCGGACAAACTACGAGTCCAATTTCAATCCTTTCTGGCGCCTTTTGTTAAGTGAAATATTACGTATGAAATACTTAAACAAAAGTTGTATACTACTGATAGTTTATATTATATTAGACGAAATTTGGATTAACCCGAAAAATCGCTTCCTCAAAAATTGGAGGGAAATATGGTATGGACAAGTATTTTAATTTTATATTCTGTATGCTCAGGTAGGGGCTTATTACTTCGATCCAATTTCTGTAGATAGTTTGGACAGCTAAATAGGTAAGAGCCCGACAGTATCCCGTAGGAGCTTTTGTGCACTTTCGACATCGAAAAAAAAAATGTATAGGAAAAAAGGAATTTTTATTACCTCACTACATTTAATGGTTTAATCATTAAACTTTAATGAGTGGTATAATACCACATTAGCCGTCTTCTGATGTACCACAATGGCCGATTCGGGGCGCTTCAAGTAATGAACAATTTTTATGATTTCCAGAAAGCACTTGTGGATAAACTCAGAAGTAGCCATGGAACACAAAAAAGAGTAAACGTAGAGGAAAATCCAAAAGTTTGGACGGCAATGACATACACTGGAAAAGCGACGTACAAATTGGAAAACTTCTTTAAAAGACATAACATTAACACAGCATTCAGAACATCTAACAACGTAGGACAATAACTAAGAACTGACACTAATTCTGATGACCATTCAACAGACACGGTGTGTATAGGCTTACTTGTAAATTGATTTTTGTTGGAACGATTTTCCGTCATCCCTTGTCAAGTTTGGTTTTGTGACAAACCGGTTTCGGCGTTCTGCCATTTTCAATAAAATAAATTACTTGTAAATGTCAATACAGCTACATAGGACAAACAGGAAGAAAAATTAGCACAAGATTTCCAGACAACAACGAAACAACGGCTCGAATACTTCACGTACAAGGAAAAGCCCGGTAGCTCAATGTACTTGAGAACATGGAGATATACAAGTTAAAAACATTTGACGGCAGGATCAAAAACGAACAAACCAACACAATCTCTAACGAAATATTTGAACCCTTAAAACAAATTTACAAAAAACAGGACAAACCAGCAGGTACAGCAACCAAACACGTAACAATGAACAAGCAAAAACTAAATATGAACCAAACGGCAAAAATCACCGATTTCTACCTACCTCAACCTACCGCTTAGCTAACAAGCGGTATGTCTACATACCTACAAAAACAACCCTTGGGACAGATTACAATGTGGACGTATCAATACCGCGCACACACACACGCATATTAACGTTACCTACCACGGACACAGAGATTGAAATTACCTGCCACAGCACCCATGGACTATAAAAACAACGCAACGGATAGACACAGACCAGAACGAAACTAGGCATTGAAAATGGCAGAATGCCGAAACCGTTTTGTCACAAAACCAAACTTGACAAGGGATGACGGAAAATCGTTCCAACAAAAATCAGCTACTTCCCTGTCGGAAGATCAACACAACAAAATAAATGAACAATGTTTATCTTACACACTCATAATTTGGAGATAATAACACTTATTTCATGAAATTTAGTACCTACTTTATTACAAATTGATTTGACAGAACAGAAAATGAAACCACATTAACCGCCTATGCCACAATTAGCGCAGTTCCTCTACTGGAGTTACGACGTAATCGTCCCGACGAACATGATTTTGAAAAATTGTTCAGAACTTGTGACATGGATATTGAATTCAAATAGAACCGACTCAAATTTAGTCAAGTCTGCAGGCATGTAACCTAGATGTTTATTTCAAGATTACTGTTTTTTATCCATTGATGCATTGATCATATAATAATGGAAATAGATAGTCGATTCACTCAACATCAAACGATCTTCAGAGATTTTGATTCAGTTTTTCAACAAACTACAAAACTCTCCCCGTTTCCACTTCTGCAGTAGAACTCACCTCTTCAACCCTTCTTCTTCTTTAAATTCCGCTTAATCGTCTAAGCGATTTCAGCCCTTTACCATAGCTAGCCACTCGTTACGGCTTTCTGTCAATTGGAAAAACCACAGGATCACAAATCGACCTCCACCTCGTCCATACATCAAAGTGGTGGTTTCTCTCTTCATCTGCTACCATCGGTGGGTGCCGATAAGTATACCTTCTGGCCCGGAACATCTTCATTCATTCGTACAACATGGAGTAGCCAATTAAAAAGTTGGGTTTTAATTCGTTGGGCTGTGTCGGGGTCTGCATATAGCCCGTACAGCTCATCATTAAATCTTCTTTGGTACTCGCCGTCGCCAACGCGTAAGGGTCCGTAAATCTTTCGAAGAATCTTTCTCTCCAATACTCCCAGAGACGCCTCATTAGATGTTGTTAGTGCAAGCTTCTGCACTATAAACCAGGACGGGTACGGTAAGTGACTTATTTATTTTCGTTCTTCGAGAGAGGACTTTACTTCTCAATTGCCAACTCAGTCAGAAGTAGCACTTGGCTGACATTATTGTTAGTGTTAAAGCTCAAGTTATTTTTGCGTTATCGGTAACCTTATAACACAGATGATTCGACCTTATGAGAAACAATGCAATCGATTATTGGTGCTGTATCGTAATACCCTATCCGTAAAGTAACCTTACCGACCAATTGCATGCTCGTTTTTCTCTTACGTTAAGGATACGACTACAGCGATATGACAAACGCACCAATAAATTCAGCTTAATACTGGTTCCCAGGTTGAAAACCCTAATATTTTCTTTGCGATTTCTGTATTTTTCTCAATACAAGGTTATAAAAGCAACTTCTTTTATATGAAAGAAAACAATGTGAAAAATGTGTCACGACTTTAAGATTGATACATTGTTTCATTAAAATTTAATGAACTACAAAACTGCACGCCCCAAAAAATTCAACAAATTTTTTTTAAAAAAATTTTAGTTTCGGTGTAATTTCTCTGAATTTTCGCGAATTTTGCGTACATTTTTAAAACAAAATTTCTTGTGTGTCTAAATTTCAGGTTTCTAAAAAAAAAATGTTCATCCCCTCCCCCTTTTTCTTCAAATCCTGGCTACGTCACTGTCTTCTACAATGGACTCCAAACCCAAGTTAGTTGTCAACTAATGTTTACAAGGCAGACGGCCGTGCGCAATATTTGAAGACTTTAAAAGGGTGGGTTTCAAGCGCGATTTCGTTTATAGAACTATAAAGCGGTACAATGGGACTTGGTCCGTTAAAAATAGACCAAGAAGCGGAAGACCGTGAACGGTTCGCAATAGTGGTAACATAAAATTGAATATTAGCAAATCTTCAACACATTTAATTTTGAATAAGGATCTTGGCCTAAAGGCATATAAGAAATAAAAAATGCACGGCTTTTCTACATCAGGGAAAGAAAAGAGAGCCAAGCGAGTATCTGATATTTTTGGATGCCACGGCGGTGCCGAGGTCGTATTTTATTTATTTATTTATTTTTATTTTATTTATTTAAGCCAATCAGAATAGAAAATCTTACAGGCTAAGTAGAAATATGTGATAACAGTAGGCAAATTACTAGTATACATAAATGGCTTACTTATAAAGAGGGTTTATAGTATATAAAAAGCACTCTTTTGAACAAGAAAAATCTACTTCCAAATAATTAGTAATTCTATTAAACTCAATCAAGGATCTAGTAATAGGAGCATTGATTGCATAAAGAGCTTTGAAAAGACGAACGTTGAAGAACTCAAAGTTCCTAAGGGATCTGGCAGGAATATTTATGAAAATCCTCTCCAGGAGCATGGGGCAGTCAGTAGCACCACGAAAAACGTCAAAAATAAACGACAGCGACAAAATTATTCTCCTGTTCTGCAGTGACTTTAAGTTGATCAATAGGCATCTAGACTCATAAGTCGGAATGGGTTCAGAAAAGCGGTAGCTGCGCAAAGCAAAGTATAAAAATACTTTCTGAATCCGTTCGATTCTTGCAATATGGCACTGATAATAAGGCGACCAAATAAAACAGGCGTACTCAAGTTTAGAGCGCACAAACGCTGTATATAACAGCTTTAGCGTATAAGGGTTAGTAAACTCTGAGCTATGACGTCTAACAAAAGCAAGCATGGCATACGATTTTGAAATGCAAAGATTAATATGTTTTGCGAAGGTAAATTTGGAGTCAAAAGTTACTCCCAGATCTTTTATTTCACTAACCCTTGTAAGGGGCGAGTTTGATAAATGATATGAGAACATTTTTTTAAATTAAGAGTTAACCGATTGCTCTTACACCATTCACTTAAATTATCCAAATCTAATTGCATCAGTTCAGAGTAATGGTGACTGTAAATGAGTGAATATATTTTTAAATCATCCGCATATAGTAAAAACTTTACTGTAGAAAAACAGGATCGAATGTCATTAATAAACAATATGAAGAAAAGTGGTCCTAAGATGCTTCCCTGTGGAACACCAGAGCAGGCAACGAAAGGAGAAGACCTGACATTGTCCACAATGACAATACAACTGCGATCTCGTAGGGAAAACCGATCAGGGAAACCCGATCAAATGCTTTAGAAAAGTCCGTATAAACTGTGTCAACCTGACATACAGACTGAAAAGCTGCGATGCAGTCATCAGAAAAAATAGCTAGGTTAGTCACAGTTGAACGTCCCGAAAGAAAGCCGTGTTGCTCTGGACACACGATATTCTTCACGAAAAATATTAATTTTTCCTGGATGATGCATTCAAAAAGCTTTGACGTGGCGGAAAGTTTTGAGGTGGGTCTATAATTGCTGATGTCATTTTTGTTGCCACTCTTGAAGATAGGTGTAATAAAAGCCAGTTTCCACGGATCAATGAAAGTGCCTGAGGACAGGGAACTGTTAAATATTAATAAGAGGGGATAAACAAGAGCTTCGCACTGCTTAAACAAAATTGCGGACAAACCATCAACATCGGTATTTGATGACTGTTTAAGACGAGAGATGCCTCTAACAACATCTTCGGAAGAAAGTGCAAGATTGCCAAAATCAGTTGATGGTTGTATTTTGAAACGAATTTCTTCACCATTATCAGAGTCAGACGCGAAATTGACCAGGAAAAACTCAGCGAACAGATTTGCCGCATCAGCAGGAGAATCAACAGCTTTGTCGCCAAGGTAGAGAGAGGACGGAATATTCGACACAGATTTTTTTGACTTAACAAAATTCCAAAACGATTTTGGATTTGTTTTTAAGTTTTCTTCAAAGCCTAAAATGTAATTTCTGTGCAAAAATTTATCAAGACACGCGACCTTCTTTTCAAACTCTTTATACTTTTCGAAGAACATCATGTTTTTACTATTTTTGAACTTGTGAAAAAACTTATTCCTCAAATTTCGAATTTTCATCAGGGCCGCATTATGCCAGGGAACTTTGTACTTTTTTTTTGAAACCAAAGGAATAGACCGTTTACAAATATCCACAACAGTCGTTCTGAATTTCTCGAAAGACCCGTTAGTGTCTAAGTTGTGAAACAAGTTATCCCAATTAATTTCCAGAAATAGATTGTTCAAATCAAAAAAGTTGCAACGCTTAAAATTAAAAGAAAAATTTGATGCATCATTTATAACTTTGGCAAACTTATAAAATTCAAGAGTTATGACTAACGGAACATGATCCATGTCAGACTTTGTCACAGGTGAATCGCATTTTAGTAATGTGTAGTTTAAATTATTACTCAAAAATATTAAATCTAAGGTGCGAGCAAGTAGATTTGGGTAACGATTAATTTGGCCTAAATCAATGCTTAGAAAACTATCTATTAGATATATTTCATTCGGGCTAGTAACATCACTCGCTATTAATGAAGAGCTGGAAGTATTCCGAGACCAATTTATGTTAGGAAGGTTGAAATCGCCTAGCACGCAGAGATGATCGCCTCCTATTTTGTTCAGAGCCAATGCAACAATGTTGTCAACATGCGCTGTATATAGGTCATGGCTACTGTTGGGCGGAATATACGAGGCGCAAAGAAAAATTGAGTCTGAGGAGCCTCGGATATGAACACAAAGTTGATCAAGCACCGCATTATTATTATTAAGTGCAACCTCAGAAGCGTGATGTTTGCAGTGCACTGCGATCAGAACTCCACCACCTCTAGCACATCCAGTGAGGTTGGCATTTCTATCCTTGCGGAAGACATTATATAGCATGGGGTCGAAGTACTCCTCGCTGTAAAAGTTCTCATTCAACCACGTCTCGATGATAACAAAGACATCAAAATCCTGCTGTGAACTGAATAGCCGGAAGAGCTGGGATTTTGTTCTAACGCCAGCGATGTTTTGCAAGTAAATTTTTAAGCCGCTCGTTGTTCCAACGGACCCAAACGATTGCCGTTGGGCATCGGTTGGACCTCGTCGTTTTTTGGCCCAAAATTAAACGGCCGCACAGCTATATTTGTAGGCCATAGCTCTGGCACCAATAGCTTTTGAAGTGAGCTGGCATCAACACCCAGCTTAAAATTAATATAACGCCGAGATTTGGGATCCACACCAACCTTTACCAATGGAACACACACGATAGAGTTTTCATCTATCCCGGTATGTTGAGAAATGTGCGATTTTAGTTTTTCGGAAGTCACCGAGGCAGAGAAGGGCGAGATATGCAGCCACTTCCTTTTCGTAACGGCACTTAAATCACCACTAATGGCCGACCCAACAACTAAAGGTTGCGCTAGTAAATGCAAATTATGTTGTTTACCATTATTTTGGGTGGGTCTAATGTTGTTATTAGCAATGGCAGCATTATTGTTGCTTTCCGCACTATCCGGCATTGAGCTAATACCTGCCTCAGCATTAGAATTGTTGGGAGCGCGTTCTCTGTTGATTTGATTTTTATTATTATTTCTTCGTCTGTGCTTTTTTTTATTTTGCACTCTTTTCCATTCGTTTTGGTTACCAACAACGGCAGGAGGGTTGTCAACAATAACCGAAGTAGGCGAAGAAAATTGAGAGGTAGGGGCGTTAGGAATTGGCGTCGCAGTTGAAATGTTAGCAGCAGCATCGTTGGGCAGCATTATTGCCGATGGATGAGTAGCTGTACCAGCTGATATAATAACAGCATTAGCATCGACGTTGACAGAGCCAGTATCAGTTGAAGTGCTAGCAGCAGCAGCATAATTCGAAGCATAATTAGCAGAGGGTGGATGAGTAGCGGATGCTGTCTCAATCTGATTGTATGGTCTCCCGGGCTCTTTAGCGGCGCCGTCGGCAGAGCCATTAGCGCCCGTTGGCATGCAAGAAGACGCTGGCTGCATAGATGTAGAGAAGTTGCATTTGTTTACACTGCACAATTCCTCAAATTGTGTGAGCAAATGAGACAAAATAGAATTGTTGTCGTTGAGCTTACACTGTACGTCACGAACCTCAGCTTGAAGGGAATCGGTTTTTCAAAGTCTTAGACTCATCTTGTTGATCAGCAGCACACAAACCACAAATGTAGATATTGTCTGCATTATTTAGGTTATTTAAGTCGGCAGGGAGGCTACCAACAACACAACTCAAATTGAAAATTTCTCTGCACTGTTCACATTGCACCGAAGTTTGGGCGCGCTCAACTCTATGGCCACAAAAACAAGGCATATTGTAGCAAATATTAGAAAATGACAAGCACAGAAAAGAAAAACAGAGTCAATGTCTTCAACACAATTTTAATTTTAATTATTGTGCGACAATAAATAAAAGCTCAAATTTAAGAAAAACTTAGAGCGCAGTAAAAACACGTCTGTTCACGACAACACTTTGGCGATTTTCTGATGAAAAGTTGTTCGTTCTACAGCAATCTTTCAACTCGCAAAATGATCGAGTATGGTCAGTGTCTCTAGAAAATGTTCCTGAAAAGGAAATGTATGTGCCCGGATTTGAAAGCGCTTCTTTCGTCATAGTCATCAAAAAGGGGGTTAAAGTTAACGCCGCCTACTACATACAACACGTCTTAGAGGCCATTGGATTTTTTTCCATTGGGCTATATGACGTCGAAGCTTAGCGGTTATCAAATAAAAGACTTGGAAACTGTTCGTAAGGTATTACTCAAAGTTTGGGACGAAATGCCGATGGATATGGTTTGTGCCGCCTGTTGCTCTTTCGAAAAGCGATAACGCTTGGTTCAGTTGTCCAAAGGAGGTGTTATTAATAAAAACCTTCTATAAATATTTATTGATGCTACATAAATTCTTTTAAATAAAAATTGATAAGGGTTTACCATACCTTTTTCTTTAAAAGTGCTTTAGTTTTGTATTCGAACTTTTTGGACACCGTGTATATGAATGGGCACAGTTGAAGGCGCTAGCCATTGTGTGTCTCAAATTTCAGTTATCGATGAACATTTTTTCTCTTCCCACCCCGCCAAAATCCGGGCTATACCACTTTTTATCTTTTGCAGCTCAGGTTTTTCACTATATAACAATCTTCTGGGCGGGAAACTAAACGGTTCGTTGTTTTCTAACGCTAAGCGAATTTCTTTCCGAACCTTGGGCTCTTAAGGCTTGTTTGCATACAAGTACTCAGTGCAAAAAAGTTCATGGAGAGACTACCTCCCCCTATTGGGGATATTTCAGCATACATTTATATTCCAAATGGGCAAATTTCATTACAACTGATTCTCCTTACAACCTTAGATAAGGTTCAAATTTTTTGGAGGGCATATGTATTCAAATTGTCATTTACGTTCGTGCATTCACTCGTATGTGTAAAGCGGTTTGAATTTGCGGCATTGAGAATGGGAATCGAAAAAGAAAATGCTTTACCCATTGATTTGCAACTGTAGAAAAAAAATTTGACTTTCTGAATGAAAGCAAACTATTCATGATTCCAATTATTGAAACAGTTATCCTGTGTGGCCGACAAGGATTTCCTCTCAGAGGTTCCAATGATACGAGAAGAATTTCTGAAGAAGAAACGTTGACGAATGAAGGAAACTTTAGAGCTCTCTTAAGATATTGAGCCATAACTGATGAGCAGTTGAAAAAACACCTTGCAAGGCACATGTGCAGAGAAATCATAAGCAAGGAAGTAAGAGCCCAGGAAGCACAAAAATGAAATAAGGAGCTGAAAATATTGCAAAGGCTACAACGAAATCTAAAAAATAACAACATCGTCACAACGAAGGCAGACAAAGGAAACACAACGGTGCTAATCAGTAAGGATGAATATATAGCAAAGACAGAGAAGCTCATCGAGGGAATGAAATGCCGCATTATTAGGGATAACTTCACGGATAAATACCAGACCGAAGTTAAAGAGGTTATAAAAAATGCTACCAAAATAATAGACGAGATGGTGGCATATACCCTAACACAAATGAATCCATCTGCTCCTCCACTCATTGCGTTACCTAAAATCCACAAGCAGGATACGCCGATGACACCTATAATTAATTTTAAGTCCGCGCCGGGTTATAAACTGTCGAAACATCTAAAAATTATTTTAAAGGACACTCTGAAACTAGGGACCGAATACACAATAAGCAATACAATAGAACAACTACAAAGACTTGAGACCGTTAAACTCACAAGAAGCAGTAAACTCGTATCCTTTGACATAAAGGACTTATACCCGTCAATACCACTAACAGATACAATGGATATAGTCAACAAAACACTACTGGACAAAACTGAAGATAAGGTAAAAACTGCGCAAATTACCAACGCGCTAAGAACAACGCTGCGGCAAAACTATTTCCGGTTCAACAACAAAATATATAGACAGACAAACGGACTAGGAATGGGTAACCCAACATCGGCCATTCTCATGGAAACATTCATGCAAAACTTGGAAGGAAAATATATACAGGAGTTAAAAACCAAGTTAGGCGTGGCATTCTACGCTAGATACGTGGATGACATCATCTGCATCCTAAATGACGATAACGAAGAGCAAATACTAGAGTTCCTCAACAGGCAACATAGCAACATAGAGTTCACAATGGAAGTAAAAAAAAATGGAATAATGAACTACCTGGACCTAACTATAGGGATTGACAAAATAACAAATAGGTTCAACTACGGCATTTATAGGAAACCGACTGCCACGGACACCATAATACACTCTACATCAAACCATCCGCAACAGCACAAAAATGCAGCATTGAGGCACTTAGTGGATAGGCTTCAGAGAACGACGCTCACACAGGAAACATACTGGAGAGAGCTTAATACAATATATAACATAGCGGCAAATAGTGGATACAAGAAAGCACTTGTGGATAAACTCAGAAGTAGCCATGGAACACAAAAAAGAGTAAACTTAGAGGAAAATCCAATGGTTTGGACGGCAATGACATACACTGGAAAAACGACGTACAAATTAGCAAACTTCTTTAAAAGATATAACATCAACACATCATTCAGAACATCTAACAACGTCGGACAAAAACTAAGAACCGACACTAATTCTGATGACCCATTCAACAGACACGGAGTGTATAGGCTTACTTGTGAATGTCAATACAGCTACATAGGACAAACAGGAAGAAAAATAAGCACAAGATTCCGAGAGCATATCAGGGACTACAACAAAAAAACACGAAAACCCACCATAATACCAGAATCTAATTTCTCGAACCACAGGTTTGAGAACAACAGCACCCCAGCTAACATAAAAACAACGGCTCGAATACTTCACGTACAAGGAAAAGGCCGGCGGCTTAATGTACTTGAGAACATGGAGATATACAAGTTAAAAACATTTGACGGCAGGATCATAAACGAACAAACCAACACTATCTCTGACGAAATATTTGAACCCTTAAAACTAGTTTACAAAAAACAGCACAAGCCAGCAGGTACAGCAACCAAACACGTAACAATGAACAAGCAAAAACGAAATATGAACCAAACTGCAAAAATCACCGATTTCTACCTACCTCAACCTACCGCTTAGCTAACAAGCGGTATGTCTACATACCTACAAAAACAACCCTTGGGGCAGATAACAATTCGGACGTATCAATACCGCGCACACACACACGCATATTAACGTTATCTACCACGAACACATAGATTGACATTACCTGCCACAGCACCCACGGCCTATAAAAACAACGCAGCGGATAGACACAGACCAGAATGAAACTAGGCATTGAAAATGGCAGAACGCCGAAACCGGTTTGTCACAAAACCAAACTTGACAAGGGATGACGGAAAATCGTTCCAACAAAAATCAGTTTTTATTTCACCTTCTTGCCCAACGTTTCGCTGAATATTCCAGCATCATCAGGGGCTACACTATTTATTTTTTCAAAAAAAGATAAACATTATTGCATGTATATAAACATTCATTACATTTAACATGTAGAACACCAAATCTCACTTACAATGACAATAAACAGTATGAACCCTTAAAAATTAATCATCCGTACCACCTTGCGTGGTAGTTTTGTCCTTACTAAAATTATTACTTAAACATAACATGTATGCAGCGCCTATGCAGTCGTAGTCTTTTTTTTTCTTGATCGTCTTTTCTCTATTTCTCAATATGTGCAAGCTGTCCAATGTGTATCTGGTCAATTCTCGTTTTTCCTTATCAATAATTTTGGTGTTGTTCAAATCAGCCGTATGGCCACTGCTTATTATATGTTGGGAGAGCGCAGTGCGTGGCTTTTTTTTTCACGTCTGTCTTGTGTTCGGCTATTCGTATACCAAGTTCTCGTTTCGTTGTGCCGATATAAACACACAGTTTTCGTTCTCTTTTTCATTGCATTCTATTTTATAAATCACATTGTTTTGTTGTAGCTTGTCTATTGGATCTTTTATTCTTATGTAAATTTTGGATAGTGTGCTGTTGGATTTGTAGGCTAAGGTGATGTTTTTTTCTTTTAGTATGTTGTGGTCTATTGTACTAAACTTTAGGATATATGTGACACTGTAATATTCCTTTACGTCTGTTGTTGCATATTGTGGTTTATTGTGGGGGTTCATGTATCAAGTGGTCGGGGTAATTGTTATTTTTCAAGATTGTATGTATTTTTTCTATATTAGTTTCTCGTGGCTAATCGTCCTTATTTTTCGTATCAGATTCTTCGCTGTGTTATACTTCGTTGGTTGGGAGGACAAACAATTAACCAGGCGATCAGAGGATGTTGGCTTCGAGTACCAATTTAAAATGATACTGTCGTTGGCTTTGTGTATGCGAACATTTAGAAAGGGGATGCACTCATTTTCTTTCATTTTAATGTAAATTGTAGTTTGTGGTGGTATTTGTTTAGTGTATCGAGGATTATATTCACGTCTTTACGTTTCACTATTGCAACAATGTCGTCTACATATTTGGCGAAAAATTTAATGTCAATACTATGTTGTTGTTTTAGCTCCGAGATGGTGTTGTCAATTAGGTCATCCATGACAATATCGGCTATTGTTGGTGAGAGCGGATTTGCCATGGGCATTCCAAAAGTTTGAGTGTATAGTTTGTTATTGCACTTAAAATAATTGTTTTATCTGAGGCAGAAGTCAAGTATTTGTTGAAATTTTGCTTTTGTGATGTTAGTTGTGTGTTGAATTTTGTCCCATTTTCTCATTATTATTCTAATTGCTAACATTATAGGTATATTTATAAACAAAGACACGACATCAAACGAAACTAGTACATCTTCTTCACAAACATTAATATTGCTTAATCTATCTTTCAAAATGTATGCATTTTCCACATTGTGATTGTAAGATATAAGTTGCTTAAGAGTTTTTCCGATATATTTTGATAGGTTGTAACAGGGCACCATAACCGAGGAGGAAATGGGTCGTAATGCGGCTTGGGAATTTTCGGCAGTCCATATAATCTTGGTGCCGCGGCGGCTATGCAAGTTAGTTGCTGTTTCTCTCGTTTTGCTGATTTGTTTTGTTTTGTAAAGCTCTTCGACTATTTTGTTGTTTTTCCTCTGTAGTGTGTTATTTGGATCTGTTCTTGTGATTTTGTGTGTTTTTTGTCTTCCAATAATGTGTTCATTTTTTCTTTGTATTGCTACGGTCTTATTACCCTTGTCCGCGTCTGTTATCATAATATTGGTATGGGATTTCAGAAATGATATATTTTGATTAAATGCTGCAAGTACGAATTTTTCAGCAGAGTTGTGTCTGATATTTTGCTTGAAAAGTAGTACATATGTTGTTGCTCACTTTGTTTCTTGCTATATCCTTTCATTTTCGTCTTTTATACCCGTGATTATTTGTTCTTTCGGTTGAAGACCACAATACTATCTTACGCTTCTGATTTATAATTTTCTTATTTTACTAATGACAAAGGGCAGTTTTATGAATGTATCAAATTATCGGTTAGTGGATTATGCGTTTCAATATTAAGCCTATATGTGCTTCTTTTCAGATCTTATACAAAATTCACAAGGCTTTCAAGACGATACAACCGGTTTCGAGGTATGCGTACACATTGGTTCTGGTAGTAATAAAATAACAGATCGAAATAATACCGTAATTTTAAGATCCGATTTCAGGCGGTCTGAAAATACTAGAGTAGGCAGGGTCAATAATTTAATCAGAGCACACAACGGCGGAAAAATAGATAGAGAGGAGAATAGCTTACACGTTTTTTATAAAGGTTTATCCCAATATCTAATAAAAAACATTCAAAAACAAATTTCAAACTTTGTTCAAAACGCAGGAAAATTTAACCAAGTTTTATCAAAATTCTAAATTTTTTAATCCGAATTTTTATAAAAAAATTGGATTGGAGTTTTATGACCTGTTAAATTTTAGTATTTATAATAAAGTGCCAGGGTGAAGTTGGTAGAAAATAGTGCCAATTATGGGCATTTATTGATAAATTTATAGTCTCAGTTTTGTTATGCGAAAGGCTAAAAATTTAAAAAATTGTAACATTGCTTAGTATTATAAAATCCTTAGGTCAGCATTAAAAATTATTATTTTTTCAATAATAAACCCAGTCTTTTAGCATCTTTGGTAACAAAATGCGTTCTGCCTTTCAACCAATAAAGATATACTTAGGGCTTGTAGTGGATTTCGCAAAAGGCTTAGTACTGGAGTTACGACGTATTCGTTCCGACGAACATGACTTTGAAAAATTGTTCAGAACTTGTGACATGGATATTGAAATCACACAGAACCGCTTCATATTTAGTCAAAGTCTGCAAGCATGTAGCATAGTTCTTTATTTCAAGGTTACTGTTTTTTATCCATTCATGCATTGATCATATAATAATGGAAATAGATAGTCGAATCACTCAACATAAACCGGTCTTCAGACGTTTCGCTTCTAGTTTGCAGCAAACCACAGTGAAGAAAATGCTAAAAATTTATTTAAGCTTGCTGAATTTTACGAATCACTTATTCAAAACCAAAATATAGTGGCCGAAACCAATTTATGGTTAAGGTTCTTAAAATTGACATAATCTACCGCCAAATACTGTGTTTTACGCATTTCAGAGCTGCGACAAAACGTCATTTCATAACTTATACAAATTGCTAAACATTTTTGCAACTCTCCCCGTTTCCACTTCTACAGTATAATTCACCTCTTTAAGCCTTCTTCTTCTTTAAATTGCTCTCATTCGTCTAAGCGATTTCAGCCCTTTACCATAGCTAGCAACTCGTTACGTGTTTCTGCCAATTCGAGCAAATTGGAAACACCTCGGGGTCACAAATCGGTCTCCACTTTGTCCTTACATCAGAGTGGTGGTCTCCCAGGTTAAAAACTCTAATATTTTCCTTGCGATTTCTGTATTTTCCTCAATACAAGATTATGAAAGCAATTTATTTTATATGAAAGAACAACACTTTAGCTCTTCGGGAAAAAAATTGGAAAAAAATCAGAAAAATGTGTCACCACTTTAAGATTGACACATTGTTGCATCAAAATTTAATGAACTACAAAACTGCATACTCCAAAAAATGTATCTCTAAAATGTATGACTAAAATAACTGAATAAATAACACAGGTCAACAAAATAAGAGTTTTGGTTTGGTGCAGCTCTACTTGTAACCAAATTTGGTAGTACCCGGTACCCTGATAAAAACTGTATACTTACTTTTTTAATGCTACGTACAGTTTTCTAGATAGGGTCAAGAACCCCTTGTATGGCCCCATACCTTTGTTTCTGTTTATTCTATCAACACAGTTTTGATGTCGTTGAAAAGAGTAAGTTTCGCCGCTTCTATCAGTATATAAGTTGTTAATATATATATCTTCATAAACGTCAGAGAAATTGCAAAAATAATGTGAAAAATTCAATTTTTTGTTAAATTTTTTCATTTTTAATCACGGTTTTCTCGAATAATTTGTCCATCAGGGCATATGTAAATTATTTTAATACAATCTCCTGTTAATTCTGTTTTCAAAGACATATAACTTTTTTATATCCGCGTAGATCTTTTATGGATTTTCTACTTTAGTACATTTCTACTGTGAAAAAAAAAATTATATTTTATAAAAAAAGTTTCCTTCCCCTTTATTTTTTAAATTTTCTGTAATTAGTACTTTCGGGAGCGCGGTTTCAAGTGTTAGTGCCTTTCTATAAGTAAATAAAAAAATTTCAATATCAAGTCTTCATCACGAGGTAGTTGTGTCAATGACCCAAATGTGTTTTGCTACATTTGTGGGGAATACACAGCCAAAAAATTCAGGACAAGTATAACAGATTTTATAAAAAGTGCTTATTTTTTGTACTTTAAATTGCAAGTTGTTGACAAAAAAAGCCGTGGATACCTCGAATAGTTTGCAAAATGTGCTGTGAACCCTTGATACAGTGGGTCAATGGTAAAAGAACCCATATGACATTCAGGGTGCCTATGCAATGGAAAGAACAAAAAAATCACTTCGATCACATGATGTATCCAAACGTTCAATCCGCTAAGAGACCTTTACCACATTCAGAGGAAGCACCTGTTCCAACATTTTATTCTACCCGTGAATCATCGTAGTGAAGTGTCTAGCGATAGTGATATCGAAGAAATAGCGTCTACTGAGCCAAAAACTTTTACCCAAGTAGAATTAAACGATCTAATAAGGAATCTTGAATTATCTAAGGAATCTGCAGAAGTGTTGGCTTCTAGATAATAGAAAAAATACTTGTTGGCTACAGGTACGAAAGTGACTCTCTACCGTACAAGGGAGCAAGACTTGCTGCAATTTTTTCATTCGGAAAATGATATAGTTTTCTGTTTAGATGTGCAAGATCTCCTTCTCAACCTCAAGACCTCCTTGGCAACCAATATGGTTCAATTCCCATTGCTCTATCTATCTCTATGGCGCGATATACAACAGGTATATCATCATAAACCTCCTAAGAGATTTTTGCGCCAAGCTTCTCTTCCAAGTTGTGGTGTGCCGATTTGAATTTTCCCTACAAATTGGTGGGACCTACAGTTTTTTTCCGACTCCGAACGGCATCTACAAAGGAGACGAATTTTTGCTGAGAAGCCTGTCATGGCAGAAATACACTCGGAGAGTTTGCCAAACCACTGCCGAGGGGCGACCCCGTTTTGAAAAACTTTTTTCAAATCACTTTTGATGTTACCTGTACCAGGGCTCGAACCATGGACCTTCGGTGTGGTAGGCCGGCAACACTACCTTCACACCATTGCTCATTCAACTAAATTAAAGGAAGAATATCAAAATATTGCACTTGTTTTAGACAAAATCAACTATAACGAACATAATTGGAGTATTTGTGTAGATCTAAAGATGGTTAACTTTTTGTTAGGAGAACAAAGTGGATACACCAAATACCCATGTTTTTATTACCTGTGGGATAGTCGTGCCAATCACCAACACTGGACAGAAAGGGACTGGCCTGTACGTGAGATGTTGGAAATGGGAAAGCAGAATGTGATAAACCCACCTTTAGTTACAAGAGATTAAATTATTTTGCCACCCTTGCACATTAAACTGGGTCTAATGAAACAATTTGTGAAGGCGTCAGATAAAAATGAACAATGGTTTCTTTACATAAGGAGAAAATTTCCTGGGCTAAGCATAGTTTGCCTGCTGAGCTATTCAAACACGGAGGCGAGGAGCTGGTAAGGCGCATGCATCAGCTTCTATGCAGAATATGGTCGGATGAATGCATGCCTGAAGATTGGAATCTAAGTGTTCTCTGCCCAATCCACAAGAAGGGCGATCCTGCAAACTGCGCCAACTATCGCGGAATCAGCCTTTTGAATATCGCATATAAGATCCTATCAAGCGTATTGTGCGAAAGACTGAAGCCTGATGTAAACAGACTGATTGGACCTTACCAGTGTGGCTTCAGACCTGGTAAATCTACCATCGACGAGATGTTTACAATACGCCAAATCTTGGAAAAAACCCGTGAAAAGAGAATCGACACACATCATCTCTTTGTTGATTTTAAAGCCGCTTTCGATAGCAAGAAAAGGAGCTGCCTATATGCCGCTATGTCTGAATTTGGTTTCCCCGCAAAACTTATAAGGCTATGCAATATGACCTTGAGCAACACCGCCAGCTCGGTCAGAATGGGGAAGTACCTCTCCGAGCCGTTCGATTTCTTTAATTTAATGCTGGAGAAAATAATACAAGCTGCAGAACTTAACCGCGCTGGAACAATATTTTATAAAAGTGTGCAACTGTTGGCATATGCTGACGATATTGATATCATTGGCCTTAACAACCGCGCCGTAACTTCTGCTTACTCCAAATTAGAAAAAGAATCGGAGAAAATGGGATTGGTGGTGAACGAGGGCAAAACGAAGTACCTTCTGTCATCATGCAAAGAGTCAGCGCATTCGAGCCTTGGCAACCAAGCCACTGTTGGCAGAAATAATTTCGAAATAGTAAAGGACTTCGTTTACCTGGGAACCAGCATTAATACCAACAATAATGTTAGCCTAGAAATCCGACGAAGAATTACACTTGCAAACAAATGCTACTTCGGACTGAGTAGGCAATTCAAAAGTAAAGTCCTCTCTCGACGAACGAAAATAACACTCTACAAGTCACTCATCGCACCCGTCCTGCTATATGGTGCAGAAGCGTGGACACTAACAACATCTGATGAGGCGGCTCTGGGAGTATTCGAGAGAAAGGTTCTTCGAAAGATTTGTGGACCTCTACGCGTTGGCGACGGCGAGTACCGAAGAAGATTTAATGATGAGCTGTATGAACTTTACGCAGACGCCGACATAGTTCAGCGAATTAAAACACAGCGGCTTCGCTGGCTAGGCCACGTAGTGCGAATGAGCGAAGATGCTCCAGCCCAGAAGGTATTCTTATCGGCACCCGCCGGTAGAAGCAGAGGAAGAGGGAGACCACCACTCCGATGGAAGGACCAAGTGGAGACCGATTTGCGATCCCGCGGTGTATCCAATTGGCGCCAGTTGGCGCAACGAATAAACGACTGGCGAGCTATGTTGGACGGTCAAAATCGCCCAGGCGGTTAGACGACCATTTAAAGAAGAAGCATTGGAAAAATAAAAGCGGGTATTTTTGATGGCCCACAGATAAGAATGTTGATAAAAGATACTGATTTTTCAAATTCAATGACCAGTTTGGAACTGCTTGCGTGGAATTCGTTTGTTGAACTTACTAAGAACTTTCTGGGAAATCACAAGTCAAGTAACTACTCTGATATTGTTAACAATATGCTAGAGAATTACAAAAACTTAGGATGTAACATGTCCGTCAAAGTCCATTATCTCCACAGCCACCTTGACCAGTTTGCGGAGAATCTTGGTTCCTATAGCGAAGAACAAGGCGAACGGTTTCACCAGGACCTAAAAACTATGGAAGAGAGGTACCAAAGCCGATGGGATCAGCATATGATGGCTGACTACTGCTGGGGAATGCAACGTGATTGTCTTCCCATACCTCATTCACGAAAATCACGTCAACGAAAGTTTTTATAACATTAAAAATTTACTAAAATGGAATATATTAGGAAGATCTATGCGGATATAAAAAAGTTATATTTCTTTGAAAACAGAATTAATAGAAGATGATTAAAAATGAAAAAATTAAACAAAACATTTAATTTTTCATATTATTTTTGCAATTTCTCTGACGTTTATGAAGATATATTAACAACTTGTATACTGTTAGAAGCGGCTCTTTTCAACGACATCAAAACTGTGTTGATAGAATAAACAGAAACAAAGTTATGGGGCCATACATGCCTAAACCTCTTAAAAAGGGGTTCTTGACCCTATCTAGAAAACTGTACGTAGCATTAAAAAAGTAAGTATACAGTTTTTATCAGGGTAACGAATATACTTGAAATCAGTTTTACTTTTAGCTGCATCAAAATCACTGTTGACCAGTGTAATCGATTCATCAGGGATGGTTATAGCTTCAGTTAATACCTTTTTATTAATAACTTTAACCAAACAATTTATACTTCTAATAGTATTTACAATTGTATTATTAATTCCAAAATATTTTGTATTAACATCTCTTAAATATTTTCCTCTGGGCACGATACTACTTTTCATTAGGCTGACTTGACTCCTCGAATCGATTAGGCATTCTAAAAAAATATTAACATTACGGTGTGCTTAAATTACTTACAAACTTTTTGCCGGACGACGTCTTCATATAATGTTTGCAGTTTGCCCTAAAATTACCTCGTTCACCACATGCGAGGCACGTCCCTGGATCACGTCTGGGTTTTCTGCATTCATTCGACTTATGGCCCGAACAATTGCGGTTGTAGCATTTCACTCATTCTGGTGTTGGTTTGGCTGCAGCGCGTTGTGGTAGTTCCATTGTGTTGAACGCCATGACTAACTCGTTGACCGACTAAACATTTTGTATCGTTGCTTGCACTCTAAGTTGGGTATCGGGGATACCATCTACGACTGCTCAGTAAACGCTTTTCATTTGCATATCTTGAGAAACTTTCACCTGTGTTCCAAGTTCTTTTCTCGAATTTGCGCGCGTTTCCAAAATATTTGGCTTTGTTGCGAACAGTGCACCCATATTATGGAGAATTTCATCAATACCTTTTGTAAACATTTGTTTTGTGTTGTACCAAGTCAGTGCAGTACCTTTTAATTTGAACCCGACCACTAAATCCAAGGCTTCGTCGTCGATTTTGAGAACGCCTTGAAAATGGCGTAGTTTAGAACACCATACATCAAAACCATCACCGCCATCGTAACTGGTTGTTTAAGCGACATAAGCTATAACGATTTATTTCGTCTATTTTATTTACGCTGCACTCTCTTGTAATTCGCAAGCAGCTTATGAAATATCCCAAAGATATAGTTTATGTTTTGTAATCCCAAAGCGGGGGGTTTTTCACAACGAAAATGAGGAAAACAATCCCGCGCAATGCCTCAGAGCCAACAGTGCTCGCCCCCAATTAATACATACAAGGTGTAACAGGTGCACCGCACCCCGTTCTATATAGACCAAATAATTTAAATAAATAAAATAATAATTAAATAAATATTAGAAAAGCGCTCCCTATTTAATATGTGCTCCGCACACTGCCTTTTCATCTCTAAACTAATAATATAATATAAATAATAAAATAAAATAAAAAATAACTCAAAAAAAATACTCGCGCTCCATAGAGCTTAGACACTGGTCATAAGCTCTCTTATTGTCTCGGGTGGCACATCACTTTTTGTGCTACAAAATGTCCTGGCCTTTTCCGTTTCTAGCTTTAACTTAAGCAACTCGATCTCTTTTCCTAACAGTTGTACCTTATATACACTGTACTTATTTGGTATTTCTGTGGCTTCGAAAAATTTCTCCACCGAACGCTCGGTTATTTGAACACAAAATGCTACTACGGCAATGAGCACCCTTATTGCGTTCGTTGTCGGTGCTGCCACCTGCGACGTTGACGTTGCTGTCGGCCTCGTCGTTGCCGTTACCATCGTTTGCGACGTCGTGAACTACCTCTACGCTACCTGCGCCATTGTCGTTGTATTCGCTGTTTGTTGTTGCTTGAGCCGTTACCGTTGTTGTAGCCGCTAACTTTGTTCTTGTTGTTCTTAAGATTTGTTCTGCTACCGTTATCGTCATGAGCGCCTCCATCGTTCGATCTGGCGCTAGTGCCAGGATTTTCCTCTTGCCTGCCATGATTTGGGCATCCTCCTCTAAAAGCCTTGCCATCCGCACTTAGTTCATACCTTAACCCTTGTGTTTAGGCGAGATGCCTAAAGTCTTAAAAAATGTGCCACCCTAATGTGACTTTTGCGCCCTTCCAATCACTAACACCAACCCACCCACCTGTGTGGGCATGCATGCATATTCGTGTTTTGTCAGCACACATATACATGCATGGGGGTGTGCATGTGTGGGTTCACCTGCCCTTAAAACCGGAAGATAATTTTCAGGTTCAACGGTTGTCCTCGATTGCAAAACCGTCTACTTTTTCAGAGACAGTCGACACGACCACATCACGGCCACCCCAGGATTTTCAACCAACGTCATCAAGAATTAACTCAAGGTAAAACTCATTTGTAATTACAGTTTTTCTTTCTACACAATAAACTGCCAATTTGTTATAACGAGAAATCTCGTTTTTTTCTTATTTCTTTTATATTCAAAATCACCATTCGACCGCGGTGCTTTTGAGCCACGGCCGCTCCAGCGAAGCACCATTGTCCACTTTTGTTCATGGTCCATTCTCCCCGTAGAAAAGAAGCCAGCCTGCCTATACAGTCCACAAAACAAACATATATTCACTTCATTTGGATCACATTAACCAGAAGCTACCACACAATAAAAGTAGAAAAAACTCAATATTAAACACACTGCCGCAATTCAAAACAACAAACAACTCTGCCATACACTCTGCCGCATACAACAACCAACAACACAAACTACATACAACAAATTCGGCCGATCACCACATCAAAGCACGTAAGTTGTATATTTCTTGCCACTTAGTTTTTTTTTGTGTTGCATACAATTGTATAAAAGTGCCGCCCGCGAGTGTAATCAAACGTAAGTGCGTTTAGTGAATATTTAATAATAGTGATTTTTTTTGTTCAGTTAAGTTTATTTTTCTTTAAATTTTAAATTAAATTAAACGCTTAAAAATCCTTGTGACTATCGGGATTATCCCCCCACCAGTGGTAAGGTTTTTTGCACACCGCGCAAGGCAAGAGGTAACATAACCTCATTTTCACAATAACTTCACTTAGCCTTTCGATCTTCAGTTTGTTTTTGTTTTTTCCACTTGTTTTTTTTTTCGTAATATACAGAACAGAATTTTAATCGAAGGCTAGTTTATTATTTTCTTATAAAATTCATTATTTTTATAGCACTTTTCTTTTTTGTTTTCACATTTTTTCATTTAATATTCCCTTTCGCTCGTTTGATACACCGCGCACTTTATCTGTGTTTTGTTGTGTATTTCTTTATAGCGGCAACTCATACACATATTTATATATACATATTGCCCTTATACGTGTGGGTGGCGAGTAAGTCTCAAAGATTTTGTTTAAATTTTTGCTTCTGTAGCAAACAAATATTCGTCAGACAAATCGGCCAAGTCTGCAATATAATTCAAAAATTAACAATAAATAAAAATAATTGAATTAAAATATACATTAATTGAGTTGTTTACAAATTTATTGAGGTTGTTTTGATTTTCCTGGGTAAAATACTGCCTTTACCTTTTCTATTCAGCATTTTTCTTGTACGGTTGAGCATTTTATCGTACCTTCAGCTATATTTTTTCGGTTTTGTTTTGATTCTACAGATCCTCTAAGTCCAAAATATGGAAAGTTTCATTAGGCTGGCTGATTCGATTTTTGGATTTGAATCAGACTACAATGAATTAGAGGATTCAGTCCACAGCAAGTACACTCTTGTCAAACAGAAATATAAGAGATCATATGCAGTATATTTACGCTGCATGTCAGATATGGCTACACGCCAAGCGACATACAACAATCCAAAAAATAAATCTGAAGAAAAGCCCGAATTTGAATACAGTATCCGCCTGCCTCCATGTGATACTGAAGTTTTCAAGGGCGATTATCTGTCATGGCCAACATTTCGTGACATGTTCACGGCCATATATATCTTAAATAAACGCCTAACACCAGTGGAGAAATTGTTCCATCTGAACAATAAGACACAAGGTGAGGCAAAAGATATTGTGAAAAAATGTCCGCTCACGAATGAGAGATTTGATACGGCCTGGAGAAATTTATGCGAGGGATACGAAAACAAACGTATCTTAGTAAACTCGAAACTCCAAATTTTATTTAACTTGAAAAAGGGAGAGAGTGAGTGTGGTAGAGCGATTAAAACACTTCAGCGCGAAATAAATAATTGCCTTTCGTCCCTGCGAAGTCATAAAATTGACACTTCGAACTGGGATGCAATTATAACGTATTTGTGTTCGACGAAATTGCCGGAGAGTACGCTTGGTCTATGAGTGGGAGGATACGGAAAAATTTTTGTCCAACCGCTTCCAGACACTCGAAACAGTGTCTGGGTTCATAGGGAGTTCTTCGAAAGTGCAAAAACCGCAAAGTACGCGGAATGCCAACGAAACCCCTGCCAAAAGACTTGGTACATACCAAGCAAATGTGACAAAATTACTGTGCACAAATTGCAAATCGAATGCCCACAGATTACGAAACTGTCCCCGTTTTCTCAAATTAAGTCCGGTGGAGAGAATTAACTTTGTCAAATCCACCAAGGGTTGTTTGAACTGCCTATCCCCAGGATATACTGTGTCGAAGTGCACCAGTTCTTATGACTGCAACAAGTGAAACTCTCGACATAATACGCTCCTGCATGCGGAGTCTCTTCAGACGCAGGCAACCACCAGCCCTAATCAGTATCATGCTGATAATGGTGCCTCAACTTCAAAACAGGCACAAGAGAGACGGGAAGCCATAAACAGAAATGTTAAATCCTGCCATGTGCATTCAAGCGCAGGTGTGCTGCTAGGAACAGCTCGAGTAAACATTCATCATAATGGTACAGACTTCCCAGCAAGAGCACTGATTGATTCTGGTTCAGAGTGCTCGTTTATGACAGAACGACTCAAACGCAGAATCAATTTACCGGCAAAAAGGATGCATGCTCAGCTTCAGCTTAACAACATCAGTTCTAATCCTAGCCAAACTAACTGGGAATCTGCCATCCTGCCATACCGATGCTACGACTATGTAGGCTTTCCCAGACTTATTCTTGGCAGATAAGCGATTCTACATCAACGAGGAAGTTGATATTATACTTGGCGGAGACGTATATCGGCAAATTATATTGAGTGGGCTGAAAAAGAATGTACTTAGTACACTTCTCGCCCAAGACACGGTGTTCGGTTGGATATTAAGCGGGCGCATAGAAGCAGCGAATCCAACCAGAAATATAGTGTCCTTTTACAGCGAAGTTGCTTTGGGCAAACAGCTGACCGCATTTTGGGAGTTGGAAAATCTTCCAAGAAATAAAAGCCCAAACGCAGATGACAAGTACTGCGAAGATTTATATAGAGAAACTACGAGTCGTAGAGAGGATGGAAGATATGTCGTCTCTCTTCCATTCAGACAGGACTACCCAGATAGGATAAACATAGGAGGGTCTCTTAGGCGGGCGTGTTCACAATTTTTTAGAAATGAGACGCGGTTAGCAAAGAACCCGGAATTAGGGAAAGAATATATAAGGGTCCTGTCTGAATACGAGAAATTAGGGCATATGCGAAAAGTTAATGCTATTGTACCAGCCGATTCGGCGGACAATTACTTTTTGCCCCATCACGCCGTAGTAAAGGCGGAGAGTACCACCACTAACGTACGCGTCGTATTTAATGCGTCAAGCCCAACGGCAAATGGTACAAGTTTAGATGACATTCTCCTGCCAGGCCCAGTACTTCAGTCAGATCTTCCAGTACTTATACTGCGATGGAGACTATATCGCTTCGTTTTCAATAGTGACATCGAAAACATGTATAGGCAAATTTGGATGAACGATGATCACGTAAAATTCCAACGGATTATTTATCGAACATCGCCTCAGGAACCCATAAGCCTTTACGAGTTGAAAACGGTCACTTTCGGGGTTAATTGTGCGCCTTATCTGGCAATTAGAACCCTTTTACAACTAGCAGATGAAGTAGAGAGTTCTCACCCTACAGCATCTAGCATACTTAGGGAAGGCATGTACGTAGATGACGTACTAGCGGGGGGACACACACTCGCATCGGCCATTAACGAGAGGAATGAGATTCGACAAGTCTTACTCTCCGCGGGCTTCCCACTACGAAAATGGACTTCGAATGCTGAGGAAATTCTCAACGACATCCCAATATCGGATCGGCTGACCGAGGACTTTCTGGCATTCGAAGATACCAGCACCGTTAAGGCATTGGGAATAAGATGGAATGCCCATTCAGACCTGTTTTACTTTAAAGCAGGGTCACTAGAAGAAAGTGAAAAGTTGACAAAACGAGCGATTCTATCCGCCATCGCCAGACTCTTCGACCCTTTAGGATGGCTTGCACCAATGGTCATTGTGGCCAAAATTTTGATGCAGAACATCTGGTTAGAGGGCACCGATTGGGATGAGCCAGTTTCGTCCAATACATTGGAACGATGGCAAACCTTCAGACATCAATACCACGAAATCGACAACATAAAGATACCACGATGGGTAAACTTTTCACCAGAAGATGAGGTCGAGACACATGGATTCTGCGATGCTTCGGAAAAGGCATACGCTGCAGCTGTCTACATGCGAGTCAAAAGCAATGATAATATCTTCGTAAATCTACTCCTTGCCAAAACCAGAGTAGCACCAGTGAAGACCATCTCACTTCCGGGTTTGGAACTTTGCGGAGCAGTATTGTTAGCGGAAATGATGGAATCAATATTCCGAAACATCAAACTGGGACCAGTGAAACAGTATCTATGGACGGATTCCACCATCGGTTTGGCATGGATAAGGAAACCACCCTGTTCCTGGTCAACATTCGTCGCACACAGGATTACAAAAATCATCGACCTAGTCGGCAGCAAGGACTGGCTTCATGTCAACTCGGAAACGAATCCAGCAGACTTAGGAAGCAGAGGACTACCGGCATCGGATTTGGTCGACAATTCTTTGTGGTGGCAGGGACCTTCTTGGCTGCAAGAAGACAATTCCCAATGGCCAGTACAAGAAAAGGAGTATAATACATCCGTGGAGAAAAAGAGAGCGCAGGCCTACGCAATATCAACGCAAAAAGAGATCGAGATTCTTGACCGGTTTTCGAATTTACCGAGGGCTTTGAGGGTACTATCATATATTATGAGATTCTTTCGAAGAACTCATCCCAAGACAAAAGCTTCCTTTCAAGAAAAATCATGCCTAATCTCATCCGATGAGATCAAGACCACGACGCAACTCTTGATTAAACTCTATCAGAAGCAACATTATAATGAGGAATATGTAAACTTGAATAAGGGACAGGTAATCGATAGGAAAAGCGAGATATTGCCACTCAACCCGTTCATCGACAATGATGATATTATTAGGGCGGGTGGTCGTCTTGGAGCGTCTCAAGACCTCGCTTATAACGAGCGCCACCCAATCATACTGCCGTACAATTGTAGGTTGACGCGTCTGACTGTACAAATGATACATCAAATCTCCCTCCATGGGGAAAACCAACTAATGCTCCGTCTCATCCGCACCCAATATTGGATTCCGAATGTGAAGAACATGATTAGGGCCACTATCTATAACTGTAAAGTCTGCACCATTTATAAAAAAAGGGCGCAAACCCAACTTATGGGGACCCTTCCTGCCGAACGCACTACGTTCACCCGCGCGTTCACCAATACCGGGGTGGACTTTGCCGGGCCTTTTGACATTAAAAGTTACCGCGGATCCTCTACCGCCTCGACTATCAAAGGGCTACATTTGCCCTTTTTGTTTGTTTTACCATGAAAGCGATCCATCTGGAAGCGACCAGTGATCTTAGCACCCCATCCTTTCTAGCAGCGTTTTCGCGTTTTATCGCTAGACGAGGGTGTCCTAGAAACATTCACTCCGACAATGGTACTAACTTTGTCGGAGCTTCACGATCACTAAGATCTGAATTTAAGGCCTTTATCTCGGAAGCCCGAGACACGACTATTTCCAAATATAGCCATCAAGCCATGACATGGCATTTCATTCCGGCCGGGGCTCCACATATGGGGGGACTCTGGGAGGCGGGAGTGAAGAGCTTCAAAGGCCACTTCAAGAAGTTAGCCTCGCCTCATAAATTCACGCATGAGGAATTCCATACGCTATTGTGCCGGATTGAGGCATGCCTCAACTCGCGGCCACTTAGTCCAGCCTCAAATGAGCCCGCGGACCTGGAACCCTTGACCCCTGGGCACTTCCTAACTGGAAGTCATCTCCTGGCTCCGCCAGAACCAGAGGTGAATGAGAGCCCTGCCTCCATTATCAATAGGTGGCAGAAGCTCAAGGCTCTTCATCAAATCTTCTGCAGGCGATGGAAAGCGGAATATTTATCCGAACTTCAAAAACGAGTGAAGTGGAAGCATTCGAAACAAAATATTAAGGTGGGGGATCTCGTTGTCATCAAAGAAGACAACTTGTCTCCCAATGAATGGAGGCTCGGCCGAGTTACCCACGTACACCCCGGCTAAGATAACCGAGTGCGTGTAGTGGACCTCATGACCGAGAAGGGTCAGATCAGAAGACCGTTGGTCAAGCTGATTCTGCTCCCTATGGAGGGAATGGCTGGCGAGAGGCCCGGGGCCTCATCTTAACCATCCCCTTCCATCACCTCCCTGCCGTTTTAACCTCCCCTATCCCAAAATTCCACCCTTCACTCGCTACCCTTAACGAGGACACTAGAAAGCTTACCGCAGAAGGGTGACCCATTCTGCCACAGAAAACGCAATTGCACTCGATATAGAGGCCAAAGAAACCCTAACGCAGAAAGGCGAACCAATCTGCCACTGAAAATCTATCCATCTGCCACGACAAGTTGGTAGCAGATGGTCCCACCCTCGTATACATATACATATATGTTCATTTTTTCAAATGTAAATATGGAAAAAAATATACTTTTTGTTAACACCCAACAAGCAAAGTAGACTTAAAATAAATTTTTAAAAAGCTTTCGGAAATAAGTATTAACCTTACAAAATTCAGATTTTTCGTTTATAAAACGTTGGAAAATAAACGGTGTTTAATTAAAACGACACGTTGATAAAAGCTTATTAAGGTAAACCAATAAAAAGGATTTTAAAGAAAGCTTTCTAAAAGTTTTTTTTATACTTTATTCAAACCAGATTTTGTATATTATTTAGCTATTGCCATAAAATAAATAACTAAGTTCTAGTTATACATTGAATGCTGCAACTTAAACCAACTATTACCAGTCTTTGGAACTGGTTAAGATGCAGCAACCACCAATGTTTTTTCGCAATCATTCTCATATAAAGTCTTGTTTGGAAAGAATTGGAAATAATTTAAGTTGAAAACGAAAATTTACAATTGGAATTGAATTGAATTTTTATAAACAATTGCATTTCACTTTAAAATTGAAATAATTTTTAACTGTTTTTTCTTGAAGTTTATAGGAAGTTTACTTGATTAACTATATATATGAAATGTTTCTATCTCTATCTCTATGGCGCGATATACAACAGGTATATCATCATAAACCTCCTAAGAGATTTTTGCGCCAAGCTTCTCTTTAAATTTGTGGTGTGCCGATTTGAATTTTCCCTACAAATTGGTGGGACCTACAGTTTTTTGCCGACTCCGAACGGCATCTACAAAGGAGACGAATTTTTGCTGAGAAGCCTGCCATGGCAGAAATACACTCGGAGAGTTTGCCAAACCACTGCCGAGGGGCGACCCCGTTTTGAAAAACTTTTTTCAAATCACTTTTGATGTTACCTGTACCAGGGCTCGAACCATGGACCTTCGGTGTGGTAGGCCGGCAACACTACCTTCACACCACGTCGGCCGCCCACTCTGAAATGTTTAATTGGCTTTAAAAACTACGAATTTGTTTTGTAATAAGCTACACTGAACGTCTTACTCACATCCAAAATATTGTTTTTTTTTCCACATATTCTCGGCATCAGTTAAAAAAAATTATTTAGTTTTGAATTATTATATCTTTATTTAAATTTACAGGTAAGTATATAATATTGTATTTTGGGTTGTTTCAAAAGCTTAACATACTGAGGCGAATAACCGATTTGAACGCGCCACAATATGTGGCACTGTAATTTGGTGGACGGCATGTCTCACAAACCTCACCGCAAATTAATTAAATCAACGTCCAACACGAATTGTCCAAGCTGTTTCACATTCCAAAAGACATTTTTGGGCATCGCTTCACTAGCAAGTTACATATCGCTTATTGTAGCAAATTTTTTTTGAAAAACATTTACAGAAAGGATTGTTGGGATGTTTGTTGGGTGCACATGTATCAATGTAATAATATCATAGACTTACCCTCTTCCTACGGTGCGCATCGCCTATAGCGCTAATCCCATATGGTCTAGTAGCCTTCATAACCACCCCCTATATCGCAATTGTTACAAAGTACCTGAAAGTAGGACAACATTAGTACATATATTCCAAGGGGATAGATATCTATATGCCACAACAACGTCAATATTCATCTTCAGCCGAGAAAATCGTTCGGTAAGCCAGGATATGGCGAACGTGAAGTGAATTTTGGTAATTGTTACCCTGAAGAGACAACTACTAAAACACGTCCGAAATTATCGGGAAAGGTATCAAAAGACGCGTTTTGACCCCGGTAACTATAATCCGGAAGCGGATTTTCACGTTTTTGTCTCAGTGAAGAGATATTTGAAATCAAAGTTGGAAATTTTCTGATTTCATGTGGTTGTTGTAATCACAGACCAGGGTGTACCCTTTTATGACACAACCCCCCCCTTACCCTTCCAGGATATGAGTTTAGTGTCTTCAGTACACGCACCATCAGCGAACCTAACAAGTCCGTGTCTTTCGGATGAAATTCTGCTGTACTTATACGGAGCAGATCCGTTTTGGCATCGTTGGTTGCAATTTTTTTTCATAAAATTTGGCAGCTGGATTGAAAAAAAAAGTTAAGATTTAAACAATATTTCTCCACCAATCAATTTTAATTTCGTATAGCTTTGTAAACAAAGGTGGAATAATAGATATGAAAAAAATGGAAACTAGAAGTAATTCGATTCGAAGCATCAGTGCCAAAAAGGAACCAAATATTGTATATACCGAAGATAAGGTGCCTGTCTACAATGTGACCTTTCAAACGCTACCAAGCAAAATTAATGGCACACTGATAAAACATTTTTTCCAAATTTGGGAAAATTAAGAATGTGCATATAACATATGGACGGACACGTGCAATGCCGACCCACTGCATCATTCAGTATTGGAATAAAGAAGGAGCAGGCGCAGCCTTGAAACAACGTAATCACTCACTCAGACAAGAACGTGTCACATTAAAAGCATGTCCTAGTTGGAAGCAGGGCAAAACGAAGTACCTTCTGTCATCATGCAAAGAGTCAGCGCATTCGCGCCTTGGCAACCAAGCCACTGTTGGCAGCAATAATTTCGAAATAGTAAAGGACTTCGTTTACCTGGGAACCAGCATTAATACCAACAATAATGTTAGCCTAGAAATCCGACGAAGAATCTCCTCCATCTCCATGGCGCGATATAGAACAGGTATATCATCATAAACCTCCTAAGAGATTTTTGCGCCAAGCTTCTCTTCCAATTTGTGGTGTGCCGATTTGAATTTTCCCTACAAATTGGTGGGACCTACAGTTTTTTGCCGACTCCGAACGGCATCTACAAAGGAGACGAATTTTTGCTGAGAAGCCTGTCATGGCAGAAATACACTCGGAGAGTTTGCCAAACCACTGCCGAGGGGCGACCCCGTTTTGAAAAACTTTTTTCAAATCACTTTTGATGTTACCTGTACCAGGGCTCGAACCATGGACCTTCGGTGTGGTAGGCCGGCAACACTACCTTCACACCACGGCGGCGACGAAGAATCACTCTTGCAAACAAATGCTACTTCGGACTGAGTAGGCAATTGAAAAGTAAAGTCCTCTCTCGACGAACGAAAATAACACTCTACAAGTCACTCATCGCACCCGTCCTGCTATATGGTGCAGAAGCGTGGACACTAACAACATCTGATGAGGCGGCTCTGGGAGTATTCGAGAGAAAGGTTCTTCGAAAGATTTGTGGACCTCTACGCGTTGGCGACGGCGAGTACCGAAGAAGATTTAATGATGAGCTGTATGAACTTTACGCAGACGCCGACATAGTTCAGCGAATTAAAACACAGCGGCTTCGCTGGCTAGGCCACGTAGTGCGAATGAGCGAAGATGCTCCAGCACAGAAGGTATTCTTATCGGCACCCGCCGGTGGAAGCAGAGGAAGAGGGAGACCACCACTCCGATGGAAGGACCAAGTGGAGACCGATTTGCGATCCCGCGGTGTTTCCAATTGGCGCCAGTTGGCGCAACGAAGAAACGACTGGCGAGCTATGTTGGACGGTCAAAATCGCCCAGGCGGTTAGATGACCATTTAAAGAAAGAAGAGGTTGGAAGCAACCATTCGACTATGAAAACTTTTTAATGGATAGCAATGTTAATTTGATAACACTTAATGACTACTGCGTAGAGATGATTTTTCAAAATCTTGATTTACATCATCAAATACGTTTGTAGTTAGGTCATCCACGTTTGGATCAAATATTTCATATGACGTCACAGTTCTACAACGCATTAGCTCAAAATCATGCTGATGAGTTATTGGAATTAAAATTAACCGGCCAAGCGTACATACTGTTCCCAACCATTGCTACAAATATAGCACGCCTACATAAATTGCGTACACTTGGGTTGGGTGACAATGAATTTAATGTATCCAAGGGTTTATTAAAACTTATAGCTAGTAATCTTCCAGATCTGGAAGAAATTTGTCTACATTATTCCGCCCGCATTAAAGATAGACACTTACCGGCACTCAATTTGCGTAGGTGTCGGCATATTTCAGATGAATTGATTTGGAACATATTGGATATACTGCGGAATCGTGCATTAAAAGCGATATTTTAGAGCGTGATTCTTATAAAGAAAATCAACATTTACTGAAGTTATTATTCAATATCGAGAACCTTTGATGGGTCTCACTAGCGAAGTTAGTGCCTTTAATTGATCCAGTGCGGATAACTTCTGTTTTTTTTTTGTTCCCTCCATTTTTCTTGGTACAAAATTAATTAAAAGCTTCTTTGCCATATACACCTGCAACGAAAAGAAAGAAAGAAAACCATTAGTATATGCATAAAACTATATGTACATATGCTTACACATTTTTTTGGTTCCTAGTAATTTGCGCTGCTACCGAATCGATACAGAGTTTCGGGCAGCGCTAACAAATACTTACCTTCTCCAGATATTGTCCATGCGCCGGCCAGGCGATCCTCCATATCCGCAGCTCTATGTTGCCTATGCTAACCTGAAAAAGAAGAAAAAATTAGGTTATATACAGTTTAAAAATAAAAATATGCAATTTTACTACTTACCCTTGACTGCTGTTGCCCACGCGAAACTTGTCGTGGAGAGCAAGGGGCGAATTTTTAAAAAAAGACTTAAAACAATTGAAAACGAATGAACTTATTCTGGAGATACTCAAATCCAAACTGAATTCTTTTCTTTATTCAATATCAAAAGAAAGTGTAAATGAACAATGGTAAAAGTGCTTATTACTAATTAACGTGAATTGTTTACTTAAATTTGCAATGCTTAATCTAGCTATAATTTTGTATTGGGCCGGATGTTGTTTGCTATTTAGTTGCATTATAGTTAACAAGAATTGGACAATATTAATTGTTGTTGACTCTACATTTTATTTATTAATTATTGGACCGGAAGTTACTTTTACTTATTTTGTTATACTTAATATGAATTTGTCGATATCGTCTGGTGCTGAGTCTGCACTTACATAAGTTGACGAATTAATGGTAGTTGGGGGGTTATTGGCATTATACTTAACTACTCCCCCTTTTAGATTAGAATTCTCCTGGATTCTACTGTTTAATTGAATTTTTATATATCTGTGTTTAAGTACAATAATCAATATTAGAGTTATTATGAGAAAAAAAATTGCTACGTTGCATATATAAGATATTTTACTATGATATTTTAGATTAAAAATTCTTTTGACATTTATTTTGCTTTCTTCTACTACTTCATCAAATGTAATTTTTTTTTTAAAAATTTGTATTTATTTCATATTTCATGCTTACAATATTTTCTTGTGAATCTTCAGTAGAGTTTAAAAAGTAGTAATCTTTGATTTTAATTCGTGTATATTATCAAATTATTATCATTTATTAATATTTCATCTTCCGTACATGTTTGATTTATTAATAGATTCTCTGCGTTTTTTACAATTATTTTATATATATCTAATTCTATAATTTCCAGCTCTTTATTTTTGATTGTTTGACATGAATTCTTTATTACACAATTTGTTGCTTGTTTCATCGTTGTTAATTGCTTATTTTCTTCAAATTTATACATTTTGCTATTATATTCAAATATTTTTTCAATGTTTGAATCTATTTCATTATGCTCTTTATTGGGTATTGGGATGATGTATCTAACTTTAACATTTACAAAATTTGTTGGTACTTTGATTCCAAATATTACATTTGTGTTATTAAAGAGAGCTGTTCCTAATTGCATGTACTTTAACTTTGTATAATCAATATCGTATTTTATTATATCCTCGCTCGTCAAAATATTAGGGTGCCAGATATTGTACTTTGATGCTACTATGTTGTCTTGAATGTGTTCAATTTTACTTTTTAATAGTTGAATTTTAATTAATTGTTCCAAATATAAATTTCTTTCTTCTTCTTCATTAGCCCACTTACTTATGGCATTGAATTCTTGCTCTAGCTTATTCCTATCGCTACTTATCGTTTTATGTAATTGTTCAAATGAATTTTCAAAATAATCATTAATTTGTATTTGCTTACTAATTTTGTCGTTTGTTTGAGTAAGATGGTTTGGTATGTTTTGCCTGTCCTCTTCGTCCATCGTACCAAATATCCATTTGGATAAACTACCTACACCGTTAATTAGTCCACGTCTCGGTCTGTTTCTTCTGGGTATTAAAGTTAATAATTTATTTCTAACGTCTAATAATTCTATTTGCAATAAGTCTCTAAAATTTGATTTCATTAATACAATATTGGCCGTCATTTCATTTAATATATCTTCTATTTTACTCACGTTTATTCTATGTATTACTATTTCCGTGTCCTTAACAATTTGTTCTTCTTTTATCTGAATATCCGTAAATCCGTTTTCGTCCTGTATTTTGGTCACATTTAAATTCGCTTTAGTTTGAGGTATCCACATTGCCATCAACAGCGTGAGGATCATTAATATCTGGGTTGCTCCTTATGTCTAACCGCTTTGTAGTTTTTAATAAATCCCTCTTTCCTTTTTTCGACATAGTTTTCCCTTTTTTCATTGACTCTAGCAATATTTTTCTTTTTGACTGATAGTAGGTTTTTCTTTACTAAATCCTGATCTACTTTATTCATCTGTACTTCGTTTGGTGTGCATTTTATCGTGGAATGAAACCTATCATTATAATTTCTGATAGCTTTATGCATAAGTTGTTTTACTGTTAATTCTTTATTCAATTTGTATAAAATTCTAAATTTTTCTGCTATTGTATTATGGAACCTTTCTATATCGGAATTTCCTGTATGACTGTTTGGTTTTGTTAAATGAATTTCGACATTTTCATTGTCCAGAAATTCTTTTATTCTCAAAGTTTTAAATTCATTATCCGCTACTATTTTCCTTGGTTTCCCTAATTTAGAAAAGTGGTCTTCCAATTGTTCAATAATCGTTATATGATTTCTATCATTTAGTGGGTACGCTGCACCAAATTTGGAAAATTTATCTATGACTGTTAAAAAATGATGCCCTTTTATAACGTAAGTGTCTACATGAATAATGTCATTCTTTTTTGTTGGAGTTTCAGTGAGATTAAACTTTGGTTTAACTGGATTTCTATCGTATTTTACTTCCTGACATATGTCGCATTGGTTAATTACTATTTGGATAAGTTCCAATAGTTTGGGATAATATATTTTATTTTTTATTTGGTTGTATGTTTGTTGTATACCTGAATGAAGGCTTTCTCTAACGTGATATAGCGATATTTGTTTTACTGCTTCTACTTCCGTTTCTACATCCTGTGCTCCCATTGTGCACTTGAAAAATTTTATATTTGAATCATTGGAAAACATTGAAATTAGTTTTTCTTGCACTATATTGTAGCTATGCTCAGAAATTTCGGAGTATATGCCTATAATCCCTTTTGTGATATAATTTCGGAATATTTCTCCTAATCTATCGAAATCGCTTTCTGCTATAAAAATTATTTTTTTTCCATGTAAACATTTAAATTCTTCTATTTTATTATTGGTCGAAATTATTTGTGTTTTATACTTATTTACAATTTCCTCTTTAATAAAAAAATGGTCCTGAAGGTTTTCTTCTGCTGAATGCATTGTTGCTATTGCAAGGGTGGAATAATAGATATGAAAAAAATGGAAACTAGAAGTAATTCGATTCGAAGCATCAGTGCCAAAAAGGAACCAAATATTGTATATACCGAAGATAAGGTGCCTGTCTACAATGTGACCTTTCAAACGCTACCAAGCAAAATTAATGGCACACTGATAAAACATTTTTTCCAAATTTGGGAAAATTAAGAATGTGCATATAACATATGGACGGACACGTGCAATGCCGACCCACTGCATCATTCAGTATTGGAATAAAGAAGGAGCAGGCGCAGCCTTGAAACAACGTAATCACTCACTCAGACGAGAACGTGTCACATTAAAAGCATGTCCTAGTTGGAAGCAGGGCAAAACGAAGTACCTTCTGTCATCATGCAAAGAGTCAGCGCATTCGCGCCTTGGCAACCAAGCCACTGTTGGCAGCAATAATTTCGAAATAGTAAAGGACTTCGTTTACCTGGGAACCAGCATTAATACCAACAATAATGTTAGCCTAGAAATCCGACGAAGAATCTCCTCCATCTCCATGGCGCGATATAGAACAGGTATATCATCATAAACCTCCTAAGAGATTTTTGCGCCAAGCTTCTCTTCCAATTTGTGGTGTGCCGATTTGAATTTTCCCTACAAATTGGTGGGACCTACAGTTTTTTGCCGACTCCGAACGGCATCTACAAAGGAGACGAATTTTTGCTGAGAAGCCTGTCATGGCAGAAATACACTCGGAGAGTTTGCCAAACCACTGCCGAGGGGCGACCCCGTTTTGAAAAACTTTTTTCAAATCACTTTTGATGTTACCTGTACCAGGGCTCGAACCATGGACCTTCGGTGTGGTAGGCCGGCAACACTACCTTCACACCACGGCGGCGACGAAGAATCACTCTTGCAAACAAATGCTACTTCGGACTGAGTAGGCAATTGAAAAGTAAAGTCCTCTCTCGACGAACGAAAATAACACTCTACAAGTCACTCATCGCACCCGTCCTGCTATATGGTGCAGAAGCGTGGACACTAACAACATCTGATGAGGCGGCTCTGGGAGTATTCGAGAGAAAGGTTCTTCGAAAGATTTGTGGACGTCTACGCGTTGGCGACGGCGAGTACCGAAGAAGATTTAATGATGAGCTGTATGAACTTTACGCAGACGCCGACATAGTTCAGCGAATTAAAACACAGCGGCTTCGCTGGCTAGGCCACGTAGTGCGAATGAGCGAAGATGCTCCAGCACAGAAGGTATTCTTATCGGCACCCGCCGGTGGAAGCAGAGGAAGAGGGAGACCACCACTCCGATGGAAGGACCAAGTGGAGACCGATTTGCGATCCCGCGGTGTTTCCAATTGGCGCCAGTTGGCGCAACGAAGAAACGACTGGCGAGCTATGTTGGACGGTCAAAATCGCCCAGGCGGTTAGATGACCATTTAAAGAAAGAAGAGGTTGGAAGCAACCATTCGACTATGAAAACTTTTTAATGGATAGCGATGTTAATTTGATAACACTTAATGACTACTGCGTAGAGATGATTTTTCAAAATCTTGATTTACATCATCAAATACGTTTGTAGTTAGGTCATCCACGTTTGGATCAAATATTTCATATGACGTCACAGTTCTACAACGCATTAGCTCAAAATCATGATGATGAGTTATTGGAATTAAAATTAACCGGCCAAGCGTACATACTGTTCCCAACCATTGCTACAAATATAGCACGCCTACATAAATTGCGTACACTTGGGTTGGGTGACAATGAATTTAATGTATCCAAGGGTTTATTAAAACTTATAGCTAGTAATCTTCCAGATCTGGAAGAAATTTGTCTACATTATTCCGCCCGCATTAAAGATAGACACTTACTGGCACTCAATTTGCGTAGGTGTCGGCATATTTCAGATGAATTGATTTGGAACATATTGGATATACTGCGGAATCGTGCATTAAAAGCGATATTTTAGAGCGTGATTCTTATAAAGAAAATCAACATTTACTGAAGTTATTATTCAATATCGAGAACCTTTGATGGGTCTCACTAGCGAAGTTAGTGCCTTTAATTGATCCAGTGCGGATAACTTCTGTTTTTTTTTTGTTCCCTCCATTTTTCTTGGTACAAAATTAATTAAAAGCTTCTTTGCCATATACACCTGCAACGAAAAGAAAGAAAGAAAACCATTAGTATTTGCATAAAACTATATGTACATATGCTTACACATTTTTTTGGTTCCTAGTAATTTGCGCTGCTACCGAATCGATACAGAGTTTCGGGCAGCGCTAACAAATACTTACCTTCTCCAGATATTGTCCATGCGCCGGCCAGGCGATCCTCCATATCCGCAGCTCTATGTTGCCTATGCTAACCTGAAAAAGAAGAAAAAATTAGGTTATATACAGTTTAAAAATAAAAATATGCAATTTTACTACTTACCCTTGACTGCTGTTGCCCACGCGAAACTTGTCGTGGAGAGCAAGGGGCGAATTTTTAAAAAAAGACTTAAAACAATTGAAAACGAATGAACTTATTCTGGAGATACTCAAATCCAAACTGAATTCTTTTCTTTATTCAATATCAAAAGAAAGTGTAAATGAACAATGGTAAAAGTGCTTATTACTAATTAACGTGAATTGTTTACTTAAATTTGCAATGCTTAATCTAGCTATAATTTTGTATTGGGCCGGATGTTGTTTGCTATTTAGTTGCATTATAGTTAACAAGAATTGGACAATATTAATTGTTGTTGACTCTACATTTTATTTATTAATTATTGGACCGGAAGTTACTTTTACTTATTTTGTTATACTTAATATGAATTTGTCGATATCGTCTGGTGCTGAGTCTGCACTTACATAAGTTGACGAATTAATGGTAGTTGGGGGGTTATTGGCATTATACTTAACTACTCCCCCTTTTAGATTAGAATTCTCCTGGATTCTACTGTTTAATTGAATTTTTATATATCTGTGTTTAAGTACAATAATCAATATTAGAGTTATTATGAGAAAAAAAATTGCTACGTTGCATATATAAGATATTTTACTATGATATTTTAGATTAAAAATTCTTTTGACATTTATTTTGCTTTCTTCTACTACTTCATCAAATGTAATTTTTTTTTAAAAATTTGTATTTATTTCATATTTCATGCTTACAATATTTTCTTGTGAATCTTCAGTAGAGTTTAAAAAGTAGTAATCTTTGATTTTAATTCGTGTATATTATCAAATTATTATCATTTATTAATATTTCATCTTCCGTACATGTTTGATTTATTAATAGATTCTCTGCGTTTTTTACAATTATTTTATATATATCTAATTCTATAATTTCCAGCTCTTTATTTTTGATTGTTTGACATGAATTCTTTATTACACAATTTGTTGCTTGTTTCATAGTTGTTAATTGCTTATTTTCTTCAAATTTATACATTTTGCTATTATATTCAAATATTTTTTCAATGTTTGAATCTATTTCATTATGCTCTTTATTGGGTATTGGGATGATGTATCTAACTTTAACATTTACAAAATTTGTTGGTACTTTGATTCCAAATATTACATTTGTGTTATTAAAGAGAGCTGTTCCTAATTGCATGTACTTTAACTTTGTATAATCAATATCGTATTTTATTATTTCCTCGCTCGTCAAAATATTAGGGTGCCAGATATTGTACTTTGATGCTACTATGTTGTCTTGAATGTGTTCAATTTTACTTTTTAATAGTTGAATTTTAATTAATTGCTCCAAATATAAATTTCTTTCTTCTTCTTCATTAGCCCACTTACTTATGGCATTGAATTCTTGCTCTAGCTTATTCCTATCGCTACTTATCGTTTTATGTAATTGTTCAAATGAATTTTCAAAATAATCATTAATTTGTATTTGCTTACTAATTTTGTCGTTTGTTTGAGTAAGATGGTTTGGTATGTTTTGCCTGTCCTCTTCGTCCATCGTACCAAATATCCATTTGGATAAACTACCTACACCGTTAATTAGTCCACGTCTCGGTCTGTTTCTTCTGGGTATTAAAGTTAATAATTTATTTCTAACGTCTAATAATTCTATTTGCAATAAGTCTCTAAAATTTGATTTCATTAATACAATATTGGCCGTCATTTCATTTAATATATCTTCTATTTTACTCACGTTTATTCTATGTATTACTATTTCCGTGTCCTTAACAATTTGTTCTTCTTTTATCTGAATATCCGTAAATCCGTTTTCGTCCTGTATTTTGGTCACATTTAAATTCGCTTTAGTTTGAGGTATCCACATTGCCATCAACAGCGTGAGGATCATTAATATCTGGGTTGCTCCTTATGTCTAACCGCTTTGTAGTTTTTAATAAATCCCTCTTTCCTTTTTTCGACATAGTTTTCCCTTTTTTCATTGACTCTAGCAATATTTTTCTTTTTGACTGATAGTAGGTTTTTCTTTACTAAATCCTGATCTACTTTATTCATCTGTACTTCGTTTGGTGTGCATTTTATCGTGGAATGAAACCTATCATTATAATTTCTGATAGCTTTATGCATAAGTTGTTTTACTGTTAATTCTTTATTCAATTTGTATAAAATTCTAAATTTTTCTGTTATTGTATTATGGAACCTTTCTATATCGGAATTTCCTGTATGACTGTTTGGTTTTGTTAAATGAATTTCGACATTTTCATTGTCCAGAAATTCTTTTATTCTCAAAGTTTTAAATTCATTATCCGCTACTATTTTCCTTGGTTTCCCTAATTTAGAAAAGTGGTCTTCCAATTGTTCAATAATCGTTATATGATTTCTATCATTTAGTGGGTACGCTGCACCAAATTTGGAAAATTTATCTATGACTGTTAAAAAATGATGCCCTTTTATAACGTAAGTGTCTACATGAATAATGTCATTCTTTTTTGTTGGAGTTTCAGTGAGATTAAACTTTGGTTTAACTGGATTTCTATCGTATTTTACTTCCTGACATATGTCGCATTGGTTAATTACTATTTGGATAAGTTCCAATAGTTTGGGATAATATATTTTATTTTTTATTTGGTTGTATGTTTGTTGTATACCTGAATGAAGGCTTTCTCTAACGTGATATAGCGATATTTGTTTTACTGCTTCTACTTCCGTTTCTACATCCTGTGCTCCCATTGTGCACTTGAAAAATTTTATATTTGAATCATTGGAAAACATTGAAATTAGTTTTTCTTGCACTATATTGTAGCTATGCTCAGAAATTTCGGAGTATATGCCTATAATCCCTTTTGTGATATAATTTCGGAATATTTCTCCTAATCTATCGAAATCGCTTTCTGCTATAAAAATTATTTTTTTTCCATGTAAACATTTAAATTCTTCTATTTTATTATTGGTCGAAATTATTTGTGTTTTATACTTATTTACAATTTCCTCTTTAATAAAAAAATGGTCCTGAAGGTTTTCTTCTGCTGAATGCATTGTTGCTATTGTTTCGTTATCTTCTAAATTATTTCTTCATTTATACCTGATTGTAAATAATTTTGATTTAAAACAGTAATTTTGTGATCCTTTTCATTAAAATTTCCTTCTTCCGCGTTATCTGTATTATTTTCTAGTCTACTTAAAAAATCTGCTACTTGGTTTTCTTTCCCTTTCAGATACTCTATTATGAAATCGTATTCGCCTAACTTTAGAAGCCATCTTTGATGTCTTGGTGACATATCCTTTCCTTTATATTTGGTATGAAGAAATTTTATTGGTTGGTGATCAGTTAAAATTGTAAACTTTTTTCCGTATAGATATGGTCTTAAGTAGTTCACACTCCATATAATGGCTAAAAATTCTTTGTCCGTTGCGGAGTAGTTTTTCTCGTGGTTATTAAGCGTCCTTGAAATGAAACACACTGGGTGTCCTTCTTGTGATAATACGGCGCCTAATGCATAGTTTGAAGCGTCAGTTGTTAATGTAAATGGTTTGTCAAAGTTAGGGTATCGCAAAACTGGGTGGGTACTAATTAAAGTTTTTAGTTTTTCGAATGCCTCTATATAAGTTGGGTCCTTTAAATTAATTTTCACATTTTTTTTTCAAATATTTCGTTATAGGTTGGGCTATCTTTGCATAATCTTTAATAAACTTTCGATAATAACCCGTAATACCTAAGAAACTTTTTATTTGTTTTTCTGTTTCCGGCAATTTTAACGTTTCTATTACTTTAATTTTATCAGGGTTCGGTTTTAGTCCTTCCTCTGTCAAAATATGTCCCAAGAATTCCGTCTCCTTTTTCATAAAATTACATTTGTCTATTTGCACTTTTAAATTAGCCTTTTCTAGGACTTTGAAAATTTCCGTTATTGTTTGAACATGTTCTTGTAGGGATGTACTAAAAATTAAGATGTCATCAAGATATACTACGCATGTTTTATTAATAAAGTCACGTAAAGTTTCGTTCATCAGTCTCTGGAATGTTGCAGGTGCGTTTTTCAGTCCGAATGGCATTCTAATAAATTCATATAGGCCATGTGGTGTGGCGAATGCCGTCTTTTCCCTATCTTGTTCTCGTATTAGGATTTGATGATAGCCCTTTGCTAAGTCTAGTGTTGTAAAATATTGGGCTTTTCCTAACTTGCCTAGGATTGACTCAATGTTGGGAAGTGGATATTTGTCGTCTATGGTTACTTCGTTCAACTTTCTGTAATCTATGACAATCCTGTATTTTCGTTCTCCTGAATTATCCATCTTTTTGGGTACAACAATTAGTGGGCTAGAGTATCGTGAACGACTTTTTCTAATAATCCCTTGTTCTTCCATTTCCCTTATTTGTTTTCTAACCTCTGCTTCATGTTGAGGGGATATCTGTATAATTTGTTCCTCTGTCGTAGTCCTGATTTCATGTACAACCTTCGTTGTGTTTGTTAACTGATCACCTTCCTTAAAAAATAAGTTTTTGAATCTTTTTATAATTTTTCCTATCTCTACTTTTTCTTCTTTGTTTAAATGTTCAAGATTTATTCTGCTCCAATCAAAATCTTTTGCTTCTAAGGTCTGAATTTCAAGATTAGTATATGGATTGCTTTCAAGAAAAGTAATCTTTTCATTAAGTATTATACATCCATCTACTAAATTAATTGTTGTATTAAACCAATTCAATAAATCAATTCCTATAATAAAGTTATATTTTCTTCCTCTTAATGAAGTTACTTTCCATTTAATTTTTGCCTAATTTGGTAGGTTAAATTCCCTAGGTGCTTCTGTCAGCACTTCATATTTAATTACATCATTTTTCGTTATTGTGCTAAACGCATTCGGTTTCTTTAATAAAACTTTTTCAAAATTATTTATACTGCTATCTATTAGGCTTATACTTGCTCCTGTGTCAATTAGAGCTTTATATTCATTTTTTCGAAACCTGAGTGTTATGGTGGGAAGACAGTCCGAGCTGGTCCCTCGAAAAAATTCTGCTCATCTGCATTTTGAATTTGATTAATTTCCTTTTCATAATATTCATAATTATTCAAATCTTCCTGATTTCTTTCTTTTTCATAATATTTGCAATTATGTACTTCTTCTTTTCTTTCTTTTTTATAACATTCACAATTATTTAATTCTTTTTTTCTTTCAATTTTTTCTAAATTATCAACCTCCATAGGATCCGCACGGTCTTGCCTAGGTTGATTCCAGCGATTTTGGCCGGAATTTGTCCTAGGGTGTCCTACCTCTTGTGGGCCCCTATGGTATTGACCTGAATTATTTTGATACCCTTTATTTTGGTAATTATATTGAGGACTCTGCCTCCTTTGTAATGACATATTTTCTCTATTCTGATATGCATTTTGTTGATTTTGCTTCACTTGCCCTGAGTTACCTGTCCTATTAAAGTATGCTTGATTCTGCCTAACATTACCTGAATTTTGTTCCATATTTTTGCTATTGAACTGTGGGGTTTGATTGTAATTCCTATAGTCAGTATTTTGATTTCTCTTTGGCCATTCTCTATAGTGTGGTTTTCTTCTCTTCTATTTATTTTTCGGTATTCTGGCCTTATGCAAGTATCCTCGAATCTGCTTTGGTTCATGATTGATATGACTTGGCCTAGATCCCTACACTCATAGATTTTGTCCAATAGGGTCCCTTGTGTCATTTCTTTTGTTGTGTTTACTAGTAAACTATCTATGTTTGTAAGATCAATGCCCTGACCACCCCTATAATAAACAATTAACTCATCTGACTTGTACTTAATTTTTTGGATCTCTATCGCTAATTCACTTACCGAATTTACCCTCAGTGAGGTAATTTTTCTATAGATCTCGTGTGGCTCCGTGTCTGGTTTGCACCGCATCTTCAGAGTTTCCTTTATGCACCTCCAGTCATCTGGTTGTGGGATGTTTATTATTGCATTTTTCGCTTCTCCTTGTACCACCTTGTAGAATATTATTCTTGTTGCTTCTTTCTTTAAGTCGTCGTCTGTTATTGTAGACAGTAGGTACTCACTACTGCTGAAAAATGAGTTAACTGATACATCTCCGTATCCTGTGAAGATTGGCAATTGGGCTATGTTTTTGAATAGGCGATCTGTCCTGTTGTAATCAGGAGTTTGTCTGCGTTGTAACTCAATATAGGCGTTTCTCAGCTGTTCTAATTGTTGCTCCCTCCTGGCGAGCTCTTCCACCAATTCTAAAGGCGGAATTTGAGGTTGGTCCTGAGCCATTCTCCTCGTATCAAATTCTTGCTGTCTTCTTTATGTAATTTTGCCTCTTACTTTGTGGGTGGCGGCTTAAATTTGTTATTAAGCCACTGCACTGCCACTTTATTTTCAATTTCAAATTTATACGATTATGGGTGGTGGCTATAATTCAATATTATGCCACTGCACTGCCACTTTTTTGTAGAATTTGTTTGTGGATAGCAGTTTTATAATCACTGTTACACTTACTACCACTTTTTTCTTTTTAGAGTTTGTTTCAGTTTTTGTGGATAGCTGTTGGTAGTCACTGTTTCACTAGCTGACACTCTCTTTTTTTTTTTTTTTTGAAATTGTTCGTATCACGATCCTTTTCTTATTAGTTAAAGGACTAAAGACTGCGCCAAACTTGTCGTGGAGAGCAAGGGGCGAATTTTTAAAAAAAGACTTAAGACAATTGAAAACGAATGAACTTATTCTGGAGAGACTCAAATCCAAACTGAATTCTTTTCTTTATTCAATATCAAAAGAAAGTGTAAATGAACAATGGTAAAAGTGCTTATTACTAATTAACGTGAATTGTTTACTTAAATTTGCAATGCTTAGTCTAGCTATAATTTTGTATTGGGCCGGATGTTGTTTGCTATTTAGTTGCATTATAGTTAACAAGAATTGGGCAATATTAATTGTTGTTGACTCTACATTTTATTTATTAATCATTGGACCGGAAGTTACTTTTACTTATTTTGTTATACTTAATATGAATTTGTCGATATCGTCTGGTGCTGAGTCTGCACTTACATAAGTTGACGAATTAATGGTAGTTGGGGGGTTATTGGCATTATACATAACTCGCGTGCCGGAAACCAAAGAAATAATGAATTGTTTAAATTCTTTCTGCTACACCAGGGCAGAGAAAATTGGAACAATGAATTTCTTTCTATCTTTTTCACAATTTTGCAAAATCGTGAGTACGCACATATATGTATGTGTGCAAATCTTCAACCATCACGCCATGCGAGCTCTCATTTACTCGCAAAAAATTTGCTAGCAATGTATATATGTATATATGCATAATTTTACCATCACGCTAGTGATGCTATATTTTAGTCAGCGGGTACCGAAGTCCCGATCTGCCAAAATCGGTACCATTCACTGCGGGATCAATAGGGTAACGAAATCTACATTCGTACCCGATCAGCGAAGATGCCGCTTATAATAAAATACGAAATAAATTATAAATAATAAATTTTCACACAAAAGGTTTGGAAGAATTTGTTTTTCAACGTAAGAAAATTTTTTTGTTGTTATTCATTTTTCTCAGGGTTTGTGTTTTTTGTTTTCGGACGGGCCAGGACTGTTTTGCCCACAAAACAACAAAAAGTAAACCCTAACAGTCACCACATTCTCACTCTCTACCCAGTTCGGTACCGAAAGAAGCGAAAATGTCGCTGTGTGCACGGCACTAACGCCACTTATGACGGCGACCATGCAAGTAGGAATAAATCTCTGCATGAGCGCCAGTGGCGAATCGAAATACAAGGTGATCAACGTAATCAACTTGTCGCTACCGTGCCGTGTGGGAAAAAATAACCAATTCCCATGTACGAATAATATGCACTGTCATTATAAAATTTCGCCATAGATCAGAATAATGCCACATTATTTGGCATTTATAAACTCCGAACGAGGTCGCTCGTATATGGGCGTCCATACAAATATACAAATATTCAAGGGGATTTTTTTTGTTTCTTTCTTTCTCTTTTCTGTAGTATGACTCGCTACGCATCCTTGCGTAAGAGGGCCGAACGCCTAGCCGCCCGGTACCCAAAGCCATGCCCGTTGTGTGGCGAGAGCCACTCACTGCGTGCGTGCACCCGATACCAGGGGATGGAACCTCTGCAGCGCCTCAAGGAGGTTACCCGGGCGGGCTATTGTGACAACTGTTTGTCGATGGTCCACATTGCCAGGGACTGCACAAGCGACGTCAGATGCCGACGATGTGGTGGAAAACAACACACCACCCTCCATCTTCCCATGGACGACCCACAACACACGCCCACGGACGATCAAGCACGCGCGCCTACGCCCTATAAGAGTTGGGCCCAACAAATGGACGAGGCCGAACTGGAAGCAGCTACATTGGACGCGATGGAGGAGGAGATGCTGTCCCTCCATGCATCGGAGACAGCTTGGTCGCCAGAAGGCGAGATCACCGAGCCGTTACCGGAACCACGGCCGTTCCGACCGGCAGAAGGGGTATCGGACTCACTGCCGTTCCGGCCCCTTCTAGCCCACGAGCGGCGCGCCTTCCAACGGCATACCCCGCGCTCACCACAACGCAACACCAGTGATGCCGGACATCACAGCAACACATCCAACCGGACCCCACGACGCGCCCACCGACATAGTGGCACACGTCGACTGGCCACTCAGCCGCGCCAGCGACTTCTCACCAATAATCGCCGCACACCTACAGGCGAGCGAAGACTGGCCTCCCAGCCGCGCCAGCTCCGCACCAACGATCCCATTGACGGTAGACTGGCCCTACAGCCGCGCCAGCTACCACAAACTACTGGTTTCCGGGACGGTCTCAGCCGCGCTCTCGCCCGGGTGGGTCCACCGCTACGCCCCATGATTGCTCTTGCGCCAACCGCGATCGTGAAACTGGAAGCCGGGGGGGACTACGGCGCATCGGTGCGCTTCTCGATGCATGCTCCCCTCGAACAGTCATCGACCGCGGGCTGGCGGAAGAGCTAGGGCTGCACACCACCTACTCGGGCGGAGAGCGCGGTTGTTTGCTCCGAATCCGCGGCAACCACGGGAACAATAAAACGGTCACGGCCCACGCATTGTGCGTGAACCATATGCGCCGAATAAGGCCGGTGCACAACGCGGACGCCCAGATTGCTGTTCCGTACCAGCACATCCGGTTGGCAGATCCAAATTTTTACAAGGCGGCGCCGATACAACTCGTGCTCGGGGGCGACGTCTATGCCGACGTCGTAACCTCGGGCACGCTACCATCGTCTTTCGGCTCCTTGCTTGCCCAAAGCTCTATTTTTGGCTTTGTGCTGTCGGGGGCCTGTAGCATGTAAGAGTAGATTTTAGCGTCAAATTACCATATTTTTTTTTCTTCTTTTTCTTGTTTTATTTAATAAAAATAAATATAAACCATTTCCTGGCAAGAAATATACAGCGTTCTTATTTTTTAAAGTTTCTTCCTCCGATTTCTTAGCTCTAGGTGCGATACGATGGAGCCACCAAACTTCAAACGGCAGTTCGGAGGCATTCGACTGGGACAGCGCCAGCCGGCACTCATCATCCTAGTTTAAGTCCTTAGCTTAAGAGGATGCGCGGTGGGAAATCCTGTGGCGGGGTAAGATGTTGCGTATCGCAAGGGGGCCGGCATGTTTAGGCGAGATGCCTAAAGTCTTAAAAAATGTGCCACCCTAATGTGACTTTTGCGCCCTTCCAATCACTAACACCAACCCACCCACCTGTGTGGGCATGCATGCATATTCCTGTTTTGTCAGCACACATATACATGCATAGGGGTGTGAATGTGTGGGTTCACCTCCCCTTAAAACCGGAGGATAATTTTCAGGTTCAACGGTTGTCCTCGATTGCAAAACCGTCTACTTTTTCAGAGACAGTCGACACGACCACATCACGGCCACCCCAGGATTTTCAACCAACGTCATCAAGAATTAACTCAAGGTAAAACTCATTTGTAATTACAGTTTTTCTTTCTACACAATAAACTGCCAATTTGTTATAACGAGAAATCTCGTTTTTTTCTTATTTCTTTTATATTCAAAATCACAATTCGACCGCGGTGCTTTTGAGCCACGGCCGCTCCAGCGAAGCACCATTGTCGACTTTTGTTCACCTTGTGTTACACCAAAACATACAAATATGTACTGGTAGTTATGGACTATTTCAGCAAATGGGCAGAAGTGTACCCTATTACAAATCAAGAGGCAGAAACCAAAGCAGAAGTATTCACTAACAATTGGTGCACCGATTAAGTTACGATCTGACCAAGGACAGGAATTTCGAATGAGCTATATTCCATGCAATGTGAGAGACATTGGGCATTCGGAAAACTCTTACTACTGCACTGCCACCTCAGTCAGATGGCATGGTGGGACGATTCAATAAAACATAGGAAGAACACCTAAGGAAAGTATTGAATAGGTTCCAGAAGGATTGGGATACTCACATCTCCTTGTTCCTGATGGCATATCGCTCTTCAGTACATGAGGCAACAGGTCACACTAATGCAAAAGTAATTTTTGGAAATAATCTTCGGTTTCCTGCTGACTTCAAGTTTAGAATAAATTCTGATGCAGGAATTGCAGGAAATGCTTGGGAATCTACTATCGTCTTGGAAGAGGAATGAGAGAAATGCATGACGTTGTGAGAAAACGGGCAGAGACCTGAGAGAGTGATGAAATGAACGGCAGCTACAACAAAGCAATAAATTCAGAAGGATTTATGGATAGAGGCTTAGAGCTGCTATACAACCCACAACGTAAGAAATGTTTTTCCCCGAAAATGCATTGTAAATGGGAAGGCCCATACAAAGTTATTAAACGGTCTAACGCATAAAAACTAGTGGAAGGCCAAGAAATAAGATGACGGTATTCCATCTGGAAAGGCTAGCTGCATTTGGTTCGGGCAATGTGTCTGGTAGTGACGATTAGACGTAGGTGGAGGGCAGTGTGGTGAAAGTGTTCAAGGGTGTACCATCCCTAACTCAATAATACTCCCACCACTAAGATAGTATTAGTGTTGACGAATTCGAGGCAAAGAGTAAATGCTAGATCTGAAATTGTTCCTTTCGTCTTTGATGTTTAAATCTTTTCTATGAATATTATGTTATGTACTTGTAATTGGATGTTTTATTCTAGTATTAATGTTATTTGAATGTTATGCAATTGGTTGTACTAAAAAAGACAGAAATTATGTCTTATTGTACTAATGCTTATAACCAAATAAATCGAAATTGAAGAACCATATCACAATTCCATACATTTACAATATAATTTAAACTTTCAAAGCGATTTACTGAAAAATTAAACAAAAATACTTTTTTTTTGCTCTTATTGCCACAAAAAGAAAACATACAAATACAAAAGTTGGAGAATAAGATGCTAGGGATCAAAAATGAAAGAATCATATAGCCTCAAACGATAATTTGTACACGGTGCTTTTGTTCCCAAATAATAAAGGTATTGACGAAAAAACCACACTCATTTCAAACTATTTTCCATTGGAAGCCAAAGTTTCAGATTACTACATAGTTCATTTTACTCCAACATAGCTTTGTATATTGCTGATATGGGGGAATTTTCAGTAACTCATAACTTGAGTTTCAATGAGCTGTCCAGATCCGGATCACGCTCAAGATCTCTCCGGAACGATACGGATCAGTTGTATGAGAGTTGTTTGTGTATATACGTGTGTTTACATATGTATGCCTATGCTACTAAAGAAATAAGAGTTGGCTCTCAAAAAATCTACTACAAAAAACTAAACTTCTATACGGATCAGAAATTGATCCAGAAACTTATTGGGATTATTGGAACGCGTTTATGGTCAGAGCTCGGAGTTTTATGTTTTTTAATATGGTAAAAATATGGAAAAGGGAATGTAGTATCCAGATCGAAGTTGTTCAATAAAGTTTATTAAGGGACTAACTGGGAAGTTTCTAATTAAACGGTCTCTATCATTGAGCATTTTTCCTCGAAATATAAATGGTATTGAGGAGTTATAAATCGCGTAGCGAATAGCCGCACTGCATGACTGCTGATGTCCACTCTGCACCTACGTATATACGTACATCGGCTGCGCACATGATAAATGCCTGCTTTCCCAACATTAATAATATCCACTGTTTCACGTTAATACAGATAACTTTATAACTTTATTAATAAATATAAACTTATTAACGATCGGTTTAATTATACTTTTTAGCACGGCAATTTAAATAATTCTCCTTGCACGAGATCAGATGTGGCGCGGTTGGTGGTAGAACAAATTATGAATTGCCCCGCCAATCGTCGCCCACGCTAAACCAACGTTCGATGCATCCCTGCACATATTTTGCATTGCTGACAAATGTAAGCACAATTGGTAATGCCAAAATATGTACAGAGGTGCAACGACACGTTAGTGTTGGTAAACGTGTGCGGGCGTACCAACTAAAAAGTTGGATGCATACGCAATCGCACTACACCACCCTTCCTAATGAAAAGGAGAATATGACGAGTTGACCACCCTCGTCATATTCTTCTTGTCCACCACATGACTTAAAATTGTTTTGATTGAAGGAATGTATGATATTAGGGTGTTCCTCCCCTTTTTTTTCATTCGTTCAATCAGAACAATTTTTTTTGAAAAATTTACTATTACATTAAGAATTCAATTACTTACATGTAGTTTGTTTCCTTATTTCTATTGTCTTAATCTAAGTATAATTAGTTATTTGAATTAATACATATATATGTTTATGCATGCAAGAAAATTAATTTTGGTCTTTTTTACATGCCAATTAATGTGTGGAAAATAATTATAATTGCTTATTTATACATATATGACGCAGATATGATACAATTTTTGTTTTCGTAAAATTTTGTTTTGCATGCTAATTGAAATGTATCTTAAAAAAATTCTTACAGTTAGTTTTGTTTTAGTGCATTAATAAAATTTTAAATTTGAGATTTCATGCTTTAATATTTATTAGAGTAAAAAAAATTAAACTAGTTAAAGTTAATTTGTAAATTTAGATAAAAAATTTTAATTTACCTTATTGACTCTGTTTTTGTGAACGGTTTTTTCCTTTTTATTCATTTCATCAAAAACCGTGACATTAACTCCATCAATTTTTGTGACTATATATGGTCCTTGGTAAATATTTTCGTGTTTATTTCTAGGTTCTTTTTGTACTACTACTTTATCGTTAATATTAATAGTTAACGGACGCGCCCTCTTATCATATGAATCCTTATTTTTAATTTTATGTTTATTAATTAAATTTTTAGCTAATTTATGTGTTTTTTGTAATCTATATTTTACCTCTTTTGCATAATTTTCAACATTGTAAATTGGATCGATTTGTTCCTTTTTTACTTCATTTGGTAAAGTAACATTTTTACCGAAAACTAATTCATAAGGAGTAAATCCATTATCGAAAACCGTACTAGCTGTTGTATTATGCAAAAATGTAAAATATTTTAAATAAACGTCCCCCTCGGGAAAATTATCATCTAGAAAAGCTCTTAAATATTCATTAAACACCCGGTGATTTCTTTCAATTGTACCTAGGGTTTCATGATGGTAAGCTGTAGAAAAGTTATGTTCGATTTTTAGGAGTTTCGTTAATTCAGAAAAAATTTCATTTTTGTACTCGGTTCCTAAATCGGTTTTAATTGATTTCATTATGCCATAAATGAGGATGAAGCCTTCAAAAATGGCAGTTGCAATTGTTTTTGCAGTCTTATCAGGGATGGATATTGTAACTAGGTATTTGCTCAGGTCGCACATAATGGTAACCGCGAACCTATTCCCATTATTAGACTCAGGCAAAGGTCCTATTGTATCTATAACTACGATATCGAATGGTTTACAGGGTGTTGGTGTAAGCACCAAATTTTCTTTTGTTTTTGGCTTTACTTTATTTAATAGACATTTTTCGCAATTTTTAACGAATTTTACGATATCTCGTGTCATATTTTTCCAAAAATATTTTGTACGTATTTTTGCGTAAAGCTTTTTATTTCCGCAGTGTCCACCTGATATCGGATCATTGTGGTAAATTTCCATTAATTTAAGTTTTTTGTCGTTATCCGTGACTGTTTCGACAGGCTCTATTAAAATTATTTGTAAATGCTTTAAAATTGAATTCCCTGTATTTTTAAAATTTGTAATAGAAAAATATTTAAATAACTGATCGTCTTTTTGCCATTCTGCTTGCTTAATATTGCGATTACCAGCCTCTTTTTCAAGCTTCAAAAGTAATTCATCTAATTGCATTATTTTGTTAGTGCACGCAATATTAAGTAACTCGAGTTTTTTATGTTTTAAATGCGCATATATTTTTAAATTTATTTTATTATTACCGTTGTCATGACATATTTGGCTTTTTATCCTAGGGATTTTCTTTGAAAAATTATATGAAAATTTGTCGAAAACTTGTAATTTAATATTTTCCTCGTTTGTGACTTCAGCTTGCTGTATTTGTTCTTGTTTTTTCGTCATAGACCTCGTCTGTACTGCTAAAATTTGATTATTTGAATTTTTAAGTTCCTGAATTGAAATTCGCGATAATGCGTCTGCACCTACATTAGATTTTCCTTTAATATATTCTATAGTAAAATTGTATTCTGATAGTTCAAGCCGTATACGTGAAAGTTTTGAAGAGGGGTCTTTCATGTTGAACAGATAAACTAAAGGACGATGATCGGATTTTACGGTAAAGTGAGTCCCGTAAATGTATGGTCGAAATTGTTTTATTGCAAAATAAATTGCTAAAAGTTCAAGTTCAATTATTGCTTTTTTCTGTTCTGAGTTATTGAATGTTTTTGATGCGAAGCAAATTGGTAAATCGTTGCCATTGTGGGTTTGACTCAAAATGGCACCGCAACCAATTTTCGAAGCATCAACTGTAACTATGAATTCTTTTGTGAAATCTGGATATTGGAGAATTTTAGGTGAAATTAAAGATTTACGGAGTTTTTCAAAAGCAATTTCGCAAAAGTTGTCCCATTTAAATTCTACTTTCTTCCTGGTAAGCTTGTTCAAAGGTGCTGCTATTGATGCAAAATTTGGTATAAATCTTCTATAGTAGTTAGCAAATGCTACGAATCTGCGAACTGCGTCTTTATCGCATGGTTTAGGGTATTTTTTAATTGCAACAATTTTTGAATCATCAGGCAGCAGGCCTTTGGACGAGCATTTATGACCAAGGAATGTGACTTCTGAACGCATGAAATTGCATTTTAAAGGATTTAAACGTAAATTGAACTTTTTGCATGTTTGGAAAACTTTTTCTAAATTTTTGAGATGGTGAGTCTCGCTACACCCAATAACTATTACATCGTCAACATATAAAAAAGCTTGATTTGGGGAAATACCCGAAAAGGCAATAGACATCATTCTGGAAAATGAGTTGGGAGCGACGTTTAGTCCGAAAGGTAAAACTTTCCAACGAAAAGCACCACGATCGGTACTGAAGGAAGTGATGTCTCTAGAATTTTTATGTAAAGGAATTTGATGAAAACCGGAATATAAATCTAATGTGGAGAAGTATTTTGCTCTTCCGAGATTATCTAAAATGTCGTCTACGCGCGCTAGTGGAAATTTATCAGCTATTAATTTTTTATTTACCGCTCTAAAGTCAATGCACATTCTATAAGATTTTTGGCCAGTTGGGTCCTTTTTAGGAACCAAAATCAAGGGACTATTGTAATTTGAGTAACTTTCTTCAATTAAATCATTTTTTAGCAAATTATCAACCTGTTTATTTATTTCAGTACGCTGTGAGTATGGAAGTCTATAATTTTTAATGTATACCGGTGTCCTATCTGTCAATCTAAGTTTTTGTTCGTAAAAATTATTTAAAGTCATCAAGTCCGTCTTTAGGGCAAATATATCGGAGTATTTTAAGCATAAATCAAGAAGTTCGTCTTTTGCGTACGTCGGCATTTGTTTTAATAAAATTGATTTAAGTTCTTCTAAACGTTCTGGATCATCTAATGCTTTATTAATTTTGTAAATATGGAAATTGTTAATATCTTCTGTTTTAATATTCAAATCTTTAATGTACTTTACTTCGTCTGTTGTATTAATTACTTTTAAAATCGGATTTTTAGTGTCTGCTATGCATTTGGCTGTAAAAACGCCATCAGAAATCTCAATAGAATCAACAAAAACTGGATTTTTGGAATTACCTAAATTGAAAATACGGAAAACTTCGCACCTTGGTGGAATTGTTAAACTATTGCTAGATGTGCTATGTAAAATTGAAACTTTAACCCTATCTGTCCCATGAAAAATTTGTATTGTGTCGTTTGAGTAGTTTATTATGCATTTGTTTGCTTTTAGAAAGTCTTTGCCGAGTATGCCGTCTGAAGGTATATTGAAACTGTCATCAACTACATGGAGAGTATGCGGAATTAAAATGTTTGTTACTATTAAGTTTGAATCTATTGTGCCTAATGTAGTAATTGTCTCGGATGTTACGCCTGTTATATTAATAATATTTCTGTTATCTAATGCTGAAATTGTCGACAAACTGGAAATTTTAATAAGTGAAATATCTGCCTGCGAGTCTACTAGAAACGTACATGTTTTGTCGGAATCGGTAACTTTTACTTCGATGAAGTCGGAATAGTTTAAATTTAGACAATATATTGATTGGAAATTATTTAGTTGCTTAGCTCTGGCTCCCTCAGTGTTCGCGACTGAGGGGCTTCGGCGTTTAAAGCCCTAACATTGGCAGAATTCCTAGTATTTGAATTTTGGTTATTGGTATTTGTTCTATTTGCGGACCGACGATTATTATTATTGTTGTAATTATTTGGCCGATTTGTGCCCCTATTGGAATTGCTATTTCGAAAATTTGAATTATTCTGTCTATTTGAATTACCGTTAAATCTAAAATTATTGTTGTTTTGCCTGAAATTATTACTGAAATTATTGTTACTTCTAAAATTCCCTCTAAAACTTGATCTTATAGGACGTGACCGAAAAGCTAACACTTGCCGTTCCTTTACCTCCTGTTCGCGCTCTATTATCATCTTCGCTACAACGTCCTTTGAATCTTTGAATGTGGTTGACGCCAGGATAGATTTTACCATATCCGAACGGCTATTGAGTCTGCAAACACTTATGGTTTGTTCAACCGCCATCTCATGAGCCTTTGACTGTGTCATACCTTCAATGATTAAAGAACGTTCCAGCGAATCCGAAAGCTCTTCTACTTGTTTTGAAAATTCTGAAAAATTGTTATTATTTACTCTCAAAGCTGCGATTTTACCCGCGACAACTTTCGAGTTGTCTGGTTTTATTTTACCGCGTAACGCTTCTTTAATTTGGCTGACTGAATTTATTTCCGTTGGTAAGGATTCGCGAGCTTTGCCTTCGAGTTTGGATTTTAAAAATGCAATGAAAGTAGGAGTTAAAGTATCGTCAGATAATTCTTCTAATAATTCAATTTTATCTATAAATGAGGCAAGTGCTAACGGGTCTCCACTGTAATTTTCTCGCATAATCGAGGCACACGTACTAATAAAAGATTTTTTCTGCTCTGTTGTGGCCATGATTGTAGCGTTCAGACTCGGAGTTGGAAAAGAAAAGTCTTGCTCTGCGTTTTTGAAATCGAAATCTTGCTCTGAATTTTTGGGATCTGAATTTTTGGAATCTGAATTTTGGGAATCTAAATTTTGTTCTAATTTTTGGGAATTTGAATCTGGATCTGAATTTTTAGAGACTACTTTACTGTTTCTCAGTTCCATATGAATTGAAGCGAAAAGATGAAACTTAAAATTTTATTGGAGCAAGATATGTGGAATTTATTTGTGAAGATTGATTTGAAATTATGATTGAAAATTGGGTAGTGATTGGATTAAAGTAATTGAAGGTTTGTAATTTGGAAAATTGTTTGAAATTTAAGAAAAAATTTAAAATAATCAGAGTTGAAGTCGACTTGAAGTGAGGAATTGTTATGTGGATTTGAAAGAACTGACCGGTTTGAAAAAAATTTTTACTGAGCTTGGAAGAAAAAAAAATTTTAAAAGTATTGTGGAAAATCTGGGCTATTGTTTTATTACGGACGCACCGCTTTTATTCGAAAATCAATTGGTTTATTTAACGTGTCGGCCGCACCGTTTCACAGGAAAAGGAATTGTTTATTATTTAACGTGTCGGCCGCACCGTTTCACAGCAAAAGGAATTTTGTTTATTATTTAACGTGTCGGCCGCACCGTTTAACAGCAAAAGGAATTTTGTTTGGTTATCACGTGACCACCGTTTTATAAAAAAATCTTGTTGGTTTTTCATCGGAACCACCGTTTACGCAAAAAAAAATCTCTTGGTTATTTTCGGAACCACCGTTTTGTGAGAAAAAAAAAATTAGTTGGTGTATTCACTTGAGACTGCTTATCAGGTTATCTGTGTATATGATTGTATTTTTAGCACAGTTTACCAAAACAAAATATACTGAATAGAAATAATTTTTAAACCGCTTACTTGATAAACAGACTGGCGTGAATACACCAAGTATGTTTGTTTACTGCCGCACCGTATTTCCAAAAAAATAAATCTCAAATTTTTGGGTATATTGGTTCCAGTAAGGCAGAGTAGGGCAGAAAGAAAATTTGTACCACTCGATAATAGATAAAAGAGTTTGTATCACTAACAAGTTAATTTGATATTTAATTTTAGATGATTATTGCCAACTGTTAAGCTTGTGCTGTACCAAAAGGAAAATTTTTATTTTTAAAGAGGAACCAATTCGCAAAAAAAACAAATTTCAGTTTTTGCCCTACTCTGGCACACACGCACTTGCCGAATATCCAATACCATAATAATATTAAATCTTATTATTTTTGTAAATTCAAATTTGTAATTAGTTTTTTTTTTTGTTTTGCTGTTATATGAACAATGGTATAAAGTATGTAAGGTGGTGTAAAAATACATGTGTATGTGTATCAAAACTACTGTTCGTCATACCAAATGCCGTTCTAGCGCTGCCATCTTTTTTTCTCTGCTGCTGCTGTTGTTGCCAATGCCGCTGCTGCCGGAGTTGTTTCTGCTGCCTAATTCGCTGCTGCTGTTATTGCGCTGCTGCTATTTGCGCTGCCTTCGACAGAAGTACAAATCCAATGCGCTGCCGCCGGCGTGGCGTGACAAAATGTATGCGTATGTATTTATCGCCGTTATTTTCATGGCGTGGTGCCCCGTTATGTTAAAGTGTGGTGGTGGATGTACAGTTGCTGTTGAATTTTACTTAATTTCCGTAGAATTATATCTGTAGTTTTTAGTTAAGTTGTTTATGTATTTTGGTTCGTAGAATTACTTCTGTATGCTTTAGAAAATTTTATTATTTCTGTACGTATTTCGATTATTTCTGTACGTATTTCGATTATTTCTGCTTTCTTTAGTTAAAATGTATTATTTCCGCTGGATTTTGGTTTATCTCTGTTAGATTTAGTTAATCGTATTATTTCTGTTTGTATATTTTTGTGTTATTTCTGCTTAAATTAATTAATTGTATTATTTCCGATTGTATGTTGTTTTATCTCTGTTAAACTTAATTGATTTATTAATTTTTAAATTTTGCCACCTCCACCATCATTTACACCCACTGTCTGCCTACGCCCTTTGATGTAATTTTTCCTCTAAGCCAGCATTTTTACAAAACCAATAAATTGAACTGAATTTTTTTTAATTTTTGTCAAAATCGTTCCCACGTGGGTTCAGACATCCAAAATTTATATAACCTTTTACAAAAAAATTTTTTTGTATAGTTTTTATAGTTTTTTAAATTTTTTTTTGGATTTTTAATTTTTATATTTTTTTTGTAAGTTTTTATAGTTTTTTCAGAACATTTTTTTTTGTAGTTTTTATGTTTTTAAATTTTTTTTGTATAAATTTTGGATTTTTAAAATTTTTTTTTTTTGGTTTTATATATTTTTTGAAATTTGTGTAGGGGAATGGAATTCAACCCTTTAATATGTTACGAGGCTTGTCCCTTCTCGCCTCATGGCCGCCATTTTGAGGCTCTGCTCCAGGTCGCCATATAAATCGCGTAGCGAATAGCCGCACTGCATGACTGCTGATGTCCACTCTGCACCTACGTATATACGTACATCGGCTGCGCACATGATAAATGCCTGCTTTCCCAACATTAATAATATCCACTGTTTCACGTTAATACAGATAACTTTATAACTTTATTAATATATATAAACTTATTAACGATCGGTTTAATTATACTTTTTAGCACGGCAATTTAAATAATTCTCCTTGCACGAGATCAGATGTGGCGCGGTTGGTGGTAGAACAAATTATGAATTGCCCCGCCAATCGTCGCCCACGCTAAACCAACGTTCGATGCATCCCTGCACATATTTTGCATTGCTGACAAATGTAAGCACAATTGGTAATGCCAAAATATGTACAGAGGTGCAACGACACGTTAGTGTTGGTAAACGTGTGCGGGCGTACCAACTAAAAAGTTGGATGCATACGCAATCGCACTACAGAGTCATAAGTTGATATCCGATAGCAGGTCTGTGGAAGACATTTGACAGACCCGCAACTTTCTCTAGACGCGTAACTCGTGACTGAGTAGCCGACTGAATTGCCTTTTGATATGACTGTTTCTTTATCTTTCGCAATAAGGATGTCTTCATCAGTCTACGCTTCTCCATTCGTCTGTGGATACTTCCTTTATCTTTTACAATAACAACTACTCGATTTCGTTACCCACCCATTTAGACAAAAATAACTCGTGAAAGATGATTTTCTAGACTTGTGATCAAAATATTATATTTTAAAAAATATGCGTTCGCGAACATACCTCGAGCTCGAGACGAGTTCGGTAAATTGCCATTGAGGAAACTTTTTTGCGCAAATCCCTCTCAAATTCCACACAATAACCTCCTAATTTTTGTATATATTGGGCAGCAACGATATTGATTATTCGCTAAATAATTAGGTATTTCTTCAATTTCGCTTTTTTGTTGTCACAAAATATAGAATTCCTCGACAAAATAGCCAAACCCGAAGCCCAAAGTATGTAGTACTAAATGAAAGGATGGGAATTATGAAAAAACTATTCAGCAAATATGTATGCCAAAAATATGAAAAAGTACACAAAAATGCCGAGCTGTGCTTTTTAATTGTACATTAGATATTTCCCTGAAAATAAATGCTCAATGCCAGATTTAAGCAAATGCGTAGAAGTGATGCCAGAAAGTTATTCCAATTCTGTACAAACTTATTGGGTACTCTTTTCGATGCATTTGTATGGCTTTCCTTTGTATAATTTGATGTAAGCTAGTAGCGGAAATTTTACTTTCTCCCTTAGTAACCTTAATTGATACAAGTGAGCATTCCACCTAAGTACTTGCTTAATAAACAAATCAGCCTTACCTGGTTCATAACCAAACAGTGACATTGCTTTCTTCCTAGTAAGCTCTATTTTAGTTTAAAACAAGTAGTTATCGCATATTATTCATATTTACTACTTTTAGAGCGTTTCCAAAGGGTTCGGATTAAAAACTCTCTTTCCGAAACATAGCAAATTTAGTAGAGCTAATAAAATTGTATATATTACTATTACTAACTTTTTTATTTTGCGACTCTCTACCTCGTAGAAGATTTTATACATAATAAAGTAGCATTATTACAGGAAATTATATTTTACTAGCTCATACCCGTAGGTTTCACCCCACCCAATAAACAATGAAGTAAGCTATTTTATTAAACAATATTTTCCAAACGTTGAAATCAATGTTTTCCAACTGAGTTTGTTACTAAAACATTTCACAAGCGTTTAAATATGTTTTCACAATTGCATGGTAGCTTTGGGGAACTAACTTGAGGTGAACTTTCTGCGAGGTGAACAGTTTCGCAGTTTTTAAAAATACTGCTAAATAATTTACCTACTTTATTTATATGAACTTTATTATATGGCCGACGTGGTGCAGCGGTAGCGTTGCCGGCCTACCACACCGAAAAGTCCAAGGTTCGAATCTTGGGACAGGTAACATCACAAGGGGGTGGAGAAAGGTTTTTCAAATCGGGGTCAGAGGATATTTCTCCCATGGAAGGCTTGTTAGCAAAAATTCATCTGCTTTGCTTTGCAAATGCCGTTCGTAGTTGGCAAAAAATAGTACCTCCCGCCAATTAGCATAAAAAATTGTAGCAGCACGCCATATTTTAAAATAACTATAAAAATTTATTTAATAAAAAAAGTTTAGGAAATTGTCGGAAGAAAGGTCTAGTACATATTCATTAGGCTGCTGGTTCGTTTTCGCGGTCCTTGCCTAAATTGGAGTTTTATCAATCAGTTTTCAACAAACCCTTACTGGACGTTGAATAAAACGTTATTTAAAAATTGTTTTCCAAACCTCATTTCCAATTGTTTAAAAAGGCATCACTTTCGTTTATTCGACAATTTTTTCCAAACGTTTAACAACGATTATAGTAAACGTTTTCCAAACGAAAAGCTTGCTAAAGTAAGTTTATCGTAAGCTTATAGCAAACGTGGTTTGCTTTTTGGGAACATTTCTATCTTCTTCTTCTTTAAATGGTCATCTAACCGCCTGGGCGATTTTGACCGTCCAACATAGCTCGCCAGTCGTTTCTTCGTTGCGCCAACTGGCGCCAATTGAAAACACCGCGGGATCGCAAATCGGTCTCCACTTGGTCCTTCCATCGGAGTGGTGGTCTCCCTCTTCCTCTGCTTCCACCAGCGGGTGCCGATAAGAATACCTTCTGGGCTGGAGCATCTTCGCTCATTCGCACTACGTGGCCTAGCCAGCGAAGCCGCTGTGTTTTAATTCGCTGAACTATGTCGGCGTCTGCGTAAAGTTCATACAGCTCATCATTAAATCTTCTTCGGTACTCGCCGTTGCCAACGCGTAGAGGTCCACAAATCTTTCGAAGAACCTTTCTCTCGAATACTCCCAAAGCCGCCTCATCAGATGTCGTTAGTGTCCACGCTTCTGCACCATATAGCAGGACGGGTGCGATGAGTGACTTGTAGGGTGTTATTCTCTTTCGTCGAGAGAGGACTTTACTTTTCAATTGCCTACTCAGTCCGAAGTAGCATTTGTTTGCAAGAGTAATTTTTCGTCGGATTTCTAGGCTTACATTATTGTTGGTGTTAATGCTGGTTCCCATTTAAACGAAGTCCATTACTATTTCGAAACGACTGCTTCCAACAATGGCTTGGTTGCCAAGGCGTGAATGCGCTGACTCTTTGCATGATGACAGAAGGTACTTCGTTTTGCCCTCGTTCACCACCAATCCCATTTTCTCCGCTTCTTTTTCTTATTTGGAGTAAGCAGAAGTTACGGCGCGGTTGTTACGGCCAATGATATCAATATCGTCAGCATATGCCAACAGTTGCACGCTTTTATAAAATATTGTTCCAGCGCGGTTAAGTTCTGCAGCTTGTATTATTTTCTCCAGCATTAAATTAAAGAAATCGCACGATAGGGGGTCACCCTGTCTGAAACCTCGTTTAGTTTCGAACGGCTCGGAGAGGTACTTCCCAATTCTGACCGAGCTGGCGGTGTTGCTCAAGGTAATTTTGCATAGCCGTATAAGTTTTGCGGGGAAACCAAATTCAGACATAGCGGCATATAGGCAGCTCCTTTTCGTGCTATCGAAAGCGGCTTTAAAATCAACAAAGAGATGATGAGTGTCGATCCTTTTTTCACGGGTTTTTTCCAAGATTTGGCGTATTGTAAAAATCTGGTCGATGGTAGATTTACCAGGTCTGAAGCCACACTGATAAGGTCCAATCAGTCTGTTCACATCAGGCTTCTTTCGCACAATACGCTTGATAGGACCTTATATGCGATATTCAAAAGGCTGATTCCGCGATAGTTGGCGCAGTTTACAGGATCGCCCTTCTTGTGGATTGCGCAGAGAACACTTAGGTTCCAATCTTCAGGCATGCATTCATCCGACCAAATTCTGCATAGAAGCTGATGCATGCGCCTTACCAGCTCCTCGCCTCCGTGTTTGAATAGCTCAGCAGGCAAACCAACAGCGCCAGCTGCTTTATTGTTTTTCAATCGGGATATTGCTATTCGCACCTCATAATAGTGGGGCTGTGGAACGTCAATTCCATCATCTTCGATTGTGGGCTCTCTACACAACATCTTCTCTGGTTTCTTGCTCAGTTTCTCCATTTAAAAGGGCAGAGAAGTGATCCCTCCATATTCTGAGTGTTCTCTGAACATCGGTCACCAGGTCGCCGTTCTCATTCTTACAGGAGTTTGCCCCGGGTTTGAAACCTTCCGTCATTCGCCGAATTTTTTGATAGAATTTTCGGCCATTATTCCCGCACAGCAAGTACGCTCTTGGGCTTCAACAAGAGGACTTGAAAGCAATGTGGAGGAAAACCAGAACGGCTTATGACGACTTCCTTAATTAAGATAAGTTAGAGGCCACTGGTATAGTTTCTGTCAAACAGAAATATAAGAGATCATATGCAGTATATTTACGCTGCATGTCAGATATGGCTACACGCCAAGCGACATACAACAAACCAGAAAATAAATCTGAAGAAAAGCCCGAATTTGAACACAGTATCCGCCTGCCTCCATGTGATACTGAAGTTTGCAAGGGCGATTATCTGTCATGGCCAACATTTCTGGCCTGTTCACGGCCATATATATCTTAAATAAACGCCTAACACCAGTGGAGAAATTGTTCCATCTGAACAATAAGACACAAGGTGAGGCAAAAGATATTGTGAAAAAATGTCCGCCTACGAATGAGGGATATGCTACGGCCTGGAGAAATTTATGCGAGAGATACGAAAACAATCGTATCTTAGTAAACTCGCAACTCCAAATTTTATTTAACTTGAAAAAGGGAGAGAGTGAGTGTGGTAGCGCGATTAAAACACTTCAGCGCGAAATAAATAATTGCCTTTCGTCCCTGCGAAGTCATAAAATTGACACTTCGAACTGGGATGCAATTATAAAGTATTTGTGTTCCACGAAATTGCCGGAGAGTACGCTTGGTCTATGGGAGCAAAGCATAGACCACAAAGTGGAAATATCCAAGTGGGAGGATACGGACAAATTTTTGTCCAACCGCTTCCAGACACTCGAAACAGTGTCTGGGTTCATAGGGAGTTCTTCGAAAGTGCAAAAACCGCAAAGTACGCGGATTGCCAACGAAACCCCTGCCAAAAGACTTGGTACATACCAAGCAAATGTGACAAAATTACTGTGCACAAATTGCAAATCGAATTCCCACAGATTACGAAACTGTCCCCGTTTTCTCAAATTAACTCCGGTGGAGAGAATTAACTTTGTCAAATCCACCAAGGGCTGTTTGAACTGCCTAACCCCAGGACATACTGTGTCGAAGTGCACCAGTTCTTATGACTGCAACAAGTGCCACTCTCGACATAATACGCTCCTGCATGCGGAGTCTCTTCAGACGCAGGCAACCACCAGCCCTAATCAGTATCATGCTGATAATGCTGCCTCAACTTCAAAACAGGCACAAGAGAGACGGGAAGCCATAAACAGAAATCTTAAGTCCTGCCATGTGCATTTAAGCGCAGGTGTGCTGCTAGGAACAGCTCGAGTAAACATTCATCATAATGGTACAGACTTCCCAGCAAGAGCACTGATTGATTCTGGTTCAGAGTGCTCGTTTATGACAGAACGACTCAAACGCAGAATCAATTTGCCGGCAAAAAGGATGCATGCTCAAGTTTCGGGCATCACTAATGCCGTGTCCGCTCAAGTCAAGGAGGCTTCCAATATTGAACTCCGTTCACCAGTAGACCCTTGCTTCAGCTTAACAACATCAGTTCTAATTCTAGCCAAACTAACTGGGAATCTGCCATCCTGCCATATCGATGCTACGACTATGCAGGCTTTCCCAGACTTAGTCTTGGCAGATAAGCGATTCTACATCAACGAGGAAGTTGATATTATACTTGGCGGAGACGTATATCCGCAAAGTATATTGAGTGGGCTGAAAAAGAGTGTACTTAGTACACTTCTCGCCCAAGAAACGGTGTTCGGTTGGATATTAACCGGGCGCATAGAAGCACCGAATCCAACCAGAAATATAGTGTCCTTTTACAGCGAAGTTGCTTTGGACAAACAGCTGACTGCATTCTGGGAGTTGGAAAATCTTCCAAGAAATAAAAGCCCAAACGCAGATGACAAGTACTGCGAAGATTTATATAGAGAAACTACGAGTCGTAGAGAGGATGGAAGATATGTCGTCTCTCTTCCATTCAGACAGGACTACCCAGATAGGATAAACATAGGAGGGTCTCTTAGGCGAGCGTGTTCACAATTTTTTAGAAATGAGACGCGGTTAGCAAAGAACCCGGAATTAGGGAAAGAATATATAAAGGGTCCTGTCTGAATACGAGACATTAGGGCATATGCGAAAAGTTAATGCCATTGTACCAGCCGATTCGGCGGACAATTACTTTTTGCCCCATCACGCCTTAGTAAAGGCGGAGAGTACCACCACTAAAGTACGCGTCGTATTTAATGCGTCACGCCCAACGGCAAATGGTACAGGTTTAAATGACATTCTCCTGCCAGGCCCAGTACTTCAGTCAGATCTTCCAGTACTTATACTGCGATGGAGACTATATCGCTTCGTTTTCAATAGTGACATCGAAAAGATGTATAGGCAAATTTGGATGAACGATGAGCACGTAAAATTCCAACGGATTATTTATCGAACATCGCCTCAGGAACCCATTCCGACACAATATTCGAACCTTTAAAATTGGTTTACAAAAACAAAGCAATCACTCAGGTACAACTAACACACACGCACCGACAAATAAACACAAAACAGCAAAAGGTCAAAAACAACAAACAAGCAAAAAAGGTCAAACAACAAAAATCACCAACTTTTACCTGCCTAAGTCAACCACACAAAAACCGATCGATGCAAACCACCCCCGTTTCTGAATGTACACACACAACACATGCACACACGTACACAAACAGACACCCATGCTGACGTTACCTGCTACCTACTATAAATACAAGACAAACGACCACAACAGATCAGAACGAAAATCGACACTGATGATGGCACAACGCCGAAACCGGTTTGTCTTAAAACCAAATTTGACAAGTGATGACGAAAAATCGTTCCAATATACATCAACCCATAAGCCTTTACGAGTTGAAAACGGTCACTTTCGGGGTTAATTGTGCGCCTTATCTGGCAATTAGGACCCTTTTACAACTAGCAGATGAAGTAGAGAGTTCTCACCCTACAGCATCTAGCATACTTAGGGAAGGCATGTACGTAGATGACGTACTAGCGGGGCGACACACACTCGCATCGGTCATTAACGCGAGGAATGAGATTCGACAAGTCTTACTCTCCGCGAGCTTCCCACTACGAAAATGGACTTCGAATGCTGAGGAAATTCTCAACGACATCTCAATATCGGATCGGCTGACCGAGGACTTTCTGGCATTCGAAGATACCAGCACCGTTAAGGCATTGGGCATAAGATGGAATGCCCATTCAGACCTGTTTTACTTTAAAGCAGGGTCACTAGAAGAAAGTGAAAAGTTGACAAAACGAGCGATTCTATCCGCCATCGCCAGACTCTTCGACCCTTTAGGATGGCTTGCACCAATGGTCATTGTGGCCAAAATTTTGATGCAGAACATCTGGCTAGAGGGCACCGATTGGGATGAGCCAGTTTTGCCCAATAAATTGGAACGATGGCAAAACTTCAGACATCAATACCACGAAATCGACAACATAAAGATACCACGATGGGTAAACTTTTCACCAGAAGATGAGGTCGAGATACATGGATTCTGCGTTGCTTCGGAAGAGGCATACGCTGCAGCTGTCTACATGCGAGTCAAAAGCAATGATGACATCTTCGTAAATCTACTCCTTGCCAAAACCAGAGTAGCACCAGTGAAGACCATCTAACTTCCGAGTTTGGAACTTTGCGGAGCAGTATTGTTAGCGGAAATGATGGAATCAATATTCCGAAACATCAAACTGGGACCAGTAAAACAGTATCTATGGACGGATTCCACCATCGGTTTGGCATGGATAAGGAAACCACCCTGTTCCTGGTCAACATTCGTCGCACACAGGATTACAAAAATCATCGACCTAGTCGGCAGCAAGGACTGGCTTCATGTCAACTCGGAAACGGTCGACAATTCTTTGTGGTGGCAGGGACCTTCTTGGCTGCAAGAAGACAATTCCCAATGGCCAGTACAAGAAAAGGAGTATAATACATCCGTGGAGGAAAAGAGAGCGCAGGCCTACGCAATATCAACGCAAAAAGAAATCGATATTCTTGACCGGTTTTCGAATTTACCGAGGGCTTTGAGGGTACTATCATATATTATGAGATTCTTTCGAAGAACTCATCCCAAGACAAAAGCTTCCTTTCAAGAAAAATCGTGCCTAATCTCATCCGATGAGATCAAGACCACGACGCAACTCTTGATTAAGCTCTATCAGAAGCAACATTATAATGAGGAATATGTAAACTTGAATAAGGGACAGGTAATCGATAGGAAAAGCGAGATATTGCCACTCAACCCGTTCATCGACAATGACGATATTATTAGGGCGGGTGGTCGTCTTGGAGCGTCTCAAGATCTCGCTTATAACGAGCGCCACCCAATCATACTGCCGTACAATTGTAGGTTGACGCGTCTGATTGTACAAATGATACATCAAATCTCCCTCCATGGGGAAAACCAACTAATGCTCCGTCTCATCCGCACCCAATATTGGATTCCGAATGTCAAGAACATGATTAGCGCCACCATCCATAACTGTAAAGTCTGCACCATTTATAAAAAAAGGGCGCAAACCCAACTTATGGGGACCCTTCCTGCCGAACGCACTACGTTCACCCGCGCGTTCACCAATACCGGGGTGGACTTTGCCGGGCCTTTTGACATTAAAAGTTACCGCGGTAGAGGATGTCGACTATCAAAGGGCTACGTTTGCCTCTTTGTTTGTTTTACCACGAAAGCGATCCATCTGGAAGCGACCAGTGATCTTAGCACTCCATCCTTTCTAGCAGCGTTTTCGCGTTTTATCGCTAGACGAGGATGTCCTAGAAACATTCACTCCGACAATGGTACTAACTTTGTCGGAGCTTCACGATCATTAAGATCTGAATTTAAGGCCTTTATCTCGGAAGCCCGAGACACGACTATTTCCAAATATAGCCATCAAGCCATGACATGGCATTTCATTCCGGCCGGGGCTCCACATATGGGGGGACTCTGGGAGGCGGGAGTGAAGAGCTTCAAAGGCCACTTCAAGAAGTTAGCCTCGCCTCATAAATTCACGCATGAGGAATTCCATACGCTATTGTGCCGGATTGAGGCATGCCTCAACTCGCGGCCACTTAGTCCAGCCTCAAATGAGCCCGCGGACCTGGAACCCTTGACCCCTGGGCACTTCCTAACTGGAAGTCATCTCCTGGCTCCGCCAGAACCAGAGGTGAATGAGAGCCCTGCCTCCATTATCAATAGGTGGCAGAAGCTCAAGGCTCTTCATCAAATCTTCTGCAGGCGATGGAAAGCGGAATATTTATCCGAACTTCAAAAACGAGTGAAGTGGAAGCATTCGAAACAAAATATTAAGGTGGGGATCTCGTTGTCATCAAAGAAGACAACTTGTCTCCCAATGAATGGAGGCTCGGCCGAGTTACCCACGTACACCCCGGCGAAGATAACCGAGTGCGTGTAGTGGACCTCATGACCGAGAAGGGTCAGATCAGAAGACCGTTGGTCAAGCTGATTCTGCTCCCTATGGAGGGAATGGCTGGCTAGAGGCCCGGGGCCTCATCTTAACCATCCCCTTCCATCACCTCCCAGCCGTTTTAACCGCCCCTACCCCAAAAAACCACACTTCACTCGCTACCCTTAACGAGGACACCAGACAAGCCTAACGCAGAAGAAGAACCTTTCTGCCACAGAAAAGGTAATTGCTCTCGAGAACGAGGCCACAGAAACCTAACGCAGAAAGGCGGACCAATCTGCCACTGAAAATCTATCCATCTGCAACGACAAGTTGGTAGCAGATGGTCCTACCCTCGTATACATATACATATATGTTCATTTTTTTCAAATGTACATATGAAAGAAAAAAATATTTTTTTTGTCTCACCCCAACAAGCAAGGTAAACTAAAAATAAATCTTTGAAAAGCTTTCCGAAATCAGTATTAAGCTTACAAAATTGTGATTTTTTCGTTTATAAAACGTTTAAAATTAAACGCTGTGTAATTGCAACGACACGCTGATAAAAAACTGATTAATGTAAGCCAATTAACAATTTAGAAAGAAGTTTTGTTTTTTCTGTAAAAGGGGTTTTCTGAAGTGTATAAAAGGTTTATTTTAAACTTCCAAACAAATTAACAAGCTTGCCTTGAATTATGCAAAAAAATATATCTTTGCAGAAAGGCTTGTTGGGTACATGTCGGGATTCCCCCAGATTTAGGATTATTATTTAATATACCCTACCGCAATGAACTTTACGAACCAAATTACCTTGGGGTGTTCCGAGATGTCCGGTGCTCGTTTTTTAAGTACCTAGTGTTTTCTTCATATTTCGGCTATATCTTTAGCCGCCACCACCGCAATATCGCAATTGTTCATTAACTTGCAAGAATTAACTGGAACTTGAAAATGCTGTTTTGCCTCGAATACCCCGCTGCTTTTCATCAAGACAGCGTTACCTGAAAGTAGGACAACATTAGTACATATATTCCAAAGGGATGGGCATCTATATATGCAACAACAACGTCAATATTCATCTTCAGCCGAGAAAATCGTTAGGTAAACCAGGATATGGCGAACGTGAAGTGAATTTTGGTAATTGTTACCTTGAAGAGACAACTACTAAAACACTTCCGAAATTATCGGGAAAGGTATCAAAAGACGCGTTTTGACCCCGGTAACAATAATCCAGAAGCGGACTTTCGAGTTTTTGCCTCAGTGAAGAGATATTTGAAATCAAAGTTGGAAAATTTCTGATTTCATGTGGTTGTTGTAATCACAGATTAGGGTGTACCGAAAGTTGTTCTGCGCAGGAATACTGTGGACCGCGTAGCCGGTCTTGGACCGACTAAGGGTTATTTTTTTGAAGCGCGACTGTTCACATACTGTAACAAATTTCGAGCCAAAATAACCACTAGAACCGTATTTACATGGATCTGGGTGACGATTTTGTAGTTCGCCAGCCGTAATACATTCCTGCGCAGTAAGAAAATTCATATCAATTCCACGCAAATGTTTCACTGTACCCTTAGCCGCATCTTCAGTAATGTTGGTAAACAAACCTTTTGGCTATTTTCTACAAAGGTTAAATTAATAGGGTCCAAAGATTCACACAAATTTATTGGCTAGATTTGCTTCAGGTCGGAAAAGGATAAATGAATGGAAGGACAAATGCTTTCCTAACTCTATTTTCGGCTTTACAAAAAAAAAAAAATAGTTTTCACACTTACTCAGCGCAGTATGCTACATCATATATGTTGATGTATCGCTTGCATATCTACCGATGATGCTGGTTTTGCTTTTGATGCGGTTTGTCTTCCTGTTGCGCCCTAGCCGCCGTAGCCGCTATCAGTTTAAACTCATCGATATTAATTTTTTCAATATCCGTAGATTTTGCTTTCTTAACTGATAACTTTTCCGTAATAGGTTCGTCGTCATTTTCTAGCTCTTTCAACAAACCAGGACTAATGGTTAAATAATCGCAACCAGACAACGCGGTAAGATGTTGCGAATCGCAAGGGGGCCGGCATGTTTAGGCGAGATGCCTAAATTCTTAAAAAATGTGCCACCCTAATGTAACTTTAGCGCCCTTCCAATCACTCACACCAACCCACCCACCTGTGTGGGCATGCATGCATATTCGTGTTTTGTCAGCACACTCCCTTCCTTCTCCCATTTTCTCTACGGGTATTGATATGTACATACTTTCGAAGATATATCGAATCAACTTTTATTTGATCCTGGTACTGCTTTCTGTTTCCAAGGTCTTTTGATATATATATATATATATAATATCATTAACTTAAACCAAATAAATCCCTAGCTATGCCGAATTGCTAATTTAAATAGCCTGGAGCCTTTACCAAACCAAATATGGCCTGTGTCGTTTCACAGAGATCGACAATAAATTTTGGACATTAATGAAGCACAAACAAAACATAAAAAATTTGAAAGTGGCACCTCCCACTTTTCCAAAATTATGTAAAACTTGACTAAAGGACACATATCGAAATATCATTAATTTAGACCAAATACGTTCAGAGTTATGACGGCTAAAGGACACATATATCCAAATATCAATTAATTAAAACAAATACGTTCAGAGTTATGACGAATTGAAATTTTATATAGCCTGGGGCGTAGCACATTTCCAAAACTATATATAGATTATGCCGTACCCACCGAACTTCTGAACCTATCGTGAAAGTTTCGTAGAGATCGACTTTAAACTTTGGACATTAATGAAGAACGAACAACCACACAAAAAATGTGGGAGTGGTGCTGCCCATTTTTCCAAAATTGTGAAAATCTTGACTAATTGACACATATCTTCAAACATAATTTATTTAGACCAAATAAGTTCAGAGCTATGACGAATTGAAATTTTATATAGCCTGGGGCGTAGCACACTTCCAAAACTATATATAGATTATGCCGTACCCACCGAACTTCTTAACCTATCGTGAAACTTTATATGGCCGGGGGGCATGGCACCAAAACTATATACCAAAACTGTTTCTATATTAGGGAAAAGGGGGCGGTGCCACGCCCCCATTGTTTGCCTTTTGTTTGTTCTTCATTAATGTCCAAAGTTTATAGTTGACCTTTATGAAACTTTCAGGATAGGTTCAGAAGTTCCCTGGGTACGGGATAGGCTATATATAGTTTTGGAAAAGTGGGCGGTGCCACGCCTCCGGGCTATATAAATTTAAATTCGTCACAACTCTGAACGTATTTGATCTAAAATAATGCTATTTATATATATATGTGTCCTGTAGTCAAGATTTACATAGTTTTGGAAAAGTGGGAGGTGCCACTTTAAAATTTTTTACATTTTGTTTGTGTTTCAATAACGTCCAAAATTTATTGTCGATCTCTGTGAAACGACACAAGCTATATTTAGTTTTGGCAAAGCCTCCAGGCTATTCAAAGTAGCAATCCGCATAGCTTGGAATTTATTTGGTTCAAGTTAATGGTATTTATTTATATATATGTGTCCTTTAGTCAAGATTTACATAATTTTGGAAAAGTGGGCTATGATAGGTAGGTTACAGTGGCTGCTAGCAAAAGAACTAGCACACATAGGCCCCGGAGGTCCCGTTGTGATACCACATGGATCTAAAGGTAGAAGCAATCCCCGTCGCCGCCAACTCCACACCCACAACGCCAACCAGCTGCCCCAATCAAACCTTGGGAAATCAATGGAGATCAATGTAATCGATTATACTGCCCATAACATGACACCAACCTCCATAAGGCCGGCCGGAACAGCCGTCCAGCGCCACGGGTACGGCGCTAGCGACAACGAAGACCGCTTGCACCCCAAAAACCCCTACTCAAACCATTTTGTGGATTCCGCGAAACGTAGAATGTCCTTTGGCTTAATTAATGATAATACGCCGAGATGATGAAAAATACCGGACCCCAGATATTATAACCTACTGCCCCACAGCGCGGAGCATTCACATAGGAGATGCCTCACCGTTTCAAGCTCCTCCTCATCTCTACAGCTTCTACAGAAGTCATTAGAGGGATACCCAACCTTTCTGCATGCCGACCTAGACCTATATGCCCGTTATAAGCCCCATCAGTAGCGAGAGTTCCTCCCTTCTGAGTTTAAGTAGGTACTCCGACCTACTCGCTATAATCTCTGGCCACACCATCTTTGCATAACTGCAAGTACTGATGTTGCCACATCTATCACTTGCTTGTTGGAGGAACTTATGCCTCGTTAAGAGCTTACAAGTCGCGAGCGGCTTGCCTAAGCCCTTCCAGGACTGTAAAAGTGGAGCGGATGTGCCCCCTCTAGCAAGTTCATCTGCCGTCTCGTTACCCGGAATGTCACAGTGTCCAGGCACCCATACCAGATGAATCTAGAGTTGCTCAGCTTTCTCGTTAAGAGATTTGCGGCAGCCCTCCACAGTCCTTCAATTGCATGTATATGCCTTCAGCGCCCTGAGAGTTGCTTGGCTATCAGAGAAGATATAAACATCACCATTATTGATGTACACTGTCTTCAGAAATTCTACAGCTTCCTGTATAGCAGCCATTTCCGCCTGAAAGACACTACAGTGGTCAGGCAATCTAAAACTAAAATTGAGACTCAGCTGGGGAGCGTACACCCCTCCTCCAACCTTGTCATCAAGTTTCGAGCCGTCTGTCTTGGGGAGGTCCAGTGTCTCCATATTCTCGCTTCGGAAGTGTTATTTAAAATTTCTTCTCGAAACAGTACTTCGGAGTACAGTAGTCCAAGCTGTACGCGGGGAGATTGTTAAGGATGGATCAGTGACCTTCACAAAGGGACCTCCATCCTGGTAGACACTTCAGTCGCAAAGCGGAGCATGCCGCAAAAAGTTTACTGCATAAGTCAATCGGTAGAATGTTCAGCATTGCATTCAGTGCGTCTGCCGCTGTGGTGCGAAGCGCCCCGCTAACACATATAAGCGCACTTCTCTGTACTCTTTGAATTACGGTGATATTGGAGCCCTTATCCAGACCCATCCACCAGACAAGGACTCCATACAAGAGAATTGGTCTTACCACAGCGGTATAGAGCCAAAGTGTGATTTAGGGGGACAGTCCCCATTTCTGCCCTATGGCATTCCTACAAGAGTATAGGGCCACTAGTGCCTTTTTAGCGCGCTCCTGGATATTTTCTTTCCACGTGAGCTTTCTATCAATGATAACCCCCAGGTAGTTAACGGAGTCACCAAGTTTAAGGGTCGTATTATCTATAGCTGGTAGCTGTAGCACCGGGATTTTGTATTTCCTAGTGAACAGAACCAGCTTTGTTTTGGTCGGGTTAACACCCAGACCTATATTTCCGGTCCACTTTTCGACTAGTCTAAGGTTTCTCTGCATAATGTCACAGAGCGTTTGTGGATATTTACCACTCACAGCCACCGCAAGGTCGTCCGCATACGCGGTGACTTTAGACCCCCCCTCCCCCGGCAGGATTTCCAGCAGTCCGTTTACTGTGGCTACCCACAGAAGAGGGGAGAGGATCCCACCCTGCGGCGTACCTCTGTTGACAACCTTGCCCACCAATACCCCGGCTAGATCCGCGTGCGCCCTCCTGCTCGTCAGGATTTGGTACAGGAGGGACACCAGCCAGGGTTCGATACCCAAGGCCGTCAGGGCTACCCCTTCAATGTCCAGAAAGGCTATTAATGTGAATTCTTTGTTAGCTTAAGATTTTTCAATGTGCGTAACAACCTCGTGTAGCGCTGTTTCAGTGGACTTGCCTTTCATGTATGCATGCTGCGATGGTACGATTCTGCTCTCTAGCTTATCTCTAAAGTGGGGCTCCACCAGCCGCTCCAGTACCTTGAGTTCGAAGGACGCCATACCGATCGGTCTAAAATCCTTTGGGCCAACATGATACGTTCTACCTGCCTTAGGTATGAAAATTGCCCTTGAATCTCTCCAAGGGTCTGGGATGTGACAAAAAGTAAGCAACCTCTTGTATATCGCCTGCAACCAGGGGATGCTCTGTTCCATTGATTGCTGAAGTTGTATGGGCGCTATGCCATCTAGACCCGGTGCTTTAAATGGTTTGAATGACCCAATTGCCCACACAAGTTCCACGTGTCTAAAATGTGGTCGATACCTGTAATCGTTTTCCGCGTCTGGAAAGTGAGTATGAAGGAGAAGTTGCAACATTTCCTCCCCCGTGTTAGTCCAAGAACCATCAGGCTTTTTCAAACACCCCGGTCCACTACGAGGTGCTTTGGATAGAATCTTCCTTAACCTAGAACCCTCTAATACCGATCCTATTCCGCTACAGAAATCTCTCCAGGAGGTTCTTTTTGATTTCCTGAGTTCCCTTTTGTACTCTCTAAGGTACTCTTTATAAGCTTCCCACTTCGAGACCTCCTTCGAGGCCTTAGCACTATTAAAAGCTTGTCTGCAAAGCTTCCTGTATCTATTTAGCTCGGGGTTCCACCAGGGTGGTTTCTGCTTACCCCTAGCCCTTTTGATGGGGCAGGCTTTATCTAAAGCTACCTGACATGCTCTGGTGAACTTTACCACCATATCTCTTTAGTGCCCCTAGGTGTATCGGGATAATCATCTGAAAGGTACTTATCCAGTTCCTTTCTATACGTATGCCAATTGGCTTTCTTAAGATTTCTATACGGAGAGGAGGTGGACGGTACGCCTTCCAAATCAAAGCGGATGTAGCGATGGTCGGAGAAGGAGTGCTCATCGTAAACCATCCAATTTTTGACCATGCCTTGCGCTCTTCTCGAACAAAGCATTACGTCTAGAACCTCCCTTCTATTCTTAGTAACAAAGGTGGGCTCCACACCGCTATTACATATGAAGATGTTATGTTGTAAAGTAAAATCAAAAAGTAACTCACCTATATAACACCCTTCGCAACTTGTACCGAACAGCCTATTTACTACCACGTGATACTAAGATGAGGCTAGTCAAACTCTAATAATACCTCAAATTTCTTATGGTGAACTCGTATACGGTAACCTTGATTCGTCTTCGCTCAATAAGCTGCAGCTTGCTATTAACAATGCTGCTCGGTTTGTTTATTCTAAAAGAAAATTTGATCATATCTCTTCATACGCTACGCAAATCCTTGGGAGCGACGTTAACAATTTTTTAAAGACCAGAAATCTTTGCTTTTTGCATAAGCTACTCCACTCTCAATATCCCCCTTACTTGTTTGAAAAGTTAAATTTGTGTCAGTCTTCTCGGACTCTGAATATATTGGTCCCAAATTTTAGATACATGACATCCTCCAGAATGTTCTTTGTCAGTACAATCCGTCTTTGGAACTCACTTCCAACCAAAACAAAAGCTATTCAAAAAGCAAGATGTTTCAAACTAGCAGCAATATCTTTTCTCAATTCCTAACTTACTTTAAATTGTATTTTATCTTCTGTATTCTAAATTTATTAAAATTATTTATTAGTTGCAATTTCTATGTTAAATTGCGGGATTGAAAATATGTAAATTTGTATCTGCAATATCAAGTGAATAATGCATTCTGAAAATTTTATCTGCCTATTTAACTTGTATTTCTTCTGTTTTTGTATCTATATCTTGTAAGCTTTTTATCGAAATAACTTTACCAGATTGATGTACTACCTAAAAGACTTACGTCTTACTTGTACAAACAATTTAAATAAAAATAAAAATAAATAAATTACTGCTGCCCCAGGCTGGGTTGTGTGAATTGGCATCGCCCCCTACGATGACGTGTTCTTTGGCATGCCCGAAGAGCCTGCGCACAGCCTGCGTAGGAGATGGCTCGTCATGCGCCATATATGTTGAGGTCAATGTGCATACTGTTCCATTGACCTCTACTTGAATGGATGTCGTATCCTTGTCACTAAATTGTGGAAGAAATAAAGTATGTATGTTAGATTTTAACAGGATACATGCCCTAGGTCTCCCTACAGTAGCACCACTTACCAGTGAAAAACCTGCTGCCTTCAGCCCGCATATACTATGCGCTACCACCCATGGTTCCTGGATGAGGGCTATATCTGCTGCCCCCTTTGATGGCAGAAGGAGCAGCAGCGCAACCGAAGCTGCTTTACTGTCGTGGAGGTTGATTTGTAGCACCCGCACCATCCTGGTTACTACGCCTCTCCACCACCGTAACGTTGCCAATGTCCTCATCTGACATAGGCTCCTCACCCGAGTGCGCATCGCACCACCTATCGAAGCCCAGGAAAGACCCCAGTGAGAAGGCCGATGCGGCGTCGTCCTGTTCCGAGCCATCCATCGGATTGGCCCTGTTGGTTTCGACAACCTCATCCGCCTCATCACCGTCGTCCTTCTCCAGCTCCTCCTCTAGGTCATTCACTGACCTAAGGTCATTGGTGTAGAGCTTAACATTGACCTCTATGATGCCAAAGTTCAACTTACCCTTCCTCCTTTCCAGGAGAGGGATAGATTTTTTGTAGAGCGTCAAGACCGCCTGCCGCGTTGCCTTGGTGCTCGTCGTCAATCTAAGGATCCTCCGATCCTCCGCCAGTTGTAAGATCGGGATTGTAGGCCCTGAAAACCTCTAGGGCCTTACCTGGCTCCTCTGGCTTGGATGGTATCCAAACCCTAGCCCTCGGTCTACATGGGATCTCGCTGAGATCCACGGCCTTGATGATCGCACCAGGGTAGACCGCTTCCATCCTTTCAACTGCCCTCTTCTACATGGCAGCGGACCTTGAATCCCCACAGGCCACTACCTTCACCGAACCCTGGAACCACCCCACTTCTTTCCAGGAGGGGATGGGACCAGGGAATTCGGCCAAGGCACTGACCGAGTGGTTAGCCATCTCAGCCCGCACCCAGTCCCAGTTAGGCCGGAAGCACCTCTCCCCTTTGGCATTAGAGTCGAAGACCCCCGAAGTATGCTACCTTTAGCAACCTCTGCAAACGAGGGGCCTTGGACTCTAACCCTTTTAGGATTAAAGGCTCCTCCCACTTCCATGGACCTGTTGCGCTTCTCGGTCCCTTTTTCCTGTACCGGGAGACCACCGTCGAAGTCCGGGACAACAGTTTTTGCCCACTCTATCTCGGCCATTATCTCTGCCAAATCACCAGGCAGCGCCTTGGTTAGTAGGTCTGGCGTATGCCAGGATCTCCTCAAGATCCTAAGCGTTTTGCGTCTATGTCTAGCACGCACCTTGTCTACAGATGGACTATCGTAGGCTTTACTAAACGCCATGTGCGTAGGGAAGGGGTTCCTCGGGGCGAGCGCACCGGCTTCGACGATAAATATAACTTAAATCGATATATATTCGAAACTGTGTACATTTCACTACCCGCAAAGGAAATGTAAGAAGAAGGGGAGTGGGAATAAAATGTTAGATATAGACGTGATGTTAGAGGAAAATTAGGAGGGTAAAGAAGAGTAGTGGTATATGGGAATGGGGGAACAGCAAAGTGGAAAGAAAAGGCGGAGGTAGGGATGATTGCAGAAGAAGCGAAAAGTGGGGAGGGAAAAGAGTATAATTTGCTAAATGTAGGCAAGCCAGCGGGTCTGCTATTTCGTCAGAACTCTGGACGTATTTGGTCTAACTTAATGATATTTGGATATATGTGTCCTTTAGTCTTCATAACTCTGAACGTATTTGGTCTAAGTTAATGATATTTGGATATGTCCAAAGTTGTTATGGAATCGCAGCCAAAATGGAGCAGTAAGGAAGGCGGTCGGCACGATATGAGGTCGCACTGTGGCTAGTCATTGTCGGCTGGGGTGGGTTCTTGCCAACCTTACCGTCCTGCGCCATAAACAGAAAAAAAGTCAAATCGTGCCTTTAAATACGCGGGGAAATGCACAAAACCGCGCAACCTACTATAAAAACAACATCCGGTTAAACCCGGATGCCACGGACAGACCGTTGACATTCAAATTTCAAACTCAAATAAAAAACCCGGAAAATTGAATTAAAAATTAAAAGAAACGGCAAACAAAATATTTAAAATGAAAATCAAAATTCAAAAATAACCAAAAGCGAAACTAACTCAAATATAAATTTAAAAATAACCGAAAATGAAAACGAAATTAAAACTGAAATAACGAAAGGAAAAAGGAAAACAAAGATAAATTTAAATTAACCGGAAAACAAACCCTGGAAAAAACAATAAAAAAAAAGAGGCCGAACATTATAAGGGGGCGCCGCGGGTGTTTTTGCGACGCCCTGGTGCTGACCCACCCTCATCCATGGCCATCGACGCACCTGGTTTCGATGGCCCCTTACCTAAATCCTATATGCCTTCTAAATGAAAATGAACATCACCATTCCCATTATATTACAAAGAATTTATTTACACTTCATTTTTTTTCTTAATTGCTATAAACTGGTCTTTTAACTTACAAAAATATGTATAAACGATCCTACCATTAAGCCCACAACAAAATTAATCTCATTTTTACCCCCTTTTTTTTTTTTGAATAAGGAAAAGCAAAGTAAAAATCTAGCTTATTTACCCCCTTTTTCCCTTCTTGGTTTCTTTTGAATTTGTTAGTTATATGATTTTTATTGTAATAAAAGTATTTATTTATCTTATATTCTTTATTTGTGGCCTTTAGTGTTTTATCATTTATTTCGAGTTATTTAATTAAGTTTACGTTATTAAGTTTTATTGATTAATTAGCTTGTTTTATATTATTTAATTTTTACTTTCTTTTACTTAATATTGTTTTATTGGATTTCATTTCCAGATAGTTTATATGATTTAGCTTATTTTATTTTAATTAATAAATTTTTTATTTTTTTTTTTATTTTTTTTATTTAAGTTTATTAGATTTATTTTGTTTCTATTAAGTTAATTTTAATTTTAAGTAATTTCATTTAATAAATTTTTTTTTCTGCTAACTTGTTTAAGTAAATTTTATTTTATCTTTTTTTTATTTAATTTATTATAGTTTATTTTAAATTTATTGTAATTTATCGTTCATTCTAATATACTTATTTCCTTAGCTTTATGCACATTTAATTTTCTTTTCAATTTTCCCCTTTTTTTTCTTCCCCTCCTTAATTTATTAAAAAAACTTTTTCTTTGTGTTTTCTTGGTTTAAGTTTTAATATAGTCTACCTTTCATTTTTCCTCCTTTTAGAGGACTATATAAAAAAACTACTACTGCTAAAACTACATCTATATTAGGTTGATCTCACCCATTTGTTGCAGTAGGCCGTTGGTGGGGCGCTACTGACGTTGTTGTCTCTGCTGGTTATGTTGTTGTTGCTGGTGGTGCGACGGGCCTATAATAGGACGGCCCTCGCTGTTGTCCCTGCTGGTGTTGTTGTTGCCGATGTGGGCGGCGGGCCTAAGATAGGGCGGCCCCCGCTGTTGTCAATGCTGGATGTCGTCGTGCGGTTGGCCTATATGAGGGCGGCCCCCGCTGTAATTACTGCTCCTGATTGTTGCGCGCCCTGGTGCGCGTTGTTGCTGTTGCGGTTTATGGCGGTGGGCCTATGTGAAGGCGGCCCCCGCCGTTGTCACTACAGTGTTGTTGTTGTTGCTGCTAATGCGGCGGGCCTATATTAGAACGGCCTTCGCTGATGTCACTGCTGGTATTGTTGTGGTTGCTGCTAGTGCGGCGGGCCTATATCAGAACGGCCCTCGTTGTTGCTGATGTCACTGCTGGCACAGTTGTGGTTGCTGCGCGCTTTGTTGCGCGTCGGTGTGGGTGGCGCCTCAGGCGCTTGATGCCGCGCTCTGGGGTGTGCGGTGATAGGTGCGGCAATGGAGAAGTGATTGGGCCCGTTCATTCGCGCTTGTGTGGCACAATAGCCATACACATTTGCGTCCGTCTAACCAGAATGGGCGACCGATTTATTAAAATTTGATGTTGAAAGCACACGAACTAAGACTTATCTTATGTAAAATAATCCAAATATAGTTATTTTTATAATTAAACGATTTTGCTAGCACACACAATTAGTTTTGTAATGGACAACGGTTTTCAGCACAATTGCACTTTCGCAATATAACAATATTGCCTGAGTCATTTAACTCTAAACCATCTCACATTGCTCAACTCATTGTCAGTGCAATGCACTTTCGGTATGTTGATATTAAATACCTATTTACTGACCGAATTAACGGTCAGCGTATGTGCACTCGGATTACCCTTGTCCATTCACACCAATCATGGTATTAGTCATGACCATGCATTACTTATTAGCTTTAAGTTATAAATATAAGAACATACAGAATAAAGAAAGCTTTACAATCGAGAATTCACTCGTCTACGCTTCGTTCGTAACATGGCGATCCTGCCAGGAGTGCTTACGGTAGTGAAAAACAAAAATCATAAAGACAATATCTGAATTGAAATAGCTGTTTATTGTAGTGAAAAACAAAAATCATAATGACAATATTTGAATTGAAATAGTTTCCTTTTTTTTTTACCCGCGAAAATGACGTGGTGGAAACCAGTGCTTACATCTATCATGATAGCCATAACTGGCTACGAAATAGGAAAAGACACCAATACGGAAAGTGAAAAAAAAGAACAAACGAAAATCGTTAAATACGACGAAGATGTACAAACAAGTAAAAATAAAACAAATTATAATATAGAGCAAGTCAGCGCCACTGAACTATCATTGATAATGGCAATATTGACTATGGTGTACGTACTAATTAAGTGCTACGTGAATAAAATAAAAAGGGACGTTCGAAACAGGGCAGAACAAGTCTAACAAGTCACATAAAGGTGAAGTGAAGTGACTTAGTCTTCCGAACCACCGCACAGTGATCCCCATACAACACAAATATTACGACCTAACGGTGCAAGAAGCCCATGCCGTTGGGTACAGAGGATAATACTATTCTTTGAATACAATAAGTAAATTACGACCTAACGGTGCAAGAAGCCCATGCCGTTGGGTACAGAGGTTAATACAAGGAATACATCAATCATCTGAGTCCGGCAACCAACGACACTAACAACAGCAGCACAGTGGGGTGAGATCGTACCAACACCTTAATAGATAATTTTTTTAATTAAGTATGTTCTTTACTTTTAAGTAAACTATAACAAAAAAAAAAAAGTAAATTCCAATGCTAATAAATACAACAAAATAATGTAGCAACACTAGTTAAAGAAAAAGTCACGGACAATAATTAGTATGCAATGGGAAGAGATTTTGAACGAAATTAAACCACCAACCCAGGAGTTTAGACTTTCATACAAATGTATGACACAAAACAGGACTATTAAAGTGCAAACCAGGGAAAAGCACACAAAAATTTTAATAGAGAAATTTAACAAGGTTAGAGCTATACTACATAGGCATTACGATAGGTACACATCCCAACACAGAGAATCAGCAGACCAGATATTTCTAAAACTAAGGGACCAACTCTTAAAAGCCTTTCAACGGCATAATATTAACATTAAAATCCCCCTTACACTGAGATGTGAAGTTGACAGCAAGATTGAGGAAACAGAGGAAAGTGAGGCAGACGAAGGTGAAAGAGAAGATAAAGAAACGGAAGATATTGGAAAGAAGCGAAAAGTCAATATAATGGCTTCCACGGCTTTAAGTCTGGGAGCAAAAATTTTGCCCGAATTCGATGGAAAGCCACAAAATTTGAACAGATTCATTGATGCTATAAATCTCGTTGATACTTTCAGAGATGAGCATGAAGCAGTGGCTGTGCAACTAGTCAAGACTAAATTGGCTGGCGGCGCACGGCAATTAATAACTAACGAGGACACACTTGCCAAAATTATCGATAAACTGAAATCCGCGGTGAAAGGGGAGTCGACTGAATTAATAACTGCCAAAATTTTAAATATAAAACAAGGCAACAAAACGGCAAACCAATTCGTCGACGAAATAAATACCCTTTGCACTAAGCTCGAGGGAGCGTATATTTCTGAGGGGCTCAGTGGCGAACTAGCCCAGAAGTATACTACCCAAGTAACAGTAAAAGCGCTATCTAGAAACTCCAATTACGATAAAATAAAATTAATAGAAAGTGGCCAGTTCACTAACAGAAACGAGGCTATCGCGAAATTTATCGGCGCAAGCACAGACTCCCCCACCAGTAACATTATATTCTACCACAATAACTTCAGTTCTCCCCAAGGTCAAAATCGTGGCCAAGGACGTGGCCGCGGCCGTTATAACTACAACAGTAACCGTGGAGGCAGTTATAATGAAGACAGGGTCCGTTATAGTAACAACCAGCGCAACCGGGGTTATAACAATAATGGCCACCGAAATATACCCAACCAAAGGGGACAAATACGAGTTACTTCACATGAGTCGGGAAACTCAGACGACCCCCTGTCCGCTACGCAGGGGGATCACACTCAGATATAGGGGCAAACGGAATTTTTTATTTGTCCCTGAATATGAGCAGCTTCGCTTGTTTCTCGACTTCATTTACAATAAATAAACAAACCTTTTTAATAGACACAGGAGCGGGCATCTCTATTAAGGAAAACGATATGGTATACTTGAAAAATGAAGCTAACCACAAATTAGACAAGATTTATTTGCAAAGAACTCTGAACCTTAAAATTTTCTCCATAAAAAGCTAATCTTTCCTAGAATTTCCTTAATTTCATATAAAGATGTTTTTATAAGTGTGGATTAGATTCTGAGATTTCAGAAATAAGAAAATTACTTTTAATAAATGTTTTCCAAGGGCAAAATTGCTATGAATAGCGACTATACCTTTATTGAAATTGGTTTCAGTTGTTCAATATAGTGAAGTAATATTTATTTTGATAGACACATATTTTATATATGATGACTGAATTTTCATTTTCGTGTATTTTTCAACCCAAAATGAACTAACGTACTATGAAGTGGTACAGTAATTGGTATGATACTGATGCATGCCCTAACTAGTATGACGGGTGGTATGGAACCGGTGTATGTACTAACCTGGTATGATCCTGATATATACAGACTAGTATGTTGTATATAATGACTGGTATATTCCTGGTGCAGAGACTGATTAGTATGCCAATTGATATGCAGGAACGGACAATCTCGCAGGGCATCGCCGTATTAAAAATACCAGTTGCTAATATGGAAAAATTACAGAGCTCGTAGTATTTGACTAGTAGAATTAACTGCAGGGATACTATTTCACAGCTTTTGCAATGTAATATGAGCTTTGGATATTTTCCGTATTTACGTTTGGAATAGTGTTGAAAAGTTCAATTTTTCTTAGGTAATTTTCGAAATACACGAGCACTATTTCATCCCTTAAATACCACAAACTAATGGTCAGAAGTTGAGTAAATGGCCTTAAGTGACACAATCAACAAACGAAATAAAAATATTCAAAAGAAATGTATGTCAACAAAGAATCTAAGATAATTTGCATAAATAAATCACTCATATTTAGTTTTCAGTAGCATATGTGGAATCCCGAAAATCTCGATACTACCTTCTCAAAATCCCGAGATTTTCGACACCTAGAAAATCTCGGGATCCCGTATACCCGGAGTCGATATTACTAGCAATCGCCACATTTAATGAAATAAACTTACCTGGATCCAAGTCATCAATACAAAAACCTCAATGTTTTTTTTCTTTAGCCCAGAGACGTTAATCGTCGTACCAGCTTCTACATATTAAGAGTCCAATTCACGCCTCGAATAACCGGCATGGTCATTTATACCTATCAGATTGGTCGCTATGCAAAATTTTCCAAAAACATGGCAATAAAGTGCTAACTTTTGCAAACAAAAATTTGTTTTCTTTTTTCGCGTATGGGGATGAAAAAAATGCCTAATGCACCGTCGCACCAGTCGTATATCCGTGGACTAAAAGACTTCTCCAAAATGTGGAACCGTCGCCCACCCCGGGACCACTTTCGGATTAATTCAGGGTGGTGTTGCATATTTCCCTTAAGAGCGTTCTCTTGTACCTGCGTCCAGGTCCCACTTTTTTGCTCTGAGTCTAGTTTCTACAAAGTTGGTGATTTCCTTCTACACTTGCGGTCCGCTCAACAATTTTTCTATGGTGTAATCGGCAGTAATTTGGCCGACCCTTCGTTCGAGCACTTGTCGCTCCTCGATTCATTTTAAACATTTGAAGAATGTGTGTTCAGCATCGTCTTCGTCTGCATCTTCATACACACCCTTCGCATCTTCCATTTTTCCCATTCTATACAAGTACTTTTTAAAGTACCCATGCCCAGAGAGCATTTGGGTAACGTAGTAGTTAACCCCGCCAAAGTTTCTAGTGATTCCTAACTTAACGTTAGTGATAAGTCTTGCTGTACATCTGCCCCGGTGGTCACTTTCCCAGTGCTCTTGCCAACGTCTAAACTTTTCCTCGCTGAGTTCTTGGTGAGCGACTCTTATCTTCTTCTTTTCAGCGCTAATATATCGATGGGTCTCGCTCACCTGAACGGCTGGTCCTAATACGGTTCGATAAGCGGAGGTTACTCTCAAAGCTGTTGTCCGCTGTACAGATGTTAGGAGTTTACACGGTTCTTTATGTTAAGTTTTTCTGCCCATAGCTCGGAGCAATATAGTGGAGTGGACATGGAGTTTCCATCAGCAGTTTCCGCTTGCTTTCTATAGGTCCTCCGATGTTTGCCATTAGCCTGCTGTTTACGCGACATCGGTAGCCACACGTCCCAATCCCAAACCCATAATATTCATTATAAACATATTTCCTGAATTGTACATAAAATAATACTCGTTACACATATTTGTCATGAATTGTATATAATATCATTATAACGCATGGATTACATTATATTTTATTATTATGACATTATTTACTCATCACAACTTATGAACTCACCTTTAGATTTAAGTGTTAAAATTGGAACGATTTGGGACGTGTGGCAACCACGCATAAATCACCCCACACCAATTCGCCGCACAGCTGATAGCTGGTCGGCCATCATTTTTACTTTTTTACATATCATCATTGTTATTGTTTTGCACCGGCTTTATTAAAACAATTCTTGCTTTTCCACCGGCAACTGTGCAATTCTTTTATTTGAGTAAAAACCCTAATAGAAGTGTCGAAATAAATTTGTGTAATCACCAATTAGCGAAATTTCACAGTGTTAATGGAAATTAAAACCCTATGTATAGGCAAGGTGTATTAAAAGGTTTTATGCATGGGCACTATTAACCTTGTCTGACGAGCCGACATACATTTTGTTTACACCTTCGTACATTTCCTTAGCTACGCAAAATACGGTAGGAAGTAAGTGTGCCAATCCACGGAACTCCAGGCAATTATACGCATCGTTATCGGCGGATAAGGGAAGCAACACCAATATCCAATATCCCAATATCCCTCAAGGAAACCCACCATCGCAAACCCCGCTCGTTGTAAAAACGCTTCACTAGACTATTGGAATTTTGGATTGGAACGATATAAATAATACGAAGAAATAGTAGTAAATTACGGATCCCCAGCAACCGTGAGTACTACCCAAAATAACTAATGGTCCTTCTTCGCCATTGAAGAAGCCAGCCCCTGCCCATACATTATTATAATATAGAAAATTATAATTCGCATAATTTAATTTGTTGGCTCCCGCCAAAAACAACTTTTTCCCGCCAAATTTAATACTTTGGTATACCCAAATCCCTTAAGGCGAAATTTCGCACACACCCAAAGTTATATTGTACACAAAAATCCCTTGCGGTAGAAAATATATACAACCAAAAACAGTGGGCCTCATCGCGAATTTCACCCAACAAAAAAATTTAAGTACTTTCTCAAATATAAAGTCCCAACGTTAACAAATCAAAGTCGGTTCAAATCCAAATTGAGAAGCACTACAAATAGTGTTATAAATCCCATAAAATTAATTATTAAAATAATAAATAATCCCTAAAATACCGCGTTGTGTTTATACCGACACACATTTATATAAAGACCTCAAGTATATACAATAAGTACACAGCATATATCCCCGGAACGGTGGTACAAGACTGCTAAGTCCCCCATCACATTTTTTTTGTAAACAAAAGCAGCAGTCTTTCCAAATAATTCCCAAAATTGCGACCATAAAATTAAGTAAATCCCTTTTCAGAATGACTACCATAGCCGAAAATAAATTTATTTCCGAAACGGATAATTTTACGGATTACTGCACTCGGTTCCGCTCAACCCCGATTCAAGATAATACCGAGGCAGCCCTAAAATTAAAAGACAAAAATATAGACGTTTTTTGGTCTAGTGTACAGAGCGCCTATGATCTAATAGTAGAGACAGACGACCAGGACCTCCCCAAGGACTTTAAGTCCGCCGCTTTCGGTAAATACCGAGCCTGCCTAATCGCATATGAGGACACCAAAGCTCAAATAGGCGACCAGCTCCAACTCAAAACATTGAGTAACCCCGCGCCTCAAGAGCAACCCCAACCCTCCCAAGAGTCCTCCTATATGAACCTGAAACTCCCCCCATGTGATACAGAAATTTTTTATGGAGGGTATGATCAATGGCCGTCCTTCCGAGACATGTTCACGGCGGTCTATATCAACCACTCGAAACTCTCCAGTGCCCAGAAACTGTATCACCTCAGACATAAGACTAAAGGAAAGGCAGGTCAAATAGTGGAACAATTCCCGTTAAGCGACGACAATTTTTCCCTAGCATGGGAAGCTCTCAAGTCGCGTTATGAAAACAAAAGAGTCCTGGTCGACAACCAAATACGTATACTAATGAATTTAAAAGCGATTCAATCGGAAAACAGCGATGAGATCCAGAGGCTACAATCCTCAGTAAACAACTGTCTCCAAATACTAGCGACACAACAAGTCGAAACCTCCAGTTGGGATCCCATATTAATATATCTGGTAACCTCGAAACTTCCAGAGAATACAGTTGCCCTGTGGGAGCAATCATTAGGCTCCAGAAGAGACCTGCCGAACTGGTCCCAAATGAACCAGTTTCTGACCACTCGCTACGAGATAGTGGAAAGGGTGGATCAATGGCGACCTGCCAAACCCCGATATAATCCACCCTCCACAAACTTCTCAAGGCCTCACCCCAGTCAAAACAATCCCCAGTTCAGACAGGCTCAACCCCAAAACCACAGCAACAACTGCCCTACACATACCAAATCTCATGCCACAGAGCACCAAAAATTTTATACCTGCAAATTATGCAAACAATCCACCCACACCCTACAAAGCTGTTTGCGGTATAAAAGGTTGCCAATCACCGAGCGTAAAAAATTCGTAAGAGAAAATAATATTTGCGAGAATTGTTTAGCTCAAACCCATGTGCTAAAAGGCTGCCAAAGCACGAGAACGTGCATGCACTGCCAAGGCCGGCATAACACCACCCTTCACGACACAGCAACCCCCAGCACCAGTTCCGGAATCCAAAGGACACGATACCAGGTAGCCACAATAGAAGCCGGTAATCCCAGGCTTCAGGACGTCAGCCAGGCGGCACCCCAGGAAGGAGAACCCTCTACGCCCAACAGTTCCCAAGTACAATCGTTCCATGCTGATAATGATAACCAAATCATACTCCCTACAGCAATAGTCTTGGTAGAACATAGAGGGGATCTATTTAAGCTTAGAGCCTTAGTGGACCAAGGCTCCGAAAGAAGCTTCATATCCGCCAAAGCTCAGACCAAACTCGGGCTTCCCTATACCCATTCCCTGTTTGAAATATCGGGTATGGGAGGCGGAGTGGTACAAACATCAAACAAGCTGTGCTCGTTGACCCTACTCTCAAATGACAATAAGGTGAGAATAAAGGCCCAGGCATTAGTGCTTCCCCGGCTCACTAGGCAGCTCCCAACATTCAGGCGCAAATGGTCCCATCTCAAATTAGCAGACCAGACCAAATCGATCTGGTATTGGGTAGTGATCTTATCCCACAAATAATGCTAAATGCCATAGAAAAGATCTCTGCCAGCCTGCTAGCCCAAAATACAATATTTGGATGGATCATAAGCGGCAAACTCCCGAAAAAGTTGGAGCACATTCCTCACAAGCGTGGGAAATCACGAATATTCAGCTAAATGAACAGCTGAGACAATTCTGGGAAATCGAGGAGATACCCAGAACTCGAGTGGAAACCACCGAAGATCAAATGTGCGAAGAGCTCTATCAAAGCACAACCACTCGAATGGATGACGGTCGATATATGGTTCGCCTCCCGTTCAAATCATCATTCCCGAACGATATCGACCTAGGCCAATCCCGTACTGCAGCCCTACGACAGTTCCATGGAATGGAACGCAGTCTCTCAAAAAAGGGCGATCTCAAACAGCAGTATGACCAGGTTCTAGAAGAATACCTGTCCCTCGGCCACATGGAAGAGTGCAGTCCAAATGAATTGGAATCCCAAGGAAAATACTGCTCTTTCTATCTCCCTCACCATGCCGTCGTCAGGCCAGACAACAAGACAACAAAAGTCAGATTTGTATTCAATGCTTCCAAGAAGTCAGGTTCCGGTCACTCCCTTAACGATCTGTTATGTACCGGACCAACCCTCCAACCCGATCTCTGACTTCTGTTGTTAAAATGGCGGACATATAAATATGTGTTTAATGGAGATGTAGAGAAAATGTACCGCCAGATACTCTTACACCCCGATGACCGAGACTACCAACGGATAATATTCCGAACTCCCGAAGACAGTCCAACAAAGGACTTTAAGTTGAAAACGGTCACCTTTGGGGTGAACTGCGCTCCCTTCCTGGCTATTCGCACGCTACACGAGCTGTCGAAAGATATAGCCGACTCCCATCCACGCGCAGCAGCAATATAAAGTTCCGAGACGTATGCTGACGATATTTTGTCCGGCAGTCATGATCTTCCCTCAGCCGAGCAATCCCTAAAAGAGACTATTGATGCTCTCAACTCAGCCGGCTTCCCTTTAAAAAAGATCACGGCAAACCATCCGGACATACTCAAACAAATTCCCAAGGCGGACTTACTTGAAACCGACTTCCTAGAGTTCGAGAAAAGTAGCACCGCCAAAACCCTAGGAATTCAATGGAATGCGCTCTCGGACACATTCTCGTATACTGTGGACTCAGACCCAGCCTCAACAGCAGCCACCAAGCGGCAGATACTTTCCTATATCGCAAAACTTTTCGACCCCGCAAGGTGGCTGACGCCAGTCATGATACAGGCAAAAATCCTGATGCAGGAATTGTGGTTGGACGGGACTGATTGGGATGAACGGGTCAAACCGATACGTCTCGAAAAATGGACGCAATTCTCCAGAAATCTGCAGTCAATCTCAGATATACAAATACCCCGATGGATTAACTTCGCCCCTGACCATCTGGTCGAGCTCCATGGTTTTTGCGACGCCTCTGAAAAGGCTTATTGCGCCACTCTCTATGTGCGAACTACTGTCGGCTAAACTATAAGTCTGCCACGCCTGGAACTATGTGGAGCTCTCTTACTAGCTAAACTAGTCGCAGTAGTGCAACCCTATCTCGGCCTCACTAGAAGAAAGTCGACCATGTGGTCTGATTCCGAGATCGTGTTAGCCTGGCTCGAAAAGCCACCTCACTCATGGAAGACCTATGTCTCCAATCGAACAGCCCAGATCATAGACCTCGTAGGTAATGTCCCTTGGCGACACGTGCGAAGTAAAGATAACCCCGCAGATCTGGGAACCAGAGGTTGTACGCCAGTCGATCTCTCCAATTCTGCCCTCTGGTGGAATGGTCCAGAGTGGCTTTCCAAACCCCCCGAAGATTGGCCTCACCCAACAGTTCGCATCGTCAACCCCCCAGTGTCACGTAAAGTAGAAGCCCTACATGCTACGGAAGAGACGGAGGATCTCTTAGATCGGTTCTCTTCCTACCCTCGTGCTTTACGTGTAATAGCTTACGTTCTCAAATTCGTACGTCGGCTAAAAGACGCGGTGAACGGTTCTAATGACCCAGCCGACCCCTATCTAACTCATGCCGATCTCAAAAGATCGAAACATCGTCTGATCATAATGGCCCAAACTCGATACTACGCTCTTGAAAGATCGTGTCTAGAAGACTCAAACCCCATTGGAAAACGGAGCTCCCTACTCGTACTCAATCCCTTCCTAGACAAGAGCGGAGTCCTCCGAGTGAATGGTCGACTACCCCATGCAACCCTCACTTACAATGAGCGTCATCCCATTATCCTACCCGAAAAGTCTCGGCTCTGTACTCTATATATACGATTCCTTCACGAAATGCTCCTACATACGGAAGCTCGTCTCATGCAGCAAATCTTAAGGCAAGAATTTTACATTGCCCGTCTCAAACCACTGATCAAAAAATGCATATTCCAGTGCAAAGTCTGCACCACTCACAAACAACAAACGCGATCGCAAATTATGGCAGCCTTGCCCCCCGAACGTTGTAGATTCGCTCCACCCTTTACCACGACTGGTGTGGATTTCGCTGGTCCATTTCCATTGAAAGCATCCATGCTTCGATCTCAAACCCTCGTAAAGGGTTACGTGGACGTCTTTGTCTGTTTTACCACCAAAGCGGTCCACCTGGAATTATGCTCAGACCTCACCAGCAAGGCTTTTCTTGCCGCCTTCGCCCGATTTGTAGGACGCCGAGGATACCCGAATCAGATGATGAGCGACAACGGCAAAACATTCATCGTCGCCAAGCGTGCTACCGAACTGGAATTCGTAACGTTCCTGAAAGGAGTATCGACGGATATCGTACAGAAGTACGCCCCCCAAGGAATCAATTGGAAGTTCATACCCCCGTCGCACCTCACATGGGCGGATTATGGGAAGCCGCTGTCAAAAGCTTTAAAACGCACTTTAGAAAGGTCGCCGGAACCCACAGCTTTACCTTCGAGGAGTTATCGACTTTATTAATTCGGATAGAGGCCATACTTAACTCTCGTCCCATCTCCCAGCTTTCTCAGGACCCGAATGACCTCACCGCCCTCACGCCAGGTCATTTTCTTCGAGGAGCACCAATGCTCTCGCTTCCCGAACCGAATCACGAAAATCTCTCTCTGATAAATACGTGGGAACGACTGAAAGTTCTGCATCATCAGTTCAGCAAACGCTGGAAAACTGATTACCTCACCGACCTTCAAAAGCGTTACCGTTGGAAAAATGCTCAAACTCCCCCGAAAATTGGCGACCTAGTCATCATTAAAGAAGACAACTTACCTCCCACCTAGTGGCGACTAGGTCGATTAGAAAGCCTACACCCAGGGCGAGACGGACACATTCGTGTTGTAGACGTCCGCATCCAGAACGGAATTCTCACAAGACCCCTCACGAAACTGTGCTTTCTACCGTCATCTGAGAGTGACGAGAGCCCTCAGTGCCCACTCCCATCTCCCTAACTTAATAAAGTCCATAAAGCTCATACTATCGTTAGCACTCAGGCAACAACTTAGTCACTCCCCAAACATATGCTTAATCCCAGGCGTATAACTAATATGCATATACTACTCTCTCCTTTCAACAGATGGATCGTCAACGCCCTCCGGTCCCAACACCACGCCGTTCTTTGGCATCGCAAGTGACCCTGCCCGCAGCCCTTCCGCGCTGTAGCGAACCCGTACCGAATTACCGGAAATGTAAATTGTGCATGCGTCATCACGCGCTGCTGGTGTGCCCTGTGTTCACGGCCAAGCAGCCGCAACAACGCTTCTTGGTCGCTAGGGCACATCAGTATTGCACCAACTGCTTAGCGCTGTCCCATAGCACCAACCAGTGCACCTCCACAGAAAGCTGCCGGGTCTGCGGGCAGCATCACCACACATTCCTTCCAGCTCATCGTCGCCGTACTCAACCGCAGCCTCCCAGGGCTCATGGTCGGGCTCCAAGGGCACGTCAACCAACGCGACCACCCAGCGTCGGCGACCGCACCATCCGATGCACGGCAACCGGCTTACGCACCGCCACCTACAAAAATAAGGTGGGAAGGATCTTGATCCAAGAAGCCGTTCGTGCCTTGCAGGAGTTGCAGCATACACTAGGCGCTTAGTACGCCTAGGGGAGGCAGAATGTTTACGCGACATCGGTAGCCACACGTCCCAATCCCAAACCCATAATATTCATTATAAACATATTTCCTGAATTGTACATAAAATAATACTCGTTACACATATTTGTCATGAATTGTATATAATATCATTATAACGCATGGATTACATTATATTTTATTAATATTACATTATTTACTCATCACAACTTATGAACTCACCTTTAGATTTAAGTGTTAAAATTGGAACGATTTGGGACGTGTGGCAACCACGCGTAAATCACCCCACACCAATTCGCCGCACAGCTGATAGCTGGTCGGCCATCATTTTTACTTTTTTACATATCATCATTGTTATTGTTTTGCACCGGCTTTATTAAAACAATTCTTGCTTTTCCACCGGCAACTGTGCAATTCTTTTATTTGAGTAAAAACCCTAATAGAAGTGTCGAAATAAATTTGTGTAATCACCAATTAGCGAAATGTCACAGTGTTAATGGAAATTAAAACCCTATGTATAGGCAAGGTGTATTAAAAGGTTTTATGCATGGGCACTATTAACCTTGTCTTAGGAACCGACATACATTTTGTTTACACCTTCGTACATTTCCTAAGCTACGCAAAATACGGTAGGAAGTAAGTGTGCCAATCCACGGAACTCCAGGCAATTATACGCATCGTTATCGGCGGATAAGGGAAGCAACACCAATATCCCTCCCAGAACCAAGGAAACCCACCATCGCAAACCCCGCTCGTTGTAAAAACGCTTCACTGGACTATTGGAATTTTGGATTGGAACGATACAAATAATACGAAGAAATAGTAGTAAATTACGGATCCCCAGCAACCGTGAGTACTACCCAAAATAACTACCTGCTTAGTAACGATACCTGCTGGCATACCTTCTCTGTCGCAGGTGCCCAGAATTTTAGTCGGGAATCTATTCTTACACCTAAATAGTTAACTTCTTTATTTGATTTGTATTCATGAAACGAGCTCAAGGCCAAGAATAATAATTTTTCACTTTTTGAATTTTTATGAAAATTATTATTGTTTTTTACTTATTAATAATCATTTTAATTAATTATTAAAAGTTTTTTGATTGAATAGAGTAGGAAAAATGTTTAGAGACAACTGCCATAGCTTTTCTTATAGATCCATTTCGGAAGCTGCTAGACTTCACTCATCAGAGAAATTTTGGCACGCATTGCTAACCATTAAGCTAACAATACGATTTATTTGATGTTATAGTTCCGAAGAGGGTTTCGAAACCAACCCCTAAAGGTATGTACTTTTTTGTTGAGAGTATAAGCTCAGTTTTTTCTGCCACTAGTTGGAGACCACGTAGGTCGATCCACTCTTTTGTGCGTATGGTTCTTCTATATTCCGGGCGGTGATGACTGCGGCGATGTCGTCTCGTATCCGACTATGAAGGTATCATCGGACATTTCTAGGTTAAAGATTTCATCGTAGCTGGCGTTCCATAGGTCAGTACCAATAATTGAACAATTTGAAGTTGTGTACATAAGGAGACGGTCTCTTAAATATCTTCTGACTTCTTGCTGTAGGTAACATGGGATTCGAAACCGTTGCTCTAAGGCAGTAAGCTTGTATGCCCATCTCACGCTGTTGAAGGCGTTTTTTACGTCTAAGTTTGCGAGGAGCACAACTCGTCTAAATTTGTTATTACCTTGCTGGGCTGCCTCAACAATAGTACAAACGTCCTCAATTGACCTAAAGTGTTTTTTTTTTGGTTTGGTCGATAGTCCTCCTGCTTGATCCACGGCAGCTGCAATACGTGGCATTAGTAGCCTTTCAAAAATTTTCCCAGTTGTAACGAGCATGCCTAATGACCGTCACGCAGATGGCGAGTTTGGGTCTTCTTTGCCCTTGCCTATTAGTACTAACTCCTGCTTCTTCCATATTTCTGGGAATAAGCCTTCCCTGAGGCATGTATTATACATATCCAGTAGGGCTTCAGGTCTCCTGTTCACTATTTCTTTGATGGCGTCTGTTGGAACGCCGTCTGGGTGGTGGTAAATGCTGGATGTTCTTCGGGCATGTTGATCCGATCTTCGCTGACTTCCCTGACTTCATGAGTAGGGAAAATTTCGTACACAATGTTATCCATTACGTTTTCATCTAAATCTGTAGCCCAGTCCCCATTGACTCCTGTTTCTGTCTTCCCGGAGCTATTCCCATTTCTTCTTGAGCGATGTCTTCCGACCACCAGAAAACGGACTTTTTACGCCGCTTTTTTAACTTTGGCATGGTCTGTTTAACGCTGAGCATGGTAGCTTTGGCACACTCTCTGGCTTTCGTAGGTGTGTGAGCTCTTGGCAGGTATGTATCGATTTCAACAATTACCGCTTCACTGTTTAATTTGGAAGCGTTCCATATTCGGTTGGTTTTCCTTGTTTCCGCTCTAAGCCCTTCTTATGGGCCTAATTCAAAGAATATATATAGGTCTTCAAGGACTTTCCACTTTTGTATGATCCCGGATATGCTTTTAGATGCCGTCGTGATATCTGGTATTGGTTGTCATGAATCGACACTAGGGGAATATGGAGCGGCGTGCATGCTTGCGTTAGCCAGGCTTTAGTCACTCGGGAGGTCGGGGTTTTTGCTCCTAATAAATCACCCTAGTATGAGTATATATATAATAATTATTTCATGTACTAAACCAGAAAACCCGAACAGAAATATTCACCACAACAAAAAGGTGCATCCAGCTCAAAACTAAAATTATACGGACGGAAGATAATTCTCTACTCTTTATTCATAACAAATGATCATTACCGAAAAAAAGAGATTTCTTTTCATTTTTCTTATTTCTATGTGACATAGTATACTCGTATGTTTACTCTACTCTTTCATCATTATGTGTATAGCTATGTTTGCAAAAAAAGAATACTTAGGTATATATGTACTATATAGGCGAGAAGAGCAATCAATGAAAAAAAAATATAAACTAGCAACTGCGTTATTAGTACACCTCATAGTATTTTAATGTCAAATTTACTACTAGTTATGAAAATATATGCATACTTAAGTATGAATGGTTGCTGGTTTTTACTTACATTGTATTAGGGTGCTCCAACGAGGTTTGCGCAAACAGGTTGTACTTGAATTTGTATGATGACTTGTTCGATTAAAAGTTGACTATGGGGTATTTTTCCCCCCCCCCAGTAAGTGTGCATATTTACAAAAATATTTAGTTAATTAATTTTAAGTTTTGAACCTAATTACTTTAGTTACAACTAAAGGGGTTTGTTTTTAATTTTTATTTTTTTTTCCCCTAGTTCTTCGTCTATTCTGATCCAGACTTTTTTTGAATAAATAAAATCCTTTTATGCAAAATCTTAATCAATAATTCTGCCTTTCCTTTATTAGTTAAATCTCCAAAAGAGGAGTATAATAAGTACGCCTCGGGCAAATTAAAAAAAAAAAATGAAAGAAAAGAAATTTGGAGAAAAGAATTGAATAGAAAGGAAAAAAAATGGTTTCATCAGGGAAGCTTTTCTCTTATGGCCAGGATAACTACGTACCTTAGATGAATTATGCCTTTGAATCTCGAATAACTCCGGCAAGATGTTGAAGATTCTTTCAGAAATACTTTCTCTCGTACTTCTTCACTTTAGAGTGGGGTAGATTGTATATATATATATTTTTCCCCTTCACCTGCTTTAATGGTTTTCAAAAGAAATGTTTTATGGACGCGTCGCTCTTACACGGTGTTAAAGTTTTCAAACACTTGTTTAAGGCGTTAAAGTTTTCAAACACTTGTTTAAGGCACTGATTATTCAAAGTAAGTCGCGATTGCTCAAAAAACTTCCAATTTAACTTTCTACTACGCAGTTCCGTCTGGTCTGCTATGCATGCGTAAAGGAAATGGCAGAGGAAATGATCAGCTAGGCACTTAACACCTTCGCCATTCAGTTTTCTCAGTTGATCCGACAGGTTTTGGCCAGTGTTAGCTAACGTACACATATTGTAAGATACATTTTCTTTTTCTTTGCATGACTGGTCTAGATCATCAATGTTGTATGCGACCTTATAGCATTTCAGGTGTCAATAACGCTTTAATGGCAGATTTTAAAAACTAAACAAATTAGGCGATAGCTCATTGTGTACGGGTTAACCCATTACCTGCCATCACACAACAGTTTTACAAACACGTTGTATAGGTACAGCGTACTGAAAAACTGGAAAATGGCAAAGCGTTACTATTTAAGAGATTGCATATCCTTCGCATGGAAAGTCCCCAGTAGCTTACCTGCCATATCTTCCAGTACGTAACAGGATCTGCCTACTTTGTCCCGAACTCTAGCTTTAACAAAAGTTTTTGCCAACTTGCTATTAAACTTTTCTGAAGCTTTACTCAGTTTGAAGTTACGACGCAAGACTGTTTGACCAATGTTGAAAGTGACGTCGCGCGACCGCAGATTGTATCTTTTGGAATTTGTTTCATATGCTAATTGTATGTTCTTTCGTACCAAATCTCGAACAAAGGCTAAACTATCATGTCTACTATCTTGAGTCTTAATCTTGCCTTCATTTATCATGCTGATGTTCCGCAGCAACTGATAGTCATTTCCGTGATTAATCATATGTTGGCCGAATACTACGAAATACTGAGAAAAGTTTATTGTTTGATAAATAGATGTTCTTAAAGCACAGTTTGTACTGCTCATATGGAGGTCCCAATCGCGCTGCTCCTGTTTAATGTAAGTACGAAGTGCAGCATTGATCGATCGACTTACCCTTTCCGAACTATTACTTTGAGGTGAGTATATAGCCGTGCAAATGTGTTTAACACCATATTTGTTAAGAAAACCTTCAAACTCATGTGATCGAAATTGGCTTCTGTTATCACTTACAATGAACTCTGGAACACCGAAGATATCAAACACCTGTGTTTTCAAGAAATTGGTGATCGGTGGTGTTGTACATTTTTTTTAGCGGGCATAAGAATGTGAACTTTGATATATGATCCAGAACGATCAGTATGCCAATATGGCCATTCTTCGACCGCGGGAAAGGTCCGATCAAATCTATGTATAGCCTTTGAAAAATGCGCTCTGTTGGTGTGAAGTTACACATTGGTGGCCTTAAGACTTTGGTGGAGTGTTTAGTAGTCTTACAAACTTCACAACCTGCTACATATTCTCTCACTGAACGATAAAGACCCGACCAGGAAAAGAACGTCCTCACCCTTTCTACGGTTTTAGCCACTCCACCATTAGCAGCCGTGTCTACGTTATGAGCATTAAATAAAACCTGTTGCTGTAATCCCTTCGGCACGAGAAGTTTCCATGCTGCTTCTTGTTGATCCTCGTCTCCCGTGTAAAACTCCGTTTTATGATAAATGTACTTATCAACGACTCTAAAGTCAGGATATCGGTCCTCGTCTTTCTGTAAACTTTCTCTTAGCTGAGAGTATTCACCAGAGTCAAACTCAGGCGAATCCAAATCAATATTCGGAACATTTTCGCAAGGTTGTACTAACTCGTCCAAATTCTCGAAATTTACCCGCGACAAAGCATCCGGGGCTACATTCTCAGAACCTTTACGATGCTCAATTGTAAAAGAAAAAGCTTGTAGCTTCAGTGCCCAGCGAGCCAAACGCCCGCTAAGATCACTCTGATTCATTAGCCAAGGAAGACTTGCATGGTCGGTTATGATGCGAAATGATTGTCCTTCAATGTAAGCTCTAAACTTCTTTACAGCCAAAACTGCAGCGATACATTCCTGTTCCGTTACGGAATAATTCTGTTGTGCCTTGTTGAGTTTTTGGCTCATATACGCTATAGGAATTTCCTCGCCATTCTCGTTCGTCTGGGCGAGCACCGCCTACTCCACATTGACTTGCGTCACACTGTATCAGGAACGGTTTACTGAAGTCAGGGTTCGCTAATATAGGTGCAGACGTCAAACGTTGCTTTAGGAGCTCAAAAGAGGCCTGTGCTTCCAAAGACCACTGATAATCGCGACTTTTCTTAAGCAACTCTGTCAACGGGTGGGTAATCGAGGCAAAATTCGCTATGAAGCGTCTGTACCAGCCTGCCATTCCCAAGAAGCGGCGTAGCTGTTTTACCGATTTAGGGGGTGGATACTCAGTGATTGCTGAAACTTTATCTGGGTCGGTCTGGAGGGTACCTTGCCCAACCACATAACCCAAGTAACGGACCTGTTTGAGACAAAATTTACTTTTCCCTATATTAACAGTTAAGTCAGCCTTCTGGATATGTAAAGCTACTTCTTGTAAAAGTTGAATGTGTGAATCAAAATCTTCTGATATCAAAAGGAGGTCGTCAAGGTACACAAAAACGCGTTCCTTGAGGTAGTAGGGGATGACCTTATCCATTAGCCGGCACATGGTTTGAGGAGCATTACACAACCCGAATGGCATCACTTTAAACTGGTATAATGGTCGGTTTGGAACAGTAAAAGCTGTCTTCTCTCTGGAAGATACTTCTAGCGGTATTTGCCAAAATGCGTCTTTCAGATCCAAACTGGAAATATACTCTGCCCGAGGTAGTCTTCTCAAAATGCCCTCTATGTGCGGCAATGGATATGCATCCTGAACCGTCAGAGAATTAACCTTGCGACTATCCAACCATAAACGAACTTTTCCCGGTTTCCTTACTAAAACTACTGGCGAAGACCATGGACTGTTTGATTCCTCGATCGCGCCCAAAGCTATCATTCTATCTATTTCGTCACCCATCAGCTTTTCAATCGCCGGCGAAATTGGAAAGTGCCGTTGTTTGATCGGAACTGCGGCACCTACGTCTATAACATGTTCGAGAATTGTTGTCTTACCCAATCCCTTTTCCTCAAATGAAGGAAAATATCGAACTGCTGATGCCAATTCTCCAGCCTTTTTAATGGCTGACAGCTTATGAAGATTCTCATCTGATTCTAATATGTTGATTTCACTAACAATGTTAGGAGCAATTTGAAAAATTTTTCAAAAATTCACTCCTAAGTATACGTCTTGACTGAGGTTAGGCACGATATAGAAATCAATAGGGATGGTCTTATTTTCATAGCATACGTCTAGGGTTACTATGCCAAGAACTGACTGTTTTGACCCATCTGCAGTACATAATTTAGTGTCAAGTTCCTTAATTTATTATACTATGAAATTCATAAAAAACATCATAGAAGGTAACTTACCTCACTATTTGAATAATAGCATAAAATATGTAAAAGATAGGCATTCTGTAAATACCCGAAGCAAAAATGATTTCAATCTACCTGCATATAGAACTGAAGCAGACAAATGTAATTTGTATTATAAAGGACTAAAACTTTATAATGAGCTTCCAAATAATTTTAAATCATGAAATAAATTTAAAAGAGAATTGTATAAGTATTGCAAAACACTGCCAATTTAGTGCTAGATAGGCAGGCGTCCAAAACATAAATAACAAGGCATGCGTGCCAAGTTTCTGCAATGCAGTGCCAGCATATCCTATTGCACACGCATACGAAAAGTTGCCGGAGCTCATATTGAGACGCGTCACTCCATTGAATCAGTGCACCGCCGTCCAGATGTTGCCTTCGCGCTTTAGAAGCGTACACGGCCTGTATTCCGCAGACAAATATTACCATCATTGTTCCAAATGATTTGGAGGTCGGCCACAGCACTATACCGCAGTCCATAGATTTAAACTAGGTTAGAATTTATAGTCTAGTCTAGATAATTATATATTGTAAATAGGTATAAACTAGGATAAAATTTAGCTGTAAGAAATAAATAAATAAATAATATAAATTTCAAAATTTTGCTTAAATATATTCGAAGCCCATTTTGCTCCAAGGCAGCTAACCGAAGCGCCTGAGTCAAGTAAGCCCAGAACTTTTTCTCCTAAAATTTCAACCGTGGCGTATGGACGAATGTCATCTGGTTTACACACTACGGTGGCCGATAGGTTTAGTTTCTGTGTTTTGACATTTTGCCAAAATATTCTAGCACGAATATTCGAACGTGGTTGGGATAAGATTTTCTGGCGCTTCAATTCGTACTCTTCCAAACGGCGATGAAGTGGACGAATCGGGTGTATCGGTACACACGCTGGAGTTTTCTGCTTACTATTTTGAAGAATTTTGACAGGTTTTATATCGATATGGGATTGGGATGCCTGCTGGTGGTATTGAAGACACCCCTTTTCTTGTTTTACGGCTTACTACAGTTGGGACAATTTGGAAAAAAGAAAGCAAGTAGACCACATCCATAGCAGAAAACTCTGCGAGGCTTGACACATTGCTTATACAGGGTGTTTTTTTTACAGGTTTGTTTTTCGAATAGAGATAAAACTGGCATTTTGTGGTCAAATCTGGCAACTCTAATGTCATTTATGTTCAGTTTGGTTTGCCATTTCATCATGAACAGGTTGACAAAAGAACAACGCTTGCGAATCGTGCAAATTTATTTCGAAAATAATGGTTCAGTTCGCGAAGTTTACCGTGAGCTCCGTCCATTTTATGGTCGACATAATCGTCCATCAGAGCAATTAATTCGGTTAACCATGGATCGTTTTCGCACTACGTTTACTCTATGTGATAATACGCATCCGCAGAGACGTCGAACAGTGCGCACCGAAGAAACAATTGCCGCTGTAGAGCAAAGTGTTGAAGAGGACCCGAATGAATCGATTCGCCACCGTGCACAGCAATTGGAGCTTTGTCCATCAACTTTATGGAAGATTTTGCGCAAAGATCTTGGCTTGCGACCTTACAAGATCCAGCTTGTGCAAGAATTAAAGCCGCGAGACCATGCAATGCGTCGTGATTTTGGTGTATGGGCCGAAAATGAGATTGATTTCGATGCTGATTTTCATCGCAAAATTTTGTTCAGTGATGAGGCTCATTTTTGGTTGAATGGCTACGTCAACAAGCAAAATTGCCGCATTTGGAGTGAAGAGAATCCACATGAGACCCTTGAAACGCCATTACATCCACAAAAACTGACTGTTTGGTGTGCTCTATGGGCTGGTGGAGTCATTGGGCCATACTTCTTCCGCAATAATGCTGGAGAGGCAGCTACCGTTAATGGAGACCTGTATAGAGCCATGATAACCGACTATTTTGTTCCCGAATTGGATGGCATGAATGTGGATGAGTTGTGGTTCCAACAAGACGGCGCTACATGCCACACAGCGCACGTCACAATCGATTTATTGAAGGAAACATTCGATGAGCGCATAATTTCGCGGAATGGACCTGTCAATTGGCCACCAAGGTCGTGTGATTTGACACCATTGGATTATTTTCTTTGGGGATATGTGAAGTCGCTCGTCTACACCAACAAACCAGAAACGTTAGGGGAATTGGAAGCCAACATTCGTGGCGTTATTGCCGACATACGGCCCCATATGCTCGAAAAAGTGGTTGAAAATTGGACCTGTAGAATTGGCTTTATTCGAGCCAGCCGCGGCGGCCACATGCCCGAAATCATATTTAAACATTAATGGCATAAAATTATCCTTCCAATAAAGCCAAATTTATGGACCTTAAAACGATTTTCTTGTGTTTTATTTCAATTCGAAGTTCTATACCCCTAAAAAAACACCCTTTAGCTATGCCCAGGCGAATCGCAGTTCCAAAATTTGCTTTCAATAGCGTCAACGGATGATGCCTCCACTGACTCGGATAAGATTGGATCAGAACTTTCCCCTTGAAGGACTTCAGATAGTTGTCGTTTCTGAGGGATCGCTGCTCTTGGAAAAATATTCTTCATTGTATCGAAAAACTTTTCACGACGCCTACAAGCACGTCTCAAAACCGAAATAGATGTTATATCTAAGTGCAATAATTAAAAGCGTATTTCAGGGAGTAAGCTGCGTATTAATGTTGTAATAGCCCACTTGAGGGGTGGGTGAATGTGTAGGTGGTTCCCAGATGACGACATGAGGAACAGAACGTTAACCTATGGGCAGTTGAAGGGTCGCGGCGGTCGGAATCGTCTGGTGCCTTAGCTCTTTCGGCGTGGGGTGGGTTTTTGCCATACTTCAACTGTATTCACATAAACTTAATTGATTCAGACTCCTAACTTAAGCTAAAAGGAGAAGGTAGTGGTGAAAAAAAGGGAAATGAAACAAAAAAAACGGGACACCCTAATGTTCGTCATAATGTTTGATTGGCAAGGTCTAAGCTGATGTACGACCTTCGCCTTCAATACCCTGCCCAACCATGATCGTTACCCAGAAGCCTTACGGGAGATCCCCAATGACAAAAGATTTCCTACCTCCCTACGTCCCCATACGCCGCCAGAAAACTAATAAAACTTAACACATGTTGTATTCATTACAATCTCATGGAATCCTTTTATTCATTTTGAAGCAATATAAGAACACAATCTATTTACTATGTGAACGATCTCTCCATATCTAAACTATTCATATACCTATTCTCTAAACTTTTTCCCAAAGGCAAACTTGTATAATAAATCGAAGAGCGACTTGTTGAAGGCATGGATGAAGATCTAATTCAATTTGATAAATACATTCTTACCTTCTAAAACTCATTTTTTATACATAAATACTAACCTGTTAAATTGCATACTTAAATTGTTGAATTTACACTTAAATCTGAATTTTATATGTACTTACCTTGTATACATACATATACTTACCCTTTTGAATTGAATACTTACCTTAAACTCAACTTACCATTTATATCCATACTTATCCTAAATTATACTTACCTTTGAATTCGAACAACCGTAATCGAAACTCTAAAAACAAATTGGAAAACTACCGCTTCTTTAGGTATTTACCTTTATGCACATATGTACAAGGTGGCGCAAAAGTAAGCTTCCGATGTTTAGCATATCGGTTGTGGCACGTGCAGTGTGTGCTGTTGCACCGTCTTGTTGGAACCACATGTTTTCCAATCCCAATTCATCAAGTTGCGGCAAAAAGAACTCGTTGATCTGTAGCGCTCACCATTCACAGTAACCGTTTGGCCCCGACCGATTATTGGTCAAATAAATAGTCAGCAATATTCCGCGTTCTGGAGCAGTGTAGCGTAACATTGTTTATTAACGTGTATTTCGCATGTGTTTACTACACAAATGTCAAAACAGAACTGACTTTAGAGGACAATCGCAAAATTTATAGCATTTTCTGATAGGAGGATTACTTTTGCGCTTTTGTATGTATGCTCACTACACAGCTTAGCGGGCGGTCATCGGCTAAAGCCAATAGTGTTGTTATTTCCAAAGGAAATAGTGTTAGTGACAATTGTGACTGCCCCTACCCCTCCATTAGTGAAAAAAATATATATATACATGGTCCTCTCGGTGCCACGAAAGTGAACCCGCAACAAAAAAAAAAAAAGGTTATTTTCAAAGCAAAAGTGGTTCAGTGCACAAGTGCTTATATATAAAAAAAAAAAACAAAACGTATATATATTCTATTAGGGTGCTCCCAAAAACCTGAAAAGAAAAGAAATATTTTAATTATATTACAAGTGCTGAAAAAACAAGAAAAAAGCATATACATATTCTGTGAGGGTGCTCCAAAAACCTGAAAGGAAAGAAAAATATTAAATTGAAATATTTGGACAAAACCTGAAGGAAGAAAAGTTTGTTAGAAAACAAATAAAGGCACAGAAAAGGTGAAACATTGCGGTAAACCAAAAGTGGGTGCTCCGAAAACTATGGAAACCAAAAATTAAAGTTTTTAATAAAAGTGGCTAAGAAAAGTTTGAGTTGGAAATAAAAAAAACAAAAAAAAATTTAAATACTGAAAAGAAAGAAAATATTATATTAAATTGGTGAAAATAAAAATTCTGAAAAGAAAGAAAGTATTATATTAAATTGGTGAAAATCAAAATACTGAGAAGAAAGAAAATATTCGATTAAATCGTTGGTGAAAAACAAAATCCTGAAAGGAAAAGAAAATACATTTTTGTTCAAAAAAGCCTGAAAAAGAAAGAAAGTTCAAAAGTGAAAAGCATTTAAGTGAAAAGGCGGTGACCTAAGTAAAAAAAAAAAATATATATATATATACACTTAAATAAAAGTTAGTGGCTGGAAAAGAAAGGAAAAATTTAAGTCGGTAGCCTGGAAAAAAAAAATTTAGGGAAATATACAATACAAAACAACAAAAAGTGCCAACGCCCAAGCAACATCAAAAAGTACAGACACGTAAGACTGCGACATACAGCGACATCAGCCCGAAATCTAGCAAAGAAGTCAGCCTTAGCAACCCGTTTCCCAAGGAGCGGTATCGACAACCCGTTGCAGTTCTCAAGGTATTCACCCGACCAAAGTAAGTGCCGTTAAATAATTTCCCTCATATACTCTGATTTATATATATTATATATTTACACATACATCCCATAAACCCACTGTTATATATAAAATATATACGTATATTTTCCTCACTCCCGTTCACTTACCCGTATACCACATACGTTCCGCTATAAGTTCACAAACCTCAAATAGGCATGTAAGAACCCCGCTATAAGCCGCCAATACAAACTCAAAAAATTTTAGAAACCTCTGAAAAAAAAAATTTGTTCCCCTACTCTCATAATCAAACGCTTTATTTTAACTTTCAATTTACCACTTCCACAAACAAATTACCTTGGACTCAGATGCGCTGAGACAAGTACATAATCTCACCCCGCTCTAAGCACAGCAAGTATACACACATCTATACCCATTTCAAAAGTGCTGCTACTTAAAAATAGTACAGTGGGCCACAGCTACTAAAAACGGTCTTCAAAATACAGTGGGGCAAACCCACTAACATCTTCTCGTGCACTTCTAATACACATTTACTCAAATATATTTTTGTGTACTCCTATTACACACTCCCATAAAATACCCACGTAAGAATGGCTGAAGATAAGGTAGACAAACCATTGAATCTCCCAGCTCCCCAAGGACCAAGAACACGGTCAAAATCTCAAGCTGAAGAGGAAGAATTGTCCCTAATAATGAAAAAATCCTTATTCGAATTGGCAAAACTGGAAAATTTCTGCGAAAAATGGTGGAACATTTGTGAGACCGATCACACAAAACCCAGTTTGCAGACAGGAACTCAATGGACACATAGCAGCAGTAGAACGGGCATATGAAGCAGCGCACCTGAATCTCACGGAGGAACGGTCCCTGGCAGCAATAAACGAAAGGTGCCGGAGAGAAACAAGTTCGTCAGAGACAATAGATATTGCAAAAATTGCTTAGCATTTTCCCACTTGGAGTCCGAGTGTAGAAGCAATTTCAATTGTGTGTATTGTCAAAAGCGGCATCACTCTCTGCTGCAGTATCAGACACCTCTGCCAGCAAACTCCCACACTTCTCGCCAAACGCAGAGAAGTAATCAGTCCAAAGTCACTCCCCAAATAATAAGTGACCAAGAAAACCCCTCAACATCAAAACAGGCAATGCAATCTCAGGACTTGCGAACTGAAACCTCCTCAACAAAGCAAGGTACAGCGAAAAAGTGCTATCTCATTTCTCTTGCAATAAGGAACGAACGTTGCTGCCGACAGCAATTGTCCCGATACTCCATCGAGGAGAATCGTTTAAAGTCCGTGCGTTGGTAGACCAAGGCTCTCAAAAGTCATTCCTCTCCTCCCGAATACAACAATTGCTGGGCCTACCAAAAAAAAAAAAAACTACCAAATACTAGGCATGGGCGGGCGCATAGTCCAAAACTCCAATAAAACATGCGCTATAACAATTTGTTCTCTGGATTTAAAGACCCAAATCATTACCCAAGCCATAATATTACCACAATTAACACACTTTCTCCCCTCTTTCAAAATAGAAACGGAGGAACTTCAAAATGTCTCCTCCTTAACGTTAGCAGATCCCACTTGTTTCTCTCCAGGTCGAATAGATATGGTAATATGTAGTGATATACTCCCAAAAATCCTCCTTCAAGGTCTCGAAACCAATGTTGCTGGAAGCCTCATTGCTCAGAATACCATCTTTGGATGGATATTGAGCGGACCAGTAACTGAGCAAATTCCAACCTTCTCCCCCCACATAGTGGAAAACCCCGATGACTCCCTAAATGAACTCCTTTAGAATTTTTGGGAGCACGAAGAAGTTCATTCCACCACACCCATCACAGATGAAGATAAGTTCTGCGAAGAACTCTACACAAAGACCACCATTAGAAGAGAAGATGGCCGCTACATGGTAAAGCTCCCATTTAAGGAAAGATTTCCAGAAACTCTAGCCCTCGGTCACTCACGCCCCGCTGCTCAGCAGCAGTATGTAAGCATAGAAAGAACGCTCGAAAATAAACCCGAGTTAAAAAAAAATATCTTTAAGTGTTGGAAGAATATTTAACCATGAATCACATGGAACCCACCTCGCCACTCGAAATTATAAAAGAAGGTAGATACTATTCCTACTATTTACCCCATCACGCTGTTATAAAACCAGACAGCAAAACAACCAAGGTACGAGTGGTCTTCAATGCCTCCAAACTCTCCCACCCAGGTAGTTCATTGAATGACGTACTACATACTGGCCCAACTCTACAAAACGACTTATTGCTCATTATCCTAAAATGGCGCTTCTATAAGTTCGTTTTTAACGGCGACACCGAAAAGATGTACCGCCAAATACTCATACACCCAGAAAATCAAGACTATCAAAGAATTGTCTTTCGCAGATCTCCAACCTCACCTCTCGAGGATTTCAAACTAAAAACAGTTACCTTTGGTGTTAATTGTGCCCCATACCTAGCTATTCGCACACTCCATCAGCTAGCAGCGGACACCAAAGACAAATTCCCAACCGCCAACAATGTTCTTCTGCATGAGACTTATGTAGACGACATCCTCTCTGGCGGACACGATATACAGTCCACACTCAACTCCATAAATGAAGTTGTCGAAGCATTAAAGTCAGCCGGGTTCCCGCTGAAGAAAATAACGGCCAATCACCCAAGTATACTGGAGTCTATCCCAAAATCTGACCTCCTTGATGAAGATTTTCTCAAATTCCATGATGCAAGTTCTACAAAGACACTTGGAATAAAATGGAATGCCCTAAACGACTCGTTTTCCTACTCATATCACCCTATACCCGCCGCTAACTCAAACACAAAGCGGCAAATATTATCGGCAATTGCGAAATTGTTCGACCCGGCAGGATGGCTATCGCCAATAATGATTTTAGCCAAAGCCCTCCTCCAACACCTCTGGTTGGAAGGAACAGACTGGGACGAACATGTCAAACCCTCAGCCTTCCACAAATGGAACAATTTTCGGGAAAATCTCGCAGAAGTAGCCTCCATACAAATCCTTCGATGGATTGGATTCTCTCCCGACAAACCCTATCAAATTCACGGATTTTCTGACGCCTCAGAAAAGGCATTTTGCGCGTGCGTGTATTTACGCACGCAGAATGGTGGAAACGATGTTACCACTCACCTATTAGCTGAAAAAAGCAAGGTGGCTCCCTTAAAGACAGTAAGCCTTCCCCGACTAGAACTTTGTGGAGCAGTACTACTCTGCAGACTAGTCAAACAGATTTGCTCTCACCTCCATCTGTCCTCAAATGAGCTAATTCTTTGGTCAGGCTTCTCCATAGTCCTAGCATGGCTAGAAAAACCACCCCACACTTGGAAGACCTATGTAGCGAACCGCACTGCCGAAATTCTCGAAAGGGTCAGTAATGCTACCTGGCGTCATGTGGCAAGTGGTGATAATCCAGCAGATCTGGGAACCCGTGGATGTAAACCCCAAGAATTAGCGGAATCCTCCCTGTGGTGGAAAGGCCCCGAGTGGCTCTCTAAAACTCCCACTTTATAGCCAAAACCGATGCCTCAAAACCCCAGTCCACCAGAACGGTGGATACCTCGGATCCATTGGACCGCTTCTCCTCGTTCGCCAGAGCCCTTCGCGTCATTTCGTACGTCTATCGCTTCATCCACAAAGCGAAAAAACTACCGATTTCCTCAATTCGTTCTCTATCTCAAGAGGAGATTACATATTCGAAAGAACGCCTTATAATCCTAACCCAACAAATATATTATGCGGAAACAATTTCACTGCTTAAAGCCTCAAAACCAATTAGTAAAAAGAGCTCACTGCTACCACTCAGTCCGATGTTAGACAAAAAGGGGATATTACGTGTCAATGGTCGCCTCAGTTACGCCGCCCTCAGCTACAACGAACGTCACCCGATTATAATTCCCGAACCCTCCAGATTCTGCTCGCTCTTTCTAGAGTTTATCCACACTCTCTAACTGCATGCCGAAAAGCAGCTCATGATCAAGATGGTACACCAAGAGTATTATATCCCCCGCTTGAAGCAGAAAATGAAGGCTTGCATTTTTCATTGCAAGACCTGCATGATCCACAAACAAGGGATGAACTCGCAGATCATGGCCGCATTACCCGACGAAAGGTCGACATATACCCTTCCATTTCACACTACAGGAGTCGACTCGCAGGCCCATTTCTCGTAAAGACGTCAACTCTACGTCGCGCTCCCTACACCAAAGCTTATGTCTGCGTATTTGTTTGTTTCTCCACTAAAGCCATTCACCTGGAAGTCGGCTCGAACTTGACTACCGAAGCTTTTAGAGCCGCATTTGCGCGTTTTGACGGCCGCCGCGGCATCCCACATAAAATCATGTCCGACAACGGAAAAACGTTTATCGGCGCACATAGAGCCATGAAAAAGGAAGGAAAGTATGCTCCCCAGGCCCTCTCGTGGCAATTCATCCCGCCATATGCTCCTCACATGGGCGGGCTTTGGGAAGCTGCAATCAAAAGCTTCAAAACCCATTTGACAAAAGTCGCCGGTAATCATAAGTTCTCACTTGAAGAATTTACAACCCTAATCGTTCGCATCGAGGCAGTCCTCAACTCGAGACCTATTTCTCCCATGTCCGAAGACCCCACAGATTTACTTGCGTTAACCCCAGGACACTTCCTGCGCGGGGCCCCACTGCTCTCTCTGCCTGAACCTAATGCAGAAAGTCTCAGCATCATGCACAAATGGCAAATGCTGAAAGTCTTGCACCATCAATTCAGCAACCGCTGGAAGAATGAGTACCTCCAAGAACTACATAAGCGTCAAAAATGGAAACCCCGACAGAACCACCTCAAAGAAGGAGATCTGGTCGTCGTCAAGGATGATCTCCTACCTCGCAACGAATGGCGATTAGGGCGCATCTCCAAACTCCATGTAGGACCCGACGAGAATGTTCGTGTCGTAGACATATGCACTCAAAACGGAACAATCACTCGTAACATCACTAAGATATGTTTATTGCCCCCCTCATAGTTCTCCTCCAACGTTTTCCTCATAATCCTCCAACCCTCCATCACAATCTCCGATTTAACATAATGCTTACTGCTCTCTTAACGTTTTCTCTACAGATCTCATCATGGAACTGGGAAAATGCCGCCTATGCTGCTGTCAACACTCGTTGCGTCATTGCCATGCATTTTTGGCTATGACTCCGACAGAGCGATACGAATCCGCCCGCGTCCATCACTACTGCATAAATTGCCTGGCCACATCCCACACTACCGGTGCCTGCAACTCCACAGGTAGCTGCCGGCATTGCGGCAGAGCTCACCACACCCTTTTGCACCGTCCGAAAATTTCATCGTCAACACGTGACCACCTCCGCCACCGGTGCGCTATCGGCGCGACGATCCACAAAGGCGAGTCACCCGTACCATCGAAAGACCAGCGTCCCTGGGGCGGAGCCGAAGTGTCAATCAACGTAACATAAGGAAGTTGGTTAACCAAGCAAAGGTCACTCTACATAAATTGCAAGAGTTTCTAAATTTGTCAACTTCGCAGGCCGGCCGCCATGTTGAAGACATGGATGAAGATCTAATTCAATTTGATTAATACATACTTACCTTCTAAAAGTAATTTTTTATACATAAATACTTACCTTAACAGGTACATACTTAAATTGTTGAATTTACACTTAAATCTGAATTTTATACCTACCTTGTATACATACATATACTTACCCTTTTGAATTGAATACTTACCTTAAACTCTACTTACCATTTCATTTATATCCATACTTATCCTAAATTATACTTACCTTTGAATTCGAACAACCCTAATGCGAAACTCTAAAACAAATTGGAAAACTACCGCTTCTTTATGTAAATATGTATGTATGCTCACTACACAGCTTAGCGGGCGGTCATCGGCGGCCGCTAAGTTAGTTGTCGTTGAGCGCGCGGTTACTTACCTACTCTTTTTACAAATCTAAAATCATTACCTCTTGTAATAAATAATTAAATTAAAAGTTTTGATATAAGTAAGACTGTGAACTAATAGTGAACCAAAGAAAATAAACTACTGTAATAAGAACAGAAATTGTAAAATAAAGAAATTAAACTAGATTAAATTAATTATTAAATATTAAAACTAAAGCCAATAGTGTTCTTATTTCCAAAGGAAATAGTGTTAGTGCCAATTGTGAGTGCCCCTACCCCTCCATTAGTGAAAAAAATATATATATACACGACTAGTTATTACCAAATCATTTATATGTAGCTACGGAGTTATTCGTGCGCTACGACGAGAAAAAATTTTTTTTAGAATATCCCAAAAAATACTATCTCGGGATATAATTAATATGTAAGATAGTTAGACAACCAAATTTTCTGTTGGGTTTAATTGTTTTGCAATTTTAATAAACCATCTTTATTTATCCAAAGCTCTACGAGAATTAAACTATATCAGGCGATCATAAAGCGTTATTCTTGGGGCGTGTGTGAAGTTGTAATAACTGCAAACAGGTTTTGCTGCTGGTTTTGTTTTGGTTTGCAATTTCTCACTTATTGGGAGATTCCTTTTGATCTCTATGCGGAAGCAGGCAAGTCCACTAACGCACGTACATAGCTATCATTATCTACTTCTGTACATAGTGTTGGCTTAGGCAAAAATCGCTAAATACCTGCGTACGGATGTATGTAAATGAGTATGCAGGCTTGACTTTGCTTGGCCGGAGCAACTAAACCCCCAAAAAATACGTAAGTAGATATAGAAAGAATAATTTACTTACATGTGTCTGGAGTTTTCTTGCAATCCATCGCTGAAAGGCCTTCCAAGATGATGCAGGGTATCTGACTCTATTTCAATTTTGGGAGTGTAAAGCTTTGATTAAATATGTTTTGTTTTTGTCTTTCGAGGGTTACACCCAACTCTTTAAATACTATTATGGGTGGGAGGCATTTAATCTTCTCCCTGGAATTTATTAAATGTTTGTTTGACACGTATCCTATAATCGCTCTTAGATTTTGTTATAGATCGACCACAAAAAGTTTAGTTTTTTTTTTTTTTGTTTTTGTTTTTAAATATTTTTTAACTATTTTCCGCACAATTCATATCATTGGGTTTTCCTTATCCACACAGTTTTGGGTGGTTGATGGGCATTGTGCTAAACAGGTGGAGAGTATCCGAAATGACCAACTAGTAGCGACAAGAATGCTGACTGCCGGGTATTTGTGGTCAAAGCGCGTTCACTTCTGGCCGGTTCGCGGAGGCCGCTTTAGGGGTTTGGTCGCCCAATGCACGCGCAGGTGCACCTGCAGGTAGGAATCTACCCAACGTAGGGGTACTGGATGGATATCGGCGTAGGTAAGGCTCTGCCCTTCAATTATTATAAGATTTATTATCTCCGACCAAATTGGTCTCCACATCCCCACCAAATCGTCCGGAATTTGCAGATTTTGTCAATTCTGCCCAAACATTTTTAAATGAATAAATTGGTGGCGGATGTGGTTGTTTCCTTTGTAGACGAGGAAGAGAGCCACAAGATAAGCCGACTATCTGTAAGTGATTAAGAACAGGTTGATTCCAGCCTACCTTAGGAGTTGGATTTTATGTAGATACCTTTCCTATGAAGCAGAAAGTGCACTGCAATATTTCGATGGTTGGGTTGTTAAACCATAATGGATCGAGTATCAGTAAGTAAAGAGACTAACTGTAGCTTCGAGCACCCTTTTATACATTCCGCTGCCGCTTCTTTGGGCTTCTGTTTTTTATAATTTTTTCTGACATTGTATGCTGATTTTCGATATTTGGAAGTTTTACAATATTTAGCTTTTGTTCACTAGCATGTTGTTAGCCACCCCGCGACAACAGCGCCATCAGGTTACGAACTTTTCTTCCCTTTTATCGCATGAGACAAATTTTGTCGTTAGCGGAAAGCGATACCTGTTTAATGGTGTATTTGTGCAAGGAGACCATTACAATGTTTCAACTAATTCCTGCTCTGATATTGGTTCTCTCAAACTATCGCTTAAGGTCATAACGGCTTCTAGAAACGGTTAAAACGTCTCGTCAGTTTCCTGTTTCCTATTCCTTAGCCTTTCGTTTATATCAAAATCCGTCCTAACATCCTTAAAGATGTTTTTCAGCGCGTCGCACAAGTCGAACCAATCAAGGTCTCGTACCGAATGGTGATACCTCTTGTACCAGTTCTTGGCTTTGCCCTCGAAAAGAACGTGGGCGCTTTGGCAAAGAGCATTGAAATTGCCTCTCAAGGACGACATGGTTAAAGCATTTACTCGATAAATGAATTCGTCAACTAAAACTTTTTCCAGAGATCCATCAAAAGTTAACTTCCAGTTAACAACAATCTTAGAAATTGCTTCCGGTAACAATTGGTGCGTGATTTCGCTCCTACGATTATTGTTGCCATTGTTCATTGCGTTAAAGTTCCTAACAGCAGAATGTCGGCTTTGGCCAATATTAGGCAAGTCTAACAAATTTTGAGACGGTCCTAGTTCCTGCCTAATTCGGTCGTTATTGTTATTATTTAGACTTAGATTTTGGAAATGGGTTTCTAATGTCTGAGATACTAACTGACGAACGACATCTGTGATTTCGCGTGTCATGTGAACTCGCTGATGTGTACTAGTCTCGTCTATCATCTGCTGTATGCGTTGTAAATTTATGTTGGCTTGTACCTGCTCGTCTCGATTTTGTCTGTAATTACGACCGCGACGTGCATTTGTCGGTGAGCGAGTATCGTCACGTATAGATTTATCAAGTAGAATATTGTTTGCAGCCCTAGATCTTGTTGTAGGACCTCTAAAACTCGTGTTGTTATTTCTGGGTACAGCCCCTTGAGAACCAGTGTTCTCAATTTCTGGAAGGAGCACCTGCTCAGAGAAACTTCTTAAAGATTGAGAATCGATAGTTCTACGACATAAAGGACAAGAATCGGTATCTGTTAGCCAAATCATTAAGCAAGATCTGTGAAAACCGTGCATACATGGCGTAGACACGAAATTAAAGTTCGTGGTCTCCTCGTTGCAAATAGAGCAAATGCAGCCAGGAGCCGCTAGGTTGGCTAAATCTTCTTCACTGTGGCGTACGGACATTGTAGTGTCTGATAGAGCTGACATATGTATTTCATTTTCGTGAAGCAAATAGTCTAGAAAAAGTGTGTTTATCTATAAATTCAATAAACTAAGTCTTGTAAGTTGAAGTATGCCGAAGAGAAAAAAAATGTGGTACATAATTTAATTTCATTACGCATATTAAGAGTTTAAGGGCAGCTGTTTATTAAAGTGTCTTCTTCACTATTTCATTTTCAAACATTAACTCATAAACGCTTTGAGGAATACGAAAAGGTGATGGAGATATCCTTCAAAAATTTAAGGCTTAACCAGCGGTAGAGTAATCACTTAAAGCTTTAATCAACCCTATTCCAAGATGATTACAACAAAAAAATTATTTGGGGATGAGAATTGCTAATTTTTCCGAGCTGGTTAGATGGTCGTCCATGTGCTTCCAAACTAATTCCGTCACTCATCAAAACTAGTGTTCAAAGAGAAAAAAAATATTATAATGGGAACCCCACACTTGACTATCCACACATCACATCTGGACGCATCATAATGTCGGGCCCCATGTTGGGCGCCATTTTATATATATATTTATTGTCATGAACCGACACTAGGGGAATATGGAGCGGCGTGCATGCTTGCGTTAGCCAGGCTTTAGTCACTCGAGAGGTCGGGGTTTTTGCTCCTAATATATCACACTAGTATGAGTATATATATAATGATTATTTCATGCACTAAACCAGAAAACCCGAACAGAAATATTCACCACAACCAAAAGGTGCATCCAGCTCAAAACTAAAATTATACGGACGGACCCTCGTAATTTGCATAGCAATAAATAAACAGACGGACAGAAAAGAATCGGAGTTCAGATAAAAAGGAACTGCCTCTGCTCAACTAAGTCATCTATGAATGACCACAACACAGAACGAAATTACTTTGCGGGAGTGGTTAATGCGCGAATAAAAAAAACATGTACCTGTGAGAGGATGGTGTTGTTTACCTCCTTATTTACTCTCACTCCCTGCCATACCACGCATTGAGAGTTGCCAGCAACATCTCCCATACCCATCCAATGCAAACCCCTCCTCGACTACATAATCAACTCACAAGACTTTAAGATAATTCTCTACTCTTTATTCATAACAAATGATCATTACCAAAAAAAAGAGATTTCTTTTCAATTTTCTTATTTCTATGTGACATAGTATACTCGTATGTTTACTCTACTCTTTCATCATTATGTGTATAGCTATGTTTACTCTACTCGTATGTTTACTCTACTCTTTCATCATTATGTGTATAGCTATGTTTGCAAAAAAAAGAATACTTAGGTATATATGTACTATATAGGCGAGAAGAGCAATCAATGAAAAAAAATATAAACTAGCAATAACTGTGTTATTAGTACAACTCATAGTATTTTAATGTCAAATTTACTACTAGTTATGAAAATATATGCATACTTAAGTATGAATGGTTGCTGGTTTTTACTTACATTGTATTAGGGTGCTCCAACGAGGTTTGCGCAAACAGGTTGTACTTGAATTTGTATGATGACTTGTTCGATTAAAAGTTGACTATGGGGTATTTTTTCCCCCTCCCAGTAAGTGTGCATATTTACAAATATATTTAGTTAATTAATTTTAAGTGTTATGTGTTGCCCTATGCAATCATACCCTTATGTTTATCTATACCTATTAACAAATATATGCCTATACCTAGTGACTTATCTTTATATATCTATTGACTTATATTCGTGTGGAGTCCATCTCATGAAATAAGATCAGTTGCTAATTAAGCTTCTAATGAAAAGCACGTCTTTTGCTTTACTCCGGTATACAACATTGGCGACGAGTCTGTCAACCAAACGTGTGCAAAATAATGTAATACATTATGCAGTGTACATACCTAATAAAACTTATTGCAAAATAAAAAACAAATTGGTGAAATGCATCAAATTCGTAAATACGAATAATTAAATGCACATAATAAACTCGTAAATACGAAATACATATGTGACAAAAGAAACATTTACAAAAAAAAAAAAACAAAAGAAAAAGTAAAAACTAAGCGAACTACCGGCACAAGATTGTGTGTATTGAACAAAAAGTCAAAATGACACCACCAATTGAGAATAATGCCGTTACCGTTTACCAAGCCACAAATGTACAACAATTTTCGCCGCAAAATGAGGCATGGCAATTATGGAAGGAGAAACTTGAGATCCACTTTTGCGAAATTAATTGCTCGGACGACAATATAAGAAAAGCCATATTGCTAAAATCCATTGGCGCTGCACCGTATGCAGTATTGCATAGTTTGTGTAGTCCAGAATCTCCGGTGAGCAAAACATTTTAAGCATTATGTGAAATGCTACACACATACTATAATCCACCTATGATAATTTTTCGCGAGCGAAAGCTATTTTATAGTGCAAAGAAAGAAGATAGTGAAACCGTCTCTGAGTGGTATGCAAGAACAAAAAAGCTTGCTCTCAACTGCAAATTTGGCACGCATCTTGAGGCTTTCCTACTTGATCGCTTTATAATGGGTTTGCCTGACAAAATATTTGAGAAATTATGCGAAGAAGACGAAAAGCTCAAGCTAGATGAAGCGCTCCGCAAAGCTTTAATTATGGAAATGAAACTCTCTAATAAATCAGAAAACAACACTAGCGTAAATTACATCAACAAATCCAAAGCAGGCAACAGGAAAATGCAAAATTCGAAGTCATCAAGCAACAATAGCAAGAGCCACAACAACAACAGCAATAAGAATAAGCAGCAGAATAAAGGCAATGCATGCAAACATTGCGGCTGGCGCAATCACCAGTCAAATGAATGCAGATAAAAAGAAAGCAGATGTAATATTTGCAAGAAAGTTGGTCACTTAGCGAGTACATGCAGAGATAAAAATAAAAGTGTAAATTATGTATCAGATAATATCAATCAGAATAATAACAATGAAAATTCTAATAATCAAAACTTTTGTATTTACAGCATTTCATGTGGAAATTCAGCGGATTATTATTATCTCTCAGTAAAATTGGATGGCCGACAAATGAAAGTAGCTTGCGACTCTGGCTCACCCTGCAGCTTAATATCAATAACGGTATTTGAAAAATTAAACAAAAATGTAAGTCTAACTAAGTGCTAGGCGGCCGCCGTGGTGTGAAGGTAGTGTTGCCGGCCTACCACACCGAAGGTCCATGGTTCGAGCCCTGGTACAGGTAACATCAAAAGTGATTTGAAAAAAGTTTTTTCAAAACGGGGTCGCCCCTCGGCAGTGGTTTGGCAAACTCTCCGAGTGTATTTCTGCCATGACAAGCTTCTCAGCAAAAATTCGTCTCCTTTGTAGATGCCGTTCGGAGTCGGCAAAAAACTGTAGGTCCCACCAATTTGTAGGGAAAATTCAAATCGGCACACCACAAATTGGAAGAGAAGCTTGGCGCAAAAATCTCTTAGGAGGTTTATGATGATATACCTGTTGTATATCGCGCCATAGAGAGAGAGAACTAAGTGCTCATTACCTTACGTCGATTATGGCGGAAATCCAATACAAGTCATGGGTGAATATTTAGCAACTATTGAATACCATGGTACCATTAGAAAATTGAATGCCGTAGTTACGGACACAAACAATATGCCCTTGCTTGGTTGTGATTTTTTAAGATTATTTAATTTTGATTTAGTGCAAACCGTGAAAGCTATTGATTTAAAGTGTAACATGGAGGATATTACAAGTAGTTTAAAAAGCGACTATAGCGAAGTTTTTAAAAATGAGCTTGGTACATACAAACTAGGTAAGGTCTCCTTACAAATTTCTAAACAAGCAAACCCTATATTTTTTAAACCGAGATCGGTTCCTTTAGCGTGGAAGAAAAAAGTTGAAGTCAACTTACGAGAATTAATAAAAATGGATGTTTTAGAGCCGGTAGATAATGCTGATTGGGGAACACCTTTGGTGCCAATACTTAAACCCAATGGTGATTTACGAATTTGTGGGGATTATAAAGTTACCATCAACAAACATCTCATTGATTTTCATTATCCTTTACCGCTGATTGAGGACATTTTCGCATCTTTACAAGGGGGTCAATTGTTCACAAAACTTGATCTTTCCAATGCTTACAACCAACTTTTATTAGACGAGGACTCGTAACGATTATGTACCTGGTCTACTCATATAGGTTGTTTTAAAATGAAACGTTTGCCGTTCGGGGTTAAGCCGGCAGCAGCAATTTTCCAGAAAACTATGGAAAATTTGTAGCGAAATGTACCCTTTGTAGTAGTATACCAAGACGACATCACAGTTTCAGGCAAAGACTTAGCTGAACACGTTCGAAATTTAAGGTCAGTCTTGAGTAAACTGCAAATGCGAATTTTTTAAAGCACAAGTGTCTTATCTTGGATTCAAAATTGATAAAGATGGTTTGAGTAAGACAACAGAAAGAATTTCGTCTGTTTTGCAGGCACCTATACCCAAAAACGTTTCTGAGTTAAGAGCATTTGTTGGGCACGTCAATTATTACTCAAAATTTGTACAAAATTTTGCCGAAAAGATGCATTTTTGTACAAGCTCTTACAAAAAGGTGTAAAGTTTAATTGGTCTCGCGAATGTCAAGACGCATACGAAAATATTAAGAGGGATATCACTTCTGATTCAGTTCTGGTTCATTTTAACCCTGAAATCCCTATAGTCCTTACGACGGATGCTTCTAACAATGCAGTAGCGGGAATTTTGTCCCATAAATTTCAAGACGGCAGCGTAAAGCCTATTGCATATGTATCAAGAGCCTGTCAAAAAGTGAAAAGGACTATAGCACATTAGAAAAAGAGGCACTTGCCATAATCTTTTCAATAACCAAACTAAAACAGTATTTAGTTGGACATAATTTCGTGTTGCGCACGGACTATAAGCCACTTTTATCAATATTTGGGGAAAACAAGGGACTTCCTTCGATGGCTGCAGCAAGAATGCAACGCTGGGCATTCATACTATCTGGTTTCAATTATAAAATTGAATACATAAAAGGATCATTAAATGAAGCTGACAATTTGTCACGACTTCCACAGCATGACTTTGAACAAAATTATGAAGAAAAGTCATACATTTGCCATATAAAAGCGGAAAACGCTCTTAGCATTAATTTCAAAGATATAGCGCGTGAAACACGTCGAGATCCGATTTTATCAAGAGTATGTACTGCTGTGACAATGGGGACAATGCAAAACCTGAAAGGCAGTGAGTTTGCTCCATTTGTCATCAAAAGCACTGAGCTAACTGTAGACCAAGAGTGTTTGCTATGGGGTTACAGAGCAGTAGTACCATCTAAATTGCGAAAGTACTTACTTGAGCAGCTACATGACTCACATTTAGGGGTCGTAAAAACAAAAGCCCTGGCAAGATCATATGTATGGTGGCCAAAGATTGATAATGACATAGAAAATTTAATTAAGCAATGCATTTCATGTCAGGAGCTTTTACCGAGGCCTAACAAAAGTGTATTAATTCCATGGGAGCCGGCTGACTCAGTTTGGAGTAGAATACACATAGATTTCGCGGGGCCTATAAAAGGTTTTCAGTTGTTAGTACTCATAGATGCTTATTCGAAATGGGTTGAAGTTTTTAAAACTAAAGACATAACTTCTAACTTCGTTATATCAAAACTTCGCGAAACTTTCTGCCGCTTCGGCATTGTCAACACAATCGTTAGTGACAACGGTCGTTATTTTGTATCTGAGGAATTCAAAACTTTTTTAAAATTTAACAATATCAAACACGTACTTACTTCGCCGGGACAACCATCAACGAATGGTCAGGTTGAAAATTTTATAAAAACTTTAAAGAAATCCAAAGGAGTCATAAAAATAAATCCAAAATGAGTCGGAATCCGATGAATTTGGAGCGTTTTCTGGCTCTTTTTTAATGAACTTCGGAACCTTTTTGGACTCTGTTTGGAGCCTTTTATTGACGCTTTTCTGAAGCTTTTTCGGAGCCTTTTTCGACTCTTTTTAGGCACATTTTTCCCGGTTTTTTTACGCTTTTGTTAAGATTTTTATAGGGTTTAAGACACATATCTTTATTTAAATAATCAGAAGAAAATTGTCTTTTTATTGTTTTATACAGTATTATTTATTTAATATAAAAAATTTATGAAATTCAATTAGTTCTTTATTGAAAAAAAGTTGTATGTAAAAATATTTGTATAACTAAATATATAGGAACTTATTACTTCATAAAAACAAAAATTATATTATTTTCATTAAAATGTTATATAGAATAAACATACAATAGTGGCGGGAATAATAGAACTAAATTGGAGCCTGTTTTATTCGTAAAATATATTTATTTATGTGTTTTTAATAAATTTCTTTTAAAATAAAGCAAAATCTTTTACAGAAACCACATAAATCAAATTTTGAAAGTTAACACGAAGATCAGGAAAATTTATCAAATTTTGATGGCAATTTTTAAAACGGTGATAAACTTTCCTGAACTATATGTTAACTTTGAAAATTTGATTTATGTGGTTTCTGTAAAAGATGTTGCTTTATTTTAAAAGAAATTTATTAAAAACACATAAATAAATATATTTTACGAGTAAAACCGCTCCAAATTTTGTTTCTATTATTCCTGCCACCACTTTATGTACATATCTACGCATAAAGGTATTATAAAAGTATATAAATTGGTTTATCTTTACATATAATAAAATTGTAATAGGTCGATGTCTGTACATTGAAGATATTCAAGAAAAACTGATAGGAGAGGTCGTTATTGGACCAGCGGAACCCAAATAACCAATTTTTAGAATTTTTCTCTGTCTGTCTTCTGTCTGTCTGTCCGTCTGTATGATTGTGCGCGTATCACGCAAAAACTACTGAATAGAATTGTATGAAACTTTCACCATTCTATCACTTAACGTCTAACTTAAAATTTAGGACAACTTTCATTTGGATATCTCATCCAGCTCCCGAGTTATTGACCAAAATGTGGGAAAAATGTGACCAAAAAAGTGTTTTTTTTTATTTAACGAAATACAACTGTAAATAATTGCATTACATTTCGAGGCCCTAGCTACAGGCGCTATAGGCCTATTAAAATGAATAAATAAAATGAAGTCAGTACCAGTGGTGTTTTATTTCGACGCTCTCAAAAAAATAACTATGTTGTTGCTTCATTGTAATTTTTACGCATACGAAGTCGCGGGCATCAGCTAGTACTAAATAGTTTTAATTTGTTTTATTTTAAATGCACTTCAGTTGGCTTCCAACTTTCATCTATTGATAAACATTCAGAAAAAATACTACTTTACGTTCCGTTAGGTGTTTAGGTAAAATAAAAAACCTCAGAAAATGCTCTAAAACATTCACTTAATTGAACGTTGCCGCTCATCCGCTCTCTAACGTTTATTTTCATTTTATATGCTCCAAATCGCTCATATAAGTGAGCCTGGTCATTTATCCGCTCTACAATATTCATTTCTTCTCGCAAGGCTCCGTGAATCTTCATAAAAAAGTAGTGTTTTTGATGTTTACTAAATAACACTCCAAAAAAGCTCCAATTACGGACTCTTTTTGGATCATTATTTCGGAGCGGTCCGACTTTGGTAAGCTGTGCATGCCTTCAACATGCCGGCGGGCCTGCGGCGAAGTGATTTGTACCAACTGGTGAGAGTGCTACTCGGAGGGTAATAAGCAGAGTGCTATGTTGCGGGTAACCGTTCCGCATTGAGTGCGGATGTCTACTACACGAACATTTTGATCTGGGGCTAGCTGCAGTTTGGTAACTCGACCTACACGCCCGTCGTTCGGGGGGACGACATCGCCCTTAACAACGACAAGGTCGCCTTCACGTAGATTTCTTTCCCGGCATTTCCATTTGTAGCGTTTGTGTAGTTCGTGGAGGTACTCTGTTTTCCATCGGTTACTGAGTTGGTGACGGAGTACCCGTAGTCTTTGCCATTTGTTGACTAAAGAGAGATTTTCTGAATTTGGTTCAGGAATTGAGAGAAGAGGGGCACCGCGTAAAATTTACCGGGAGTTAGTGCTTGCAGGTCATCGGGGTCATGATTAAGAGTTATTGTAGGAGGAACTGGCAACCTTTTAACCTTATCGAAAAATCGGTGTATGTAGACTACCACTCTTGGCGGTCTAGGGTAGGAGGAGAAGCGGTCGAAGCGATCGGTACTTTCAGATTTGTGGGGAATGCCTCAAGCTTTCATTGTTTTGGGGGAGATGAATGGTTTAGAAATTTGGTGGATTAGTATGCCATTCTGGGCCATGCCACCAAAGTCAGCTTTCGGCGAGGTCCTTACTAGTGGCTCCTTGAGTGCCTAAGTCAGCTGGATCGTTTGAGCTGGAAACATGTCGCCAAGCTGCATTGTTAACATTTTTACAAATCTGGGATGTCCTGTTTGCGACATAAGTCTTCCACATCTATGTTGGCTTTTCCAGCCAGGCGAGTACGATGGTGAGTCAGTCCACATTGTTAATTCTTTAGAGGGCAGATCCAATTGAGATATACTCTGCTTTACGTGTTTAGTGTTAAGGACTGCGACGCAGAGTTCCAGTCGTGGGGGTGAGACTGTTTGCAAGGGTGCAACTTTGCTGTTAGCAGCGAGGAGATGTGACGTTGCGTTTTCGCCTTGTTGAACTCGTAAGTAAACGCAAGCGCAAAATGTTCTTCCGGATGCATCTGAGAATCCATGCACTTGTATTGAGTTATCGGTGCTGAACTGTACCCATCGATGAATTTTTATCTCTTCGATCGCTGAGATTTGCTTTCGAAATGAGTTCCATTTTATGAGCGAGCTGGGTTTTACTGCTTCATCCCAGTCTGTCCCTTCCATTCAGAGTTGTTGGAGGAGGGTTTTCGCAGCTATCATTATGGGTAATAACCATCTTGCCGGATCGAAAAGTTTCGCCAGATGGCTTTTCGGGCAGTATTTGAGTCAGAGCGTTCCATTTTATTCAGAGGGTTTTAGTGGAGTTTAACTCTTGGAACTGGAGAAAGTCTGTGTCTAGGTGGTCAGACTGAGGTATATCATTCAGCAGGACTTTGTGATTCGCGGTGATCCTTTTCAAGGGAAATTCTGCCGATTTAAGGGCGTCGGTAGAGTGGGGTATCGATTCACGGACTGAGATGAGGTCATGTCCGCCAGAGATATTGTCATCAACATATGTTTCGTTCACTAGCATTTGGGACATTTTTGGGTATTTTAGTTCTGAGTCCCGAGCTCGTTGTATAGAGTATAGAGCACAATTTACGTCGAAGGTAAATGTTTTTAGTTTAAAGTCTTCTATTGGGCTTTCGGGAGATCTGCGAAACAGGATTCTGTGAAAATCCTGATCTTCTTCTAATGGTTTATTTGGCGATAGATTTTTTCGATATCGCCATTGAAGACATATCTATACAGCCGCCATTTGATTACTACGACAATGAGGTCGATTTGGAGAGTGGGTCCCGGTGTATAGTACGTCGTTGAGTGAAATGGCCGAGTGAGAGAATTTGGAGGCATTGAAAACTACTCGAACTTTAGCTGGGTTTAATCACACCGTGATGTGGAAGGTAAAAGGAGAGGTATTTATCATCATTTATGATTTCTCGGACATTTGAGGGCTTCATGTGAACTAGAGTTAGATATTCTTCTAAGGTCCGCGAGTACGTGTGTTTAAGTTCTGGATTTTTCTAAATACTTAGCTCGATGTTGAGACATTGTTGCTGAGCTACCGGTCTGAAGTGCCCTAAAGCTATTGAATGGGGAAATTCGGTTTTGAATGGGAGTTTTATGACGTATCCACCTCTTCCCTACGACTGGTAGTCTTTTTGTAGAGATCCTCGCAAAGGAACTTCTTCCTGTTCTCCGAGTTTTTTAAGAAGGTCGCCTAGAGAGTCTCCTAGGGCTTCTATTACCTGGATTGAAACTGGGGAAATTTGTTCCCACACTGGTCCACTTATCCACAAATATTGAGTTTTGGGCTATTAAGTTTCCCCCCAAGAGAATTGTTGGCAGTTTATCACTGCCAACCACCATGCCTATTCTGGCGAGGGAGAAGAAATTCGGGTCGGCTAGAGGCAGTGACGCATATTCTTTGAGATCGAGGTTAGATACTTTGAATGATGGGAGGAATTGCGTCAGTTGGGGTAACATTATCGCATGTGTTGCATTTTAGTATTGATATCCGGGGAAAATATAGTTAGTGAACATATTTTGTTCGCCTTTTGAACTATTCTCCCACGCATTCCAAGTATTTCGTAATGGGTTTTTGTTGTGGGTAGACCAAGTAGCTTCTGTACATGAGAGCTTACAAAAGTTGTTTGGAATCCTTGATCTATGAGAGCGCATAGTATAGAGGTTTCGCTATTATGGAGAATGTGCACATTTGCTGTGGGGAGAAAAATTTTTTCGCTACTACTTGAAAAATGTGAGAGAACACTTTCATTGTTGCTCTATGATGAGATTGATGTATTAGCTGCTGCGGTCTGTTTTGAGCTACATGGCCGCTCTTCTTCGAGAGTTACGTGAGATATAATTTGTTTTTTTTTTCGGCTTCAGGTTGGTTAGAGCTTGATGATTTGCTGGGTAGTGGAGAAGGAAGTGATGTCTTTGCTAGCAGTAAACGCACGTGAAACTGCTACGACACTTATTCTCTGAGTGAGAATGTGCTAAAACATTTTTGCAGTAGTTATTCTCCTTCCCGAACTTACCCCCGATCGGGAACGGAAAGCTCTTTAAATTTCACACACATAATCAGTGAGTAATTAGAGTTACACAACTTGCATGAGACTGGCCGTCTTGGCTAAGTGTGAAATGCGTGGGATTTTTTCCGAGAGGTAAACGATTGTTATGTAGGGGCTGTTCGAGTATTGCAAGTTTTTTGTATTGTTGGTGATGCTCGCGGTGTGAAAGCGGGTTGGGTATGGTTGAGTTTGCTCGGTCTGTATGTGCTGAGCCGTTCGACCACTTCGTACCGAGTGGTGAGCAACTGGGTAATTTCGGTCTACTTGCGGAGCTCTTGTCTTGAATTGAGCGATTGCTCCCATAACGAGAGAGATTCGTCTGGGAGGTTGGTGGAGCAAATATAAATGAGAACTGGATCCCAACTTTCAGTTGAGACGCCATTGGTCTTGAGAACGGCTGGACAATTATTAAAGTCGTTTGCATCACTTGTATTTTTTCGCCAACCTCGGACTGAGCCGGTTGAATGTTGAAAATTGTTTTCAATTGATTGTCAACGACAATCCTACGATTTTCGTAGCAGGATATAAGAGCATCCCAAGCTAACCAAAAGTTGAGGTCATTGAGGGGATAATTTTTAATAAGTATGGCAACCTATCCTCGAGTTTTCTGCCTCAAGTGGTAAAGGTTTTGAGCTGGGGAGAGTTTGGGATGATTTATATATATTGCTGTGAACATGTCCCTAAAGGAGGGCAAGTCTTTATATCCTCCGTAGAAAACTGCGGTGTCACAAGCAGGTACCTGCCTATTGGCAGCCTCCGAACTTAGCTGGAGATGGCTGAGGTGCTCGTTGATTCGGAGTTTGGTAATGAGTCCGTAGTCACTGGCATCGTCATTAGTTCAGTTGAATGCTGCTTTCGTTCTTTTATCGGCGTTCACTTGCACTGCCTCATTTGTTGCGTCTATGAGAGATATATTCCTTGGGGGTTGATCCAAATACGTTTTGAGTCCGGCTTCGGTGTGGTCCGTCTGGGTATACTCCACCACTTCTCGCAAAAATTTGTCGAACCTTGAGATTTCGCACATAAGTTTTTTGCATAGGTACACTCTTCTTCTTCGGCCTTGGATTTCGACCTTGTCCTTGGTCCTTGCTGAGTTTGGCGAGATTGGGTCTTCTCCTGCTTATCTTCAGCCATTGTGTGTATGGGTTGACTTTAAGTATTTTGTTTTTTGTTTATTTTATTCTAATTATTTTCTATTCCTTTCATTTGCCTCTCTTTCTCTGCCATTTCGTTTCATTTGATTTCTTCTTTACCCTACAGTCTCTACTTTTAATTGATTTTATTCTTTCCTTTCCTCTACCTTCCTTTACTTCACCAAACTTTATTTTGATATACTTGAATTTCTTTTCCTTTCATTTCCTTTCCTTTCCTTTTCTTATCTTTTCTTTCCTTTTCGTTTTTTTTTTGCTTTCCTTTCGTTGTCTTTTCCTTCCCTTTCTTTTCTTTTTTTCTTTTCCTTTCTTTTCCTTTAACTTTCTTTTCTTGCCTTTCCTTTACTTTCCCTTTCTTTCTTTTGCTTCCCTTTACATTTCTTTTCCTTTCTTTCGTTTCCTGTCCCTTCCTTTCCCTTCCATTCCTTTTCTTTACTTCTACTTTCTTTTCTTTTCCTTTCCTGCCCTTCCCTGTCCTTCCTTTTAACTTCCCTTACTTTTCTTTCTCTCCCTTTTCTTTTATTTTGTTCTCTATCCTTCCCTTCCTTTCTTTCATTTCTTTTCCTTTCCTTTTCTTACCTTTTCCTTTCCCTTCTTTTTCTTTCCTTTTCCTTCCTTTCCTTTCCTTTCTCTTACTTTCCCCTCCTTTCCTTTTCTTTCCTTTTCCTTATTTTCTTTTCCTTTCCTTTTCTCACGTTTTATTTCCTTTACCTTCTTTTTCTTTTCTTTCCTTTCCATTTCATTCCCTTCCTGTTCTTACCTTTCCTTTAATTTCCTTTCCTTTCCTCTCCTTACCTTTCCTGTCCTTACCTCCACTTTCTTGTAATAAACTTTGTTTTATTCTATTTTATTTTATTTTATTTTATTTCAAGTGTTTTTAAGCTAGCTTGAGGTCCGAAAATTTTAATGAAAACAACACCATGCCAACAGGTGCAGACGTCTTATAAAAATATATCGGTTTAAAATAAAAAAAACCTTGTGTTTTTCAATTAAATTTTTCTGTCCGCGGGCCAGTTAAAAAATGCATCTTTAACAAACAGAGAGGTCGCCAAAAAATAATTTTTTTTTTATATTTAAGCTCAAACAACTGCAAGCACAAATACAAAACAAACTCCGGTGTTCCATGTTCTTTATGAATAATCATTTATTTTGTTATTGTAAACACTGTTTTTAGGTATCGTCGTTCATATATTTGGTCATATTTTACATTACCTGTTTAATGTCTCCAACGAAGCAACTTTTCGTGCTCTCAGGAGAGCCGCTGACACTGGGTATCGTAGCTAGTGATCAATACAATAAAAGCAACTAATGGAAAAATTCATGGCACGTTTACTCACACAACAGAGGCTCTATAGCGGGAATACTTGTTTTTCATTGATCCACTACCAACTCAACGCACTCACAGTGAGAGCCGATCTGACGAGTAATACAATAACATGCAAGTTAACAAGAGGGCAAACACACCTAATGGTGCGAATTTGCTGACACCGCACTTCCCACAACACGCGCATAGACAATGCAGGTAAATTGATCTGCAACGAATGCAAAACAATTTGGCTATAAGACAGCGATATAAATTGGTTGCATAAACCAAAATGCAAATCATGGGAAGCGCAGCGTCAGCAATTAATAAGTTTAGTCAAACTGTTTAGAAGCTAAGTGGTAGGCTTAAGTAAAATTGTAACTTCACTTTTTGATCGAACCGTCAATGGTAAATGTACTTATTAACCGCATTTAGCTTTCTTTTATTTTTCCATAGGAATGCATGGGGCCACGGGGCGGCCCCCAACTTTAATCTTTTAGAGTCCACATATGTGGACTCGTTAATTGGCGCCCGAGCAGGTACCCACTGAGATGTGGGTTCCTGAAAAGGACCTCTTAAATGAGGGGTCCTTACATAGTGATAAAAGTGCAGGCACCTGCCAAGTGTTAGTGTGAGTGGTAGAAAAACCAAAACATTGTGTAAAATAATGCCATAAGAGCCAATAAAGCAATATTGTTCAAACCGCGAATCACCACCCTCGGGAGGACCCTCCGGTTTATAAAGAAAATTTTTTAACATTTAAAGTGTGAATTAAGGCTTGTACAGCCCATAGCAACCATTTGAGAAACCGCGATTCACCACCTTCGGGGGGACCCTCCGGTTTATAAGATAAGCTTAATTCTGCGATTCCCTTCGGGACCCTCCAGGACATAAAAGCTCCTCTCCCAAGGAGAGGTAAAGTGTAATAAAGCAAACATAAGTGCTAAGTGGAACAGCGAAAGCTAAGAATAACTTACTACGTCCAATCCTACAAGCCCTGAGTGGCTGAAACAGGAATAACACAAAAAGAAGCAATCCTGTGACTCTGCAGACCGTCAGGTGCGCAAGTGAAAAAATTGAAATAAAAAAAAGTGAAACGTTTAGTGAAAGTGATTTTTCCTACCGCTCCGCAACCGCAACGCAGAATGTACTAGTACGATCACATTGGCTGGGTGGGTCCGTGTACCTATACTCCTAGGATCTCACCATACCGAAGGCCAAATTATGGTTAACGAATACTGTGGCCTTGCAATATGCACCAAAAAAAGTTCGCACGCAGCGTGCTCATTTCCTTAAGGATGCGGCAATAATCTCCTTTTCTGTGCTGGCTATTCCCAGGGTACACATAAGAACACACTGAGAATGGCTACATTTCCTGTAGCATGGTGTTTGTAGGGTACACATCAGAACATACTAGAAACTGCCATTTATTTCCTGCAATAATTCCAGGGTATACATAAGAACACACTGGATATTGCCATACCTGCCTTCCAGTGTACCCATACGAACACATTGGAGACTGCGTCTGGCCCACGATTACGTTGTGGAGTAAGCTGTGCCTTAGTAGGTTGCCTTCAATCTGATTGTTGCCGACTAAAAAGGATAACACGGCCCTCCCTGACCGAAATTTTAAATTTAAAGACGATGTACTGTGAAACGCCAACCGGATACATGTCGCCGTTACCATAAGAACACGGTAGAGATTTCACAAACTTACTTACAGTTCCTTTACTGTACTTTTGCAGGAAACTGTCAAAGCGTACGAAAGGAGCAGTAACAACTAGCAATACCAAAAAATTACAAAAATTATTTAAAGAGCCATTGTTTGCCAAACTAGGAATACCAAAAATTGCAAAAATTATTTAAAGAGCCATTGTGTGCCAAACTAGCAACACCAAAAATTGCAACCAAATATTTAAGAGCCATTGTGTGCCACTAAGGTTTCGTACTGCGCTATAAGAAGCAAGAAAAAAAACAAGTGCCTATCCCTTTAATTTTTCTCACAATTCCCTAATCATATTATATAAACTCAAAAGAAATGGAAGCTCTCACCAGTAGAAGGATGGAAACCCGCCTTAGTGGTATTGAAACTACCGGTGCAGCCCTTCAGGCTAGGTTATTAAGGATTGAGTTAAACAGCACAGGCTTAGACCAAAATATGTCCAGAATTGAAGAACGGTTAGGTAGCGTAGAGCAGGATAGCGCTGGGGCGCAGGCTCAAAGAGTACCGGCAGTAGTGCGAACACCACTTTCGGAACAGGACCTGAAGGACATTGGTAGACTTCCAGATTGTGTGAACGAACTACAAGTTTTCGAGGGAAGCCCCTCCCAGGACATCTCGTGGGTTCATAATGTTGAGAGTATTCTGTCCGACTACGAAGTAGTCAAGGAAAAACCTCTGTATCGTGCCATCTTGCAGCATACCAGACAAAAGGTTCGGGATGGAGCTGATGCTGCTTTGGTAGCATATAACGTTTTTGAAAGCGATTGGGCGGGAATAAAAAGGGTGTTATCTCTTCACTACGCTGATAAGAGGAGCATTCGAACTCTCGAGCATCAGCTGAACAGGCTTGCGCAAGGAACTTCCCAGTTGGACGAATTCTACGCAACCGTCAACCACCAACTGTTGCTAATAGTCAACAAAGTAAAATGCGATGATTACTCACAAGAAACGGGTTCTGTCCTTGCTGAAACCTATCGAAATAGAGCTTTAGATTTATTTATCCGCGGGTTAAGTCCTGAGCTGTCCCGCATGCTTATCGTACAGAAACCAAAGACGTTGCCAGAGGCATACTCAGCTTGCCTGGACATTCAGAACCTTACCTTGCGTAACACAACAATGCATACGAACTCGGTGAATAGGGTTATCGTCCCGATGAACAACTTGCTGCAAAGTGTGCATAGGCCACCAATACCGCCGCGTGGACGCTCCAACTAAAACTGGGTTAACAGCAACTCAAATTCGGGATATAGGAATCCTTACAACAAGTCGCAGCCAAGTCAAGAAATGAACTTATTGCCCCCAGCTAGGCCAACTGCCCCTAAACCCGCGGAAAAAATGGAAGTTGACAGTAGTATACAGACGAAGCAAGTAAATTACATGAATGGACCTTCGGGCTCAAACGCTTTTAAGAGTGGGCCTACATCGTCAAAAGGAAACTTCCAAAAACAGCAAAGATTGTACAATACGGAAACCGATAGCTATGAAAAGCAAGAGTCCTTGAATTATCTCGAATCCGGAGAGCACGAGGCACAGGAAGTAAATTTTTTGACGACCGGGCCTCCAGCCTATTTCATATGAGAGGCGGTGCCTCATACTCCAGCCTCATACTCCTTACGTGCCTGACTAACAGTAATACTGTGTTACAATTTCTCATAGACACAGGAGCTAATAAAAATTTCATCAAGCCTAATCTAGCTCCTCACTCTATAAAAGTTGACCCACCTTTCTCAGTGCAGACAGCTGCAGGACCAATTTTAATAAAAAGGAAAATTTGCGGAAAATTTTTCCACAATATAGGAAACGATACCGAAACATCCTTCTACTCTTTTCCAGGCCTTAAATCCTTTGACGGAATAATAGGAGACGATACGCTGAAGGCACTTGGCGCTGTAATAGATAGGAAAAATCACCTCCTCACCATTGAGCCTAACATTCTCTCATTTATTCGGCCCATTGAATATTAAATCCAACATAAAAACCTCCGTTCGAGCTGAAATAAAGACCATTAACGACGAACCCATATATACAAAAAGCTATCCATATCCTGTGAACATGAGGGAAGAGGTAGATAAACAGATTACGGAATTGCTTGAGGAAGGCATTTTTCGACCATCTAAAAGCCCCTATAATTCTCCTATTTGGGTAGTCCCAAAAAAACCCAAACCGTCTGGTGAGAAACAATATAGAATGGTAGTAGATTTCAAACGTTTGAATTCAGTTACAGTGTCAGATGCTTATCCCATTCCCGACATAAACGCAACTTTGGCCAGTCTAGGCAATGCCAAATACTTCACCACAATTGACCTCACCTCAGGCTTTCATCAGGTTGCTATGAAGGAGGCAGATATACCCAAAACAGCGTTCTCAACCATGAATGGTAAATATGAATTCCCTCGATTACCCTTTGGACTGAAAAATGCACCTGCAATATTTCAACGGATGATCGATGATGTTTTAAAAGAATATATTGGGAGGATATGTTACATATACGAGGTGTGTTCAAAACGTATCGCGAATTTGGAATTTTCGCTGGTTACGTATATTCGAATTTCGAATTTTTTGTGGCGTTATGTTGGTACTCATGTCTCTCACTTATGCCGATAAGCTCGGCCATTTTGAATGTTCAGTTAATTGTTGACAGCTGCTTTGCTTGCACGTGTTTTGGATCGTCTTCGATTTTTACCTATTCAAAAAAAATGGATCAAAGAACCTGTATCAAATTTTGTGTGAAAAACGAAATTAAGTGCGCGGATGCATTCCGAATGTTGACTGATACGTACGGAGAAGCTACCTTGGACCGAAGCAACGTTTATCGGTGGTACAAAATGTTCTCAGAAGGCCGAGAAGATGTGCAAAGAAGAACAAAAATTGGCTTTTGCACAACGATAACGCCCCTGCTCACGCATCGTTAGTTGTGCGCGACTTTTTGGCCAAAAACAACACACTAATGATGCCGCAGCCACCGTATTCCCCAGATCTGGCCCCCTGTGACATTTTCTTGTTCCCTAAACTGAAGAGGCCCATGAAAGGACGACGTTACGCTTCTCTTGACGAGATAAAGACGGCATCAAAGGAGGAGCTGAACAAGATACAAAAAAATGATTTTTTGAAGTGCTTCGAAGATTGGAAAAACCGTTGGCACAAGTGTATAATATCTCATGTGGATTACTTTGAAGGGGACAAAACAGATATTCATGAATAAATAAATAATTTTTGAAAATACACAAAATTCGCGATACTTTTTGAACACACCTCGTACATCGAAAATATTATTGTCTTTGGGAAAGATGTCGACGAACACCTAAAAAATATGGAAATAGTATTCGAATGCTCGCTGATGCGAATTTAAGGGTTAATTTGGAAAAGACCAAATTTATGGGAACAGAGGTAGAACTCCTGGGGTACGTAATCACGTCTAACGGGATGAAACCAGATCCTTCGAAGGTTCAAGCTATTGAGAACCTTTTACCTCCTAACACACTTAAGGAGCTGAAAAGTTTCTTAGGAATGACCTCATATTACCGAAAGTTTATTCGAGACCACGCGAAGGTTGCGAAGCCTTCAACCAATCTCACGCGGGGAGAAAACGCTCAAGTCAAAGCAAATCAATCGAGAAAAATACGCATTAGTTTAAACTCTGAAGCACTCTAAGCCTTTGATAATTTGAAAAAATTACTCGTCTCCTCAGACATTCTAGCATTCCCTGATTTCTAAAAACCATTTAACCTTACTACAGATGCGTCAAACTATGCCATTGGGGGGTACTGTCCCAGGGAGAACCCGGAAGGGATCGGCCCATCGCCTACATCTCAAGATCCTTAACTAAAACAGGGAAAAATCATGCGACAAACGAGATACAAATGTTGGCGATTGTTTGTGCTCTATATAACTTGAGGTCTTACCTCTATGTGGCGAACAAAATTAAGATTTTCACACACCACCAACCTCTCACTTTCGCGTTGGGAAGTAGGAACCACAACGCAAAGTTGAAGAGGTCGAAGGCTAGAATAGAAAAGTATAACCATGAATTGATTTATACTCCTGGTAAATCAAAAGTTGTGGCAGACGCTCTCTCCAGAACTCCATGCCAGGCAAATCATCTAACAGCATCGTTGGAACCTAATGAGTCATCAGCAGAAGCTGAAAGCGAAGAGGGGACGATTCACAGTGCGGATCAGGATGCATCGGATCTTATTCCCCATGTAGAAAGCCCTATAAAAGTTTTTCGAAACCAAATAATTTTCACGGAAGGTAATGCAATGTCTTGCGTGGAGAATACGCATCCAGGTTTCACTCGTCACTATGTAAGATTAGCTACTATCGAGAAATCGAACTTAACCGAGTCTCTAAAAGAACGTCTAAGTCCGTCACTTATGAACGGAATAAAAATTCCTGAAAATTATTTACGACTTCTACAAGAAGTTTATTTAGAAAATTTTCTTTTGTATAAGATCAGGATAACACAGAGGGTGGCCGAAGATGACGCCAACGAAGATAGAATCTGTAGAATAATAGAGGACGAGCATAGAAGGGCCCATCGGAACTCGAGGGAAAACAGAGAGCAAATCTTAGAAAAATACTATTTTCCCAAAATGTCAAGCCGAATAAGGAAATTCGCATCCATCTGCGAAACCTGCCTTACATACAAATACGATAGGCATCCTCCAGTACCACCAATAAAGGGCACTCCCGTCCCGAATTACGCTTGCGAAATAATCCATGTGGACATCTTTGAGATTCAAGGAGAGAACTTTTATCCAGCATAGATAAATTTTCCAAATTCGCGAAACTTTTTCACATTAAAAATCGGTCGTCCACCACCCTTCGTGCCAAGATGGCCAAACTAATTCACTATTTTACAACCCCAAAAATTATAGTAACCGACAATGAAAGGGGATCAATGACTCCCTCAGTACAAAACTACATATTGGGCCTAGGGATTAAATTATATCAAACTCCAGTACAAAAGAGTGAAGTAAATGGTCAGCTCGAAAGATTCCACTCTACCATTATTGAAATTTATCGATGCCTTAGCAAAGAGATAAACACCGTAAGGCCAAAGGAATTGGTGTACATCGCAGTCGATCGTTACAACTCAACAGTACATTCCATAACAAAAAGAAAACCTAGCGATATATTTTTAAATAGAACCGAAAGAATTAATTACCAGGGATTGACTGACTTCAAAAGTAGGGTTCACAAGGAGATAAAGGAACAAATCAGGAGAAACCAAGAACTAAGAAACCTTGGGCTAAATAAAAAACGAAAAAACCCAAACAAATTCAGGCCTGGCGAGGAGATTTACGTTAGGGATAAGCAGATAAAAGCGAAACAGAAAGCACTTTACAAAAAGGCAATTGTTGGCAAAGATAATAGGGTAACCTTGGTCATAGACATTGGCAGCAAAATTCATAAGATACAAGTTAAACTGCTTCCCAATAGTAAAAAGGAAAAAAATAAAAAGAGTTAAAAAAGGCAAAAAGAGTTAAAAAAGGAAAAAAAAAAGTAATAAAGTAATATAGCACAGTCGAAACAAAAAGCAGTAATTGGCAAACTCTCTCTCTATGGCGCGATATACAACAGGTATATCATCATAAACCTCCTAAGAGATTTTTGCGCCAAGCTTCTCTTCCAATTTGTGGTGTGCCGATTTGAATTTTCCCTACAAATTGGTGGGACCTACAGTTTTTTGCCGACTCCGAACGGCATCTACAAAGGAGAAGAATTTTTGCTGAGAAGCCTGTCATGGCAGAAATACACTCGGAGAGTTTGCCAAACCACTGCCGAGGGGCGACCCCGTTTTTGAAAAACTTTTTTCAAATCACTTTTGATGTTACCTGTACCAGGGCTCGAACCATGGACCTTCGGTGTGGTAGGCCGGCAACACTACCTTCACACCACGGCGGCCACTAAAGCGGCAAACTAAAAGCATAAAATCTTCAAGCAGGGTAAAGTAACCCTTATGAAAAGAGGCACGTATTGCCCATTGCAAAATTTTTAAAAAGGCACAGACACTTTGAAAGAGGCAAATCTAGCCCAACTGCATAAAAAATATACATAGAAAATATAAGAAAAGGACACAAATAGAAAACCCTTCAGACACTTTCTTAGAGGCAAATCTAGCCCAACTGAATAAAAAAAAATATATCGAAAAAGGATAAAAATGAATACAAAAAAATACAACTAGAAAATCCTATGCGGATTTATCAATTACTAGACTTATGCAATCGGGGACGGCAGTAGAAAACTAGCTATACCTATACACAGAAAAATAGGAGCATGACTCCAAGGAATTAAACAAAAAATAATAATAAACAAAAAAAGAACCAAGGAAAATTAATTGGTTGTTATTTTTCCTCACGTAATAACTTTCAAACGATTTTCAAAACTTTGGAAAAATCGATTCTAAGTTTCTTCTCCATAAATAAAATATTAACAGATGAGTTCTAAACACGATTTAAGAAAATAATAACAACTAAATATTTTCCATGTGTGTTTTTCAATTTTATTAAATTTTGCGCCGTCCCTGCGGATAAGTAAAAAACGCTAACCTTATAAAACACTAACGCTAATCTAAGAAACATTTCTTTTATTTTTCTAATCACGATCAGATTCAGTTTACTCTTAATAACTGGCGCTTGCGGCCTAAACATTTACAACTATGACTCCCCTTTGGTTACAATTGAACATGGTCGTGGCTGGATCCTGAACGGACACTTCAGTCTAGTCCATGTGGTCGACCTAACATATTTTCACAAGGCATTAGAGAAAATCACCGAGTCAACACAGCATGATATCAAAAGAGAGGCTGTGCGTACTGTACTGCAATTTCACCTAAACCAAACTAAGCTGCGAATCGACGAACTCCAAATAAGCAAGTCACGAAGAACACGTTCTATCGACTGGATTGGTTCTGCATGGAAGTGGATCGCTGGGTCTCCAGATGCAGCAGATTGGGATTATATCCTTCGAAGCATGAACGACGTTGTGGTAAACAACAATCAGCAGTATCGCATCAATGAAAAGCTTTTCAACATTACGCGATCGAGCAAACCAAATGATGCTACATATCAACGCTATAACTAAAAATATTAGCGAGGACAGTTTAGAGCTGCTGGAAAAGTCCTCATTTTGAAGGAGCAGGTATCAGAAATAGTTCAAGCCTGTCAAATGGAAAAATCCGGGATCATAAACACAAATCTTCTTGACCGCCACGAAATCCAAAATCTATTAGTAGAGGCAGATTCGCTACCATACCAAAACACCATCGAAGCTATAGAATATGGATCGGCTTCCGTATATTCGAACGGTAGTTGCTTTTTTTATACGTACTGTCAATGCCAAAAGTTAAGCCAGGCGGCTATAGACGTTTAATAACACGCGCCGCTATCATAAAGGGGCAGCACCTCGACCTTAGTTACAAAAAGATGCTAGTAAGCGAAGAAGAAACGTTCGGACTAGGGAGGACTGTCCTTCAATTAGCAATACGATAATCTGCTCCCCAAAATCGTTAATTAAACTTCCCGAAGACGGATGCCTAGCTAGGCTAGTGAAAGGCGGTAATGCCAGATGTCACTTTGAACAAGACAACAACATAATCGTTGAAATGATCGCCGATGCGACAATATTTACTACCGATTTCGAAGGAACATTGCGGGGGAGAAACTACTCCACATACCTCAATGGAACATATGTCATCTTACTAAGCAACGAAACAGTTACGGTAGGAAATCAGTCCTTCACCAGCAGAACAGTACCCACAGTGCAGACCTTTCCACCACTTCTGACAAACGTTACAAACGAGGGCTTAAAACTGAACTTGGACTACATCCCCGGGCTCAGCATGGAAAATATTCACCAATTAAGTCAATTGGGCAACAATTTTAAATTATCTCTAATCGCCGACGCTATTGGCCTGGCAATATTAGCGGTCGTATGCTACATAATCTGGAAGAAACTAACGACAACGATTCATTTTCTAAAATTAAACCAGCCAACAGGTCAAGATCAGCCACGGACCCATGTCAGCGATAATCTTCGAGAACTATGTCATCAGCAGGACGCAGATATTTAAAGGGGGGTAGTTAACAAGAGGGCAAACACGCCTAATACCTATAGGTAACCTCATACAGACTTAATCCTTGTCAATGAATTCCTTAGCTTAGGTTAAATTTAATATATTTTTTTGTTTGAAATTAATTTTAAATAAAATTTGTAATTTAATAATGGGAATGCTGACTCTTTTGATTTAGAAGGCATATAGGATTTTAGGTGAGGGGCTATCGGGATTAGGTTTGGTGCACCGATGGCCATGGATGAGGGTGGGTCAGCACCAGGGCGTCGCAACAACACCCGCGGTCCCCCTTATATTGTTCGGCCTCTTCATGTTGATTTCCTTTTGTTTTTCAGCTTTTGTAACCGGTCCATTCCGGTTCGTTTTTAATTTTCAGGTTTTTTTCCATTAATTTAAATTTGTCTTTTTTTTTCTTTTCCGTTCGTTTATGTCGTTATTAATAACACTATTTAACTGTTCTAATGCTATATCGAAATAATTATTTACTTCTACCTGTTTGTTAATTTTTCTCCGGTCTGTAAAAAGTGGTTTTTATGTCCTGTCTATCTTCATCATCCATCGTTCCAAATATCCATTTAGATAGGCTACCAACTGCATTAACTAAACCTCGCCCTGTCGGTTTTAACGTCAGTAGATTGTTTTGTAGTAGTATTTCGCTTTCATTAATACTACATTGTCCGTCATTTTGTCTAAAATGTCCTCTATTTTACTAATGTTGATGATGTGACGAATTATTTCTGTGTCATAACTATATCTTGGTCTCTCATCTGTGTATCTGCAAATCCTGTTTCGTCCCTTATTTTTGTTACAGTAATTTGCCCGTTAATTTGGCATAACCATTGTATTGTCAATATCACTATCATCATTATCTGAAAATTTTAATGGTCTTTTAATATTGCATGGGTGTATGCCTTCTAAGTTCTTCTTTCTATATTTTGCCGGCTCCTTATGCCTCAATGCTTTATAATTCTTTATAAATCCTTCTTTCCTGTTTTTCGTATAAACCTCTCTTTTTATTCCTAGTAGTGCTACGCACACAAGGTATATTAACATTAGTCGCCTAACGGCAGTACGTAACGGCATAAACGGATCGAGATAGATATTGACTTATATATATCAAAATGTTCAGCACGAAAAGAGAAATTTATTAATCCATGTCCGTCCGTCGGTATGTGAACACGAATTTGAGTAAATTGCGATATATAAACACAAAAAAGCGATTACTCAGTACATCATACACCTATAAGGATAAAATTTGGTGAGTACTTTGAGATTGAGGCACAAAATAAATGTTTCAAGAAATTTTTGAAAATGGACTTCGCACCGTCCAGTTTTGATAAAGTCAAATTTTGAAATAATATTAATCATAAATCAAAACCGTTCAAGATATCAGCACGCAGGTTTCCAGGTATGCAAGGAATGTTCCAGGAAAAAAAGGGCGGGATCGGTTAAGGTATACACCCACTTTTATATGAAAGATTCTAAAGAGGCTCGTAGATATATTAAATAGGCAATAACTTCGCGTAAAATAGCTTTACATCATTTATATTTCACTTTTAGAGTTTCCGTAAACAAAGAAATCCAAGAACTTAAAATTTTCCCTTTTATAGTGGACTATTCCACAAAACTTTTTATGCCATAACTCCGCCAAAAATTGAGTTGTCGAAACGAAATTTGGTGATAATGTTCTACATATAAAGGTAACTGTTTGCTGTAAAAATGGGCGAAATCGGTTAATGTGCACGCCCAGTTTTTTAATTTAGTTCTGAAAATTTTTTTTGTAAAATTTAAAAATCGATATTTCTACAACTAAACAAGCTATATCAAACAGATTTTGCACACATAATAAGCCTTTTAAGAAAAAATCGGCCGCAAAAAAAATTTGTCAATTTTGAAGAAGTAGGCGTGGCGTCGCCCACTTTTCAGCATAAAATTTCGGCTATTTTCAAAGGCAATCGCTTATAATTCAATCTTGATATTTCAATGAAAATTGGTAGGCTGCTTCTCAGTAGTATGTATTATACTCCTGCCAAAAATTAGCCAAATCGGGAAACACACAAGCAAAATATTCGGGCACGTAGTTATTTGATTGTCATACCTTTCATAAACATTAAATGTATGTGTTTGGGGGGTTTAGTTGCTCCGGCCAAGCAAAGTCAAGCCTGCATACTCATTTACATACATCCGTACATACCAGCCGCTACCAAAAAAAAATTAAATAACTTTTTTTATATTTAATGAATCTGGTTAATTTTTTTTTTATTTTGCAGATTGACTTTTACATTTAACAAAAATGGATAACTGGGACACTGAAACAAGAATTTGGATTGTCCGCCCCTATCACGCACTGGAGTCCGTAGTTTCGGTTCAAAGAGAGTATAGGCGCACGTTTGGCGGCAATCCTCCGAGCAGATGGGCCATAATAAGACTTGTAAACAATTTTGCCGAGCATGGGACAGTCAACAGAAGACCTTACCATCGAAACCCTTCAGTTCGAACGGAGGAAACAATCGCTGCTGTAGCTGCTGCCATACAAAACAATCCACGTGTTTCGACAAGAAGCTTATCTGCTCAAATGGGTGTAAGCAGACAGTCATTACAGTCAATTATGCACAAAGATTTGGACATATTCCCATATAAAATTCAAATGGCCAACAAACTGAACGCTGCAGACTTGCCAATTCGCTTGGAATTTTGCCAGAAGATGCTTCAAATGGTGGAAGAGGATGGAAACATGTTGAACTGTCTTTTCATGTCTGACGAGGCCCATTTCGATTTAAACGGCAACATAAACAAACAAAATTGTCGAATATGAGACGGAATTGCATCCACTTCGTGTCACAGTGTGGTCTGCAGTTTCATCACGCTGCATTGTCGGGCCCTACTTCTTCGAAGAAAACGGTCACACCGTTACGGTTACTGGAGACCGTTACTTGAGCATGTTGAGAGAGTTTTTCTATCCAGAATTACGCCGAATGAGAATTTCTTTCAACTCTGTGTGGTTTCAGCAAGATGGTGCAGCTCCTCATATAGCCCAACCTGTTATGACAGAATTGCGACGAAAATTTCCCAATAAGCTGATATCCAGAAACTCCACATTCCGTTGGCCACCCAGGTCGCCTGACCTTACTGCACCTGACTTTTTCTTGTGGGGTTATTGCAAACAGGAAGTCTTCAAAGCAAAACCAATAAATTTGAATGAACTAAGGCAATCCATTCGAGAAACAATTGCGGCTATTCCTGTCTCAACTCTCCAAGCAGTAATGAACAACTTTTTGGTAAGATGCCGCACATGCATCGACGAGCAGGGGGGGCATTTAAATTCCATTATTTTTAAAACTAATTAAGCTATATTTAATAAAATTTAATGAGCTTTAACATGAATAAAAGAAAAATGAACTCCATACACTGAAAAAAAAATTATTTGAGTTTCTTAATGTAGCAAAATTCATCAGCCACCCTGTACATAGGTAGCCACACGTCTCAATTCCAAAACCTACTCATTATTTACATATTTCATTAATTTTACATAGAATAATACTCGTTATATATGGGCGGCCGCCGTGGTGTGAAGGTAGTGTTGCCGGCCTACCACACCGAAGGTCCATGGTTCGAACCCTGGTACAGGTAACATCAAAAGTGATTTGAAAAAAGTTTTTCAAAACGGGGTCGCCCCTCGGCAGTGGTTTGGCAAACTCTCCGAGTGTATTTCTGCCATGACAGGCTTCTCAGCAAAAATTCGTCTCCTTTGTAAATGCCGTTCGGAGTCGGCAAAAAACTGTAGGTCCCACCAATTTGTAGGGAAAATTCAAATCGGCACACCACAAATTGGAAGAGAAGCTTGGCGCAAAAATTTCTTAGGAGGTTTATGATGATATACCTGTTGTATATCGCGCCATAAAGAGAAGAGAATACTCGTTATATAAATATTTTTCCATGAATTGTAATTAATTTCATTATAACGCATGTATTATATCACATCATACTATTCCTACATTATATTTAATCACCTCAGAGTATGAACTCCCCTTAGGTTAAAGTATTAAATTTGGAACGATTTGGGATGTGTGGCAACCACGCGTAAATCACCCTACACCAATTCGCAGCACAGCTGACAGCTGGTCGGCCATCATTTTTTTTTTCTATTTATCTTTATCATTGTTTTTCCTTTAAAAAACCCCGGCTCTTTTTCTACTTTTTTATATACTTACACATTTTTGCAAACGCAAGATTAATAAACCCAAAAGATTGTGCAGCGTTTGTGAATTGTGATCCTGGAGTATAATAATTGAAGATTTTAATAAATTATTATAAATTGTAATTAAATATAGTCTACTTTCGAAAATGAATTTTCTACCCTTTTTCTGGTGCAAAAACAATAAAAGAAAACCCACACAAATATTCGGCTTTAATTTTTGTAAAAGTAAAACGAAAACCCGCCTCTGTACGACAAAACAGGTGCAACAAAAAACGCAGGGAAAGCTGGACGTCGAAAAGCTGCAATCGCAACAGACCGCCAATTATTTCGCAGATCGCCTCTCACACCTGCTCTCCGAGAGCACAATTCAACCTAGTGGAATGCATGAGCAGTGGGATCATATCTCAGGAGCACTCCGTACCGCAGCCTAAGAAGTAATTGGATTCCGCGAGTTGAAAAAAAGAGAGGCAGAAAAGCGTGAAATAAAGGAGCTTGAGATGCTGGCCAACGGGAATAATGCCCGAAAATTCTATCAAAAAATTCGGCGAATGACAGAAGGTTTCAAACCCGGGGCAAACTCCTGTAAGAATGAGAACGGCGACCTGGTGACCGATGTTCAGAGAACACTCAGAATATGGAGGGATCACTTCTCTGCCCTTTTAAATGGACAAACTGACCAAGAACCCAGAGAAGATGCCGAACCCGAGCCCACAATCGAAGATGATGGAATTGACGTTCCACAACCCGACTATAATGAGCTCAAATAGCAATATCCCGATCAAAAACAATAAAGCAGCTGGCGCTGATGGTTTGCCTGCTAAGCTATTCAAACACGGAGGCGAGGAGCTGGTAAGGCGCATGCATCAGCTTCTATGCAGAATTTGGTCGGATGAATGCATGCCTGAAGATCGGAATCTAAGTGTTCTCTGCCCAATCCACAAGAAGGGCGATCCTGCAAACTGCGCCAACTATCGCGGAATCAGCCTTTTGAATATCGCATATAAGGTCCTATCAAGCGTATTGTGCGAAAGAAGCCTGATGTGAACAGACTGATTGGACCTTATCAGTGTGGCTTCAGACCTGGTAAATCTACCATCGACCAGATTTTTACAATACGCCAAATTTTGGAAAAAACCCGTGAAAAAAGGATCGACACGCATCATCTCTTTGTTGATTTTAAAGCCGCTTTCGATAGCACGAAAAGGAGCTGCCTATATGCCGCTATGTCTGAATTTGGTTTCCCCGCAAAACTTATACGGCTATGCAAAATGACCTTCAGCAACACCGCCAGCTCGGTCAGAATTGGGAAGTACCTCTCCGAGCCGTTCGAAACTAAACGAGGTTTCAGACAGGGTGACCCTCTATCGTGTGATTTCTTTAATTTAATGCTGGAGAAAATAATACAAGCTGCAGAACTTAACCGCGCTGGAACAATATTTTATAAAAGCGTGCAACTGTTGGCATATGATGACGATATTGATATCATTGGCCTTAACAACCGCGCCGTAACTTCTGCTTACTCCAAATTAGAAATAGAAGCGGAGAAAATGGGATTGGTGGTGAACGAGGGCAAACCAAGTACCTTCTGTCATCATGCAAAGAGTCAGCGCATTCGCGCCTTGGCAACCAAGCCACTGTTGGCAGCAATAATTTCAAAATAGTAAAGGAGTTCGTTTACCTGGGAACCAGCATTAATACCAACAATAATGTTAGCCTAGAAATCCGACGAAGAATCACTCTTGCAAACAAATGCTACTTCGGACTGAGTAGGCAATTGAAAAGTAAAGTCCGCTCTCCACGAACGAAAAAAACACTCTACAAGTCACTCATCGCACCCGTCCTGCTATATGGTGCAGAAGCGTGGACACTAACAACATCTGATGAGGCGGATCTTTGAGTATTCGAGAGAAAGGTTCTTCGAAAGATTTGTGGACCTCTGTGGATTTAATGATGAGCTGTATGAACTTTACGCAGACGCCGACATAGTTCAGCGAATTACAACACAGCCGCTTCCCTGGCTAGGCCACGTAGTGCGAATGAGCGAAGATGCTCCAGCCCAGAAGGTATTCTTATCGGCACCCGCCGGTGGAAGCAAAGGAAGAGGGAGACCACCACTCCGATGGAAGGACCAAGTGGAGACCGATTTGCGATCCCGCGGTGTTTCCAATTACAACAACACCGTAAGTAATACGTAAACCTTTAAATTATACAGTATGTAAGTATGAGAACAAGAAGAGAAAAGTTCACTAAAATGATCAGCACGATGAGCGGAGTCGATTTAGCCATGCCCGCCTCTCCGTCCGTCTGTCCGTCTGTCTGTTTGAACGCAAACTAGTCTCTCAGTTTTACAAAAGAATGCTGAAATTCGGCAGACGTTGTTTTGACGTTTTGATACATTGAACACATCTCTATATAAAATGTCATTAACTTGAACCAAATGAACTCCTAACTATACCGAACTGCAGCTTTATATAACCTGGGGGCTTTTCCAAAAGCTATATATAGACTGTGTCGTGCCCAAAGAATTCCTGAACCTATCGTGAAAGTTCAAGAGCAAAACAAAACACAAAATATGTGGGCGTGGCACCGCCCACTTTCGAAAAATGATGTAGATATTGACTAAGTGACACATATATCCAAATTTCATTAATCTAGACCAAAAAAGTTTGGAGTTATGACGAATTGAAACTTTACATAGCCTAGGGGCGTGCCTCCGCTTACTTTTCCAAAACTATATGCTGTCTATGCTGCACCCAGTGAACCCAAGTATATATTGTGAAAATTTCATAAAGATCGGTTGAGTTCTTTGGCGCCTATAAAAGACATCTTTTAGTGCTACGCACACAAGGTATATTAACTTTAGCCGCCTAACGGCAGTACGTAACGACATAAACGGATCGAGATAGATATATGACTTATATATATATCAAAATGTTCAGGACGAAAGGAGAAATTGATTAAGCCATGTCCGTCCGTCCGTCTGTGAACACGATAACTTGAGTAAATTTTGAGATATCTTAATGAAATTCGGTATTCGGGCTCCTTGGCACTCATCTCCGAGCGCTATTAAAATGGGCGAAATCGGATGATAGCCACGCTCACTTTTTATATATATAATATTTTCGAAAACACAAAAAAGTGATTACTCAGTACATAATACACCTATAAGGATACAATTTGGTGAGTACGTTGAGATTGAGGTACAAAATAAACGTTTCAAGAAATTTTTGAAAATGGGCGTGGCAGCGCCCACTGTTGACTAAGTCAAATTTAAAAATAATATTAATTATAAATCAGAAACCGTTCAAGATATCGAAACGAAATTCAGCACGCAGGTTTGCAGGTATGCAAGGAATGTTCCAGGAAAAAATGGAAAGATATAAAAGATTTTGAAAAGGATCGTAGATATATTAAATAAGCAATAACTTTGCGTAAAATAGCTTTACATCATTTATATTTCAGTTTTACAGTTTCCGTAAACAAAGAAATCCCAAAACTTAAAATTTTCGAAAATGCGTGGCCCCGCCCTTTTTATAGTGGACTATTCCCCAAAACTTTTAATGCCCTAACTCCGCCAAAAATTGATTTGTGAAAACGAAATTTGGTGATAATGTTCTATAACTGTTTGCTGTAAAATTGGGCGAAATCGGTTAATGTCCACGCCTTGTTTTTTAACATAGCTCTGAAAATTTTTTTTGGACAATTTAAAGAGCGGTATTTCTACAACCAAGTAAGTTATATCAATTAGATTTTGCACACATAATAAGCTTTTTAAGAAAAACTCGGCCGAAAAAAATTCTTTTCAATTTCGAAGAAGTAGGCGTGGCGCCGCCCACTTTTCAGCATACAATTTCTGCTATTTTCTATAATTAGATTTTGATATTTCAATGAAAATTGGTCAGCTGCTTTTCAGTAGTATGTATTATACTCCTGCCAAAAATTAGCCAAGTCGAGAAATACACAAGCGAAATATTCGGGCACGTACTTAATAGCCCACTGGAATAGCGAAGTTATATATCTTTTTTGATTTTCATACCTTTCATAAACATTAAATGTATGTAAGTATGAGAACAAGAAGAGAAAAGTTGACTTAAATGATCAGCACGATGAGCGGAGTCGATTTAGCCATGCCATGCCCGTCTCTCCGTCCGTCTGTCTATCTGTCCGTGTGTCTATTTGAACGCAAACTAGTCTCTCAGTTTTACAAGAGAATGCTGAAATTCGTGGTTTGCTTTGGCCGTTTTATAATATACTAGCAAACCCGATAGACGTTGTTTTGACGTTTTGATATATAGAACATATCTATATATAAAATTTCATTAACTTGAACCAAATAAACTCCTAACTATACCGAACTGCAGCTTTATTTGTCCTGGTTAATTTTCCAAAAGCTATATACAGACTGTGTCGTGCCCAGCGAACTCCTGAACTAATCGTAAAATTTCAAGAGCAAAACAAAACACAAAATATGTGGGCGTGGAACCGCCCACTTTTGAAAAATGACATAGACATTGACTAAGTGACACATACGAGTATATCCAAATTTCATTAGTTTCATTCATTGTACCAACAAATTTTGGATCACCTTGGTCCACAAATCGGTCTATATCTCCGAAACCGGTCAAGCTATCGGAACAAATGATATCTTAAATTTTAAGGTAAACGTCAAATAATACAACGCTAAAAGCTCCATTCCATTCCATTAAGTAAATTTTCAGTGATGCGCGCCCAAACATACAGACAGATAGACAGACAGACAGACAAAAATTCTAAAAACAGTGGATTTGGCTTTTATTGGCCTAATAATGATCATTGCTATCGATTTTTCTTAAATATCTGCAATGTATAAATAATTTATAATTTTATTATATGTAGAGATACGCACAAATCATACTGTTTAGGCGAGATGCCTAAAGTCTTAAAAAATGGGCCACCCTAATGTAACTTTAGCGCCCTTCTAATCACTCACACCAACCCACCCACCTGTGTGGGCATGCATGCATATTCGTGTTTTGTCAGCACACATATACATGCAGGGGGGTGTGCATGTGTGGGTTCACCTCCCCTTAAAACCGGAGGATGATTTTCAGGTTCAACGGTTGTCCTCGATCGAAAAACCGTCTACTTTTCCAGAGACAGTCGACACGACCACATCACGGCCAGCCCAGGATTTTTCGCCCGCACCAAGGTAAACTAATTGTTTATAAATTATATTTTTTATAAATATACGGCCACATTTTTTATAACGAGAATTCTCGTTTCTTTTTTCTTTTCTATTTCGAGCACAAATTCGACCGCCGTGCTTTTGAGCCACCGCCGCTCCCAGTTAGCACCACGCTCGAATTTACATGGTCCTTCTCCCCGTCTAGAGACACCAGCATACAGTCCACAACAACAACAATTGGAGTAATAATTTCAAAGAAACTAATTTGCATTAATCAAGAAGCTGCCACACAATAAAAGGAGGAAAAAACTCAATATTGTTCACGCACTGCCGCAATCACAAATTACACACAACTCTGCCATACACTCTGCGCAATTACAAATAGCAAACAACTCTGCCATACAATCTGCCACATACCACAACCAACAACATCAACTTTATACAACAAATTCGGCCGATCACCACATCAAAGCACGTAAGTTGTATATTTCTTGCCACTTAGTTTTTTTTTTTGTGTGTTGCATACAATTGTATAAAAGTGCCGCCCGCGAGTGTAATCAAACGTAAGTGCGTTTAGTGAATATTTAATAATAGTGATTTTTTTTGGTTCAGTTAAGTGCTTTAGTTTTCTTTAAATTTTAAATTAAATTAAACGCTTAAAAATCCTTGTGTCTATCCGGATTATCCCCCCACCAGTGGTAAGGTTTTTTGGACACAGCGCAAAGCAAGAGGTAACATAACCTCATTTTCACAATTAGTTCACTTAGCCTTTCGATCTTCAGTTTGTTTTTGTTTTTTCCAGTTGTTTTTTTTGTAATATATAGAACAGAATTTTAATCGAAGGCTAGTTTATTATTTTCTGATAAAATTCACTATTTTTATAGCACTTTTCTTTGTTTTCACATTTCTTCATTTAATATTCACTTTCGCTCGTTTGATACACCGCGCACTTTATCTGTGTTTGTTGTGTATTTCTTTATTGCGGCAACACATACACACATTTATATATACATATTCCCCTTATACGTGTGGGTGGCGAGTAAGTCACAAAGATTCTGTTTACATTTTTGCGTTTGTAGCAAACAAATATTATTATTATTATTATTATTCGTCAGACAAATCGGCCAAGTCTGCAATATAATTCAAAAATTAACAATAAAATAAAAATAATTGAATTAAATTATACATTAATTGAGTTTACTACAATTTTATTGAGGTTGGTTTGTTTTTCCTGGGTAAAATACTGCCTTTACCTTTTCTATTTCAGCATTTTTCTTGTACGGTTGAGCATTTCATCGTACCTTCAGCTTTCTTTTTTCGGTTTTGTTTTGATTCTACAGATCCTCTAAGTCCAAAATATGGAAAGTTTCATTAGGCTGGCTGATTCGATTTTTGAATTCGAATCAGACTACAATGAATTAGAGGATTCAGTCCACAGCAAGTACACTCTTGGGCTTCAACAAGAGGACTTGAAGGCAATGTGGAGGAAAACCAGAACGGCTTATGACGACTTACTAAATTCAGATAAGTTAGAGGCCACTGGTATAGTTTCGGTCAAACAGAAGTATAAGAGATCATATGCAGTATATTTACGCTGCATGTCAGATATGGCTACACGCCAAGCGACATACAACAAAACAGAAAATAAATCTGAAGAAAAGCCCGAATTTGAACATAGTATCCGCCTGCCTCCATGTGATACTGAAGTTTTCAAGGGCGATTATCTGTCATGGCCAACATTTCGTGACATGTTCACGGCTATATACATCTTAAATAAACGCCTAACACCAGTGGAGAAATTGTTCCATCTGAACAATAAGACACAAGGTGAGGCAAAAGATATCGTGAAAAAATGTCCACTCACGAATGAGGGATTTGATACGGCCTGGAGAAATTTATGCGAGAGATACGAAAACAAACGTATCCTAGTAAACTCGCAACTCCAAATTTTATTCAACTTGAAAAAGGTAGAGAGTGAATGTGGTAGCGCGATTAAAACACTTCAGCGCGAAATAAATAATTGCCTTTCGTCCCTGCGAAGTCATAAAATTGACACTTCGAACTGGGATGCAATTATAACGTATTTGTGTTCGACGAAATTGCCGGAGAGTACGCTTGGTCTATGGGAGCAAAGCATAGACCACAAAGTGGAAATATCCAAGTGGGAGGATATAGACAAATTTTTGTCCAACCGCTTCCAGACACTCGAAACAGTGTCTGGGTTCATAGGGAGTTCTTCGAAAGTGCAAAAGCCGCAAAGTACGCGGATTGCCAACGAGACCCCTGCAAAAAGACTTGGTACATACCAAGCAAACGTGACTAAACTACTGTGCACAAAGTGCAAATCGAATGCCCACAGATTGCGAAACTGTCCCCGTTTTCTCAAATTAACTCCGGTGGAGAGAATTAACTTTGTCAAATCCACCAAGGGCTGTTTGAACTGCCTATCCCCAGGACATACTGTGTCGAAGTGCACCAGTTCTTATGACTGCAACAAGTGCCACTCTCGACATAATACGCTCCTGCATGCGGAGTCTCTTCAGACGCAGCCAACCATCAGCCCTAATCAGTATCATACTGATAATGCTGCCTCAACTTCAAAATAGGCACAAGAGAGACGGGAAGCTGAAAAATCTGTTTCGGCCGTAAACAGAAACGTTAAATCCTGCCATGTGCATTCAAGCGCAGGTGTGCTGCTAGGGACAGCTCGAGTAAACATTCATCATAATGGTACAGACTTCCCAGCAAGAGCACTGATTGATTCTGGTTCGGAGTGCTCGTTTATGACAGAACGACTCAAACGCAGAATCAATTTACCGGCAAAAAGGATGCATGCTCAAGTTTCGGGCATCACTAATGCCGTCTCAGCTCAAGTCAAGGAGGCATCCAATATTGAACTCCGTTCACCAGTGGACCCTTGCTTCAGCATAACAACTTCTGTTCTAATTCTAGCCAAACTAACTGGGAATCTGCCATCCTGCCATATCGATGCTACGACTATGCAGGCTTTCCCAGACTTAGTCTTGGCAGATAAGCGATTCTACATCAACGAGGAAGTTGATATTATACTCGGCGGAGACGTATATCCGCAAATTATATTGAGTGGGCTGAAAAAGAATGTACTTAGTACACTTCTCGCCCAAGAAACGGTGTTCGGTTGGATATTAACCGGGCACATAGAAGCACCGAATCCAACCAGAAATATAGTGTCCTTTTACAGCGAAGTTGCTTTGGACAAAAAGCTGACCGCATTCTGGGAGTTGGAAAATCTTTCAAGAAACAAAAGCCCAAACGCAGATGACAAGTACTGCGAAGATTTATATAGAGAAACTACGAGTCGTAGAGAGGATGGAAGATATGTCGTCTCTCTTCCATTCAGACAGGACTACCCAGATCAGATAAACATAGGAGGGTCGCTTAGGCGGGCGTGTTCACAATTTTTTAGAAATGAGACACGGTTAGCAAAGAACCCGGAATTAGGGAAAGAATATATAAGGGTCCTGTCTCAATACGAGATATTAGGGCATATGCGAAAAGTTACTGCCATTGTACCAGCCGATTCGGCGGACAATTACTTTTTGCCCCATCACGCCGTAGTAAAGGCGGAGAGTACCACCACTAAGGTACGCGTCGTATTCAATGCGTCGAGCCCAACGGCAAATGGCACAAGTTTGAACGACATTCTCCTGCCAGGCCCAGTACTACAATCAGATCTTCCAGTACTTATACTGCGATGGAGACTGTATCGGTACGTTTTCAATAGTGACATCGAAAAGATGTATAGGCAAATTTGGATGAGCGATGATCACGTCAAATTCCAACGGATTATTTATCGAACATCGCCTCAGGAACCAATAAGCCTTTACGAGCTGAAAACGGTCACTTTCGGGGTTAATTGTGCGCCTTATCTGGCAATTAGAACCCTTTTACAACTAGCAGATGAAGTAGAGAGTTCTCACCCTACAGCATCTAGCATATTAAGGGAAGGCATGTACGTAGATGACGTACTAGCGGGGGGACACACACTCGCATCGGCCATTAACGCGAGGAATGAGATTCGACAAGTCTTACTCTCCGCGGGCTTCCCACTACGAAAATGGACTTCGAATACTGAGGAAATTCTCAACGACATCCCAATATCGGATCGGCTGACCGAGGACTTTCTGGCATTCGAAGATACCAGCACCGTTAAGGCATTGGGCATAAGATGGAATGCCCATTCAGACCTGTTTTACTTTAAAGCAGGGTCACTAGAAGAAAGTGAAAAGTTAACAAAGCGAGCGATTCTATCCGCCATCGCCAGACTCTTCGACCCTTTAGGATGGCTTGCACCAATGGTCATTGTGGCAAAAATTTTGATGCAGAACATCTGGTTAGAGGGCACCGATTGGGATGAACCAGTTTCGTCCAATACATTGGAACGATGGCAAAACTTCAGACATCAATACCACGAAATCGACAACATAAAGATACCACGATGGGTAAACTTTTCACCAGAAGATGAGGTCGAAATACATGGATTCTGCGATGCTTCGGAAAAGGCATACGCTGCAGCTGTCTACATGCGAGTCAAAAGGAATGATGATATCTTCGTGAATCTACTTCTTGCCAAAACCAGAGTAGCACCAGTGAAGACCATCTCACTTCCGCGTTTGGAACTTTGCGGAGCAGTACTGTTAGCGGAAATGATGGAATCAATATTCCGAAACATCAAACTTGGACCAGTGAAACAGTATCTATGGACGGATTCCACCATCGTTTTGGCATGGATAAGGAAACCACCCTGTTCCTGGTCAACATTCGTCGCACACAGGATTACAAAAATCATCGACCTAGTCGGCAGCAAGGACTGGCTTCATGTCAACTCGGAAACGAATCCAGCAGACTTAGGAAGCAGAGGACTACCGGTATCGGATTTGGTCAACAATTCTTTGTGGTGGCAGGGACCTTCTTGGCTACAAGAAGACAATTCCCAATGGCCAGTACAAGAAAAGGAGTATAATACATCCGTGGAGGAAAAGAGAGCGCAGGCCTACGCAATATCAACGCAAAAAGAGATCGAGATTATTGACCGGTTTTCGAATTTACCGAGGGCTTTGAGGGTACTATCACATGTTATGAGATTCTTTCGAAGAACTCATCCCAAGACAAAAGCTTCCTTTCAAGAAAAATCGTGCCTAATCTGATCCGATGAGATCAAGACCACGACGCAACTCTTGATTAAACTCTATCAGAAGCAACATTATAATGCGGAATATGTAAACTTGAAGAAGGGACAGGTAATCGATAGGAAAAGCGAGATATTGCCACTCAACCCATTCATCGACAAAGATGATATTATTAGGGCGGGTGGTCGTCTTGGAGCGTCTCAAGACCTCGCTTATAACGAGCGCCACCCAATCATACTGCCATACAATTGTAGGTTGACGCGTCTGACTGTACAAATGATACATCAAATCTCCCTCCATGGGGAAAACCAACTGATGCTCCGTCTCATCCGCACCCAATATTGGATTCCGAATGTTAAGAACATGATTAGGGCCACCATCCATAACTGTAAGGTCTGCACCATTTATATAAAAAGAGCGCAAACCCAACTTATGGGTACCCTTCCTTGCGAACGCACTACTTTCACCCGCGCGTTTACCAATACCGGGGTAGACTTTGCCGGGCCTTTCGACATTAAAAGTTACCGCGGTAGAGGATGTCGATTGTCAAAGGGCTACGTTTGCCTCTTTGTTTGTTTCACGACTAAAGCGATCCATCTGGAAGCGACCAGTGATCTTAGCACCCCATCCTTTCTAGCAGCGTTTTCACGTTTTATCGCTAGACGAGGATGTCCGAGAAACATTTACTCCGACAATGGTACCAACTTTGTCGGCGCTTCACGATCTTTGAGATCTGAATTTAAAGCATTTATCTCGGAAGCCCGAGACAAGGCTATCTCCAAATATAGCCATCAAGCCATGACATGGCATTTCATTCCGGCCGGGGCTCCACATATGGGGGGACTCTGGGAGGCGGGAGTGAAGAGCTTCAAAAGCCACTTCAAGAAGTTAGCCTCGCCTCATAAATTCACGCATGAGGAATTCCATACGCTATTGTGCCGGATTGAGGCATGCCTCAACTCGCGGCCACTTAGTCCAGCCTCAAATGAGCCCGCGGACCTGGAACCCTTGACCCCTGGGCACTTCCTGACTGGAAGTAATCTCCTGGCTCCGCCAGAACCCGAGGTGAATGAGAGCCCTGCCTCCATTATTAATAGGTGGCAGAAGCTCAAGGCTCTTCATCAAACCTTCTGCAGGCGATGGAAGGTGGAATACTTATCCGAACTTCACAAACGAGTGAAGTGGAAGCATCCGAAACAAAATATTAAGGTGGGGGATCTCGTTGTCATCAAAGAGGACAACTTGTCTCCCAATGAATGGAGGCTCGGCCGAGTTACCCACGTACACCCCGGCGAAGATAACCGAGTGCGTGTAGTGGACCTCATGACCGAGAAGGGGCAGATCAGAAGACTGTTGGTCAAACTGATTCTGCTCCCTATGGAGGGAATGGCTGGCGAGAGGCCGGGGGCCTCATCTTAACCATCCCCTTCCATCACCTCCCTGCCGTTTTAACCGCCCCTATCCCAAAATTTTCCACCCTTCACTCGCTACCCTTAACGAGGACACCAGAAAGCCTACCGCAGAAGGGCGATCCATTCTGCCACAGAAAACGTAATTGCTCTCGAGAATGAGGCCACAGAAACCTAACGCAGAAAGGCGGACCAATCTGCCACTGAAAATCTATCCATCTGCCACGACAAGTTGGTAGCAGATGGGCCCACCCTCGTATACATATACATATAAATTTTTTTTTTCAAATATACATATGCAATTTCTCACCCCTATCTCGAATATAGCTCTAATCCCATATTGTCTAGTGGCGCGCTGGAGGCTTACCGTTCACCGTCACCGCAATACCGCACTTGTTCACGGACCTGTAAATAGGACAGACATTAGGATATTTCAAGAGGTATAGACATCCATATAAAAAGCAAAACATATACTTTGAAATGAATAAATAACCGACAAAATCGGTAGGTAAACCAGGATATGGCGAACGTGAAGTGAATTCTGGTAATTGTTACCTTGAGGAGACAACTACTAAAACACGTCCGAAATTATCGGGCAAGGTATCAAAAGACGCGTTTTCACCCCGGTAACAATAATCCGGAAGCGGACTTTCAAGTTTTTGCCTCAGTGAAGAGATATCTAAAATCAAAGTTGGAAATTTTCTGATTTCCTGTGGTTGCTGTAATCACAGATTAGGGTATACTGAAAGGCGCAAAAGGGGCGTTCTGCGCAGGAGTACTGTGGACCGCGTAGCCGGTGTTGGACCGACTAAGGGTATTTTTTTGAAGCGCGAGTCAAACACTGATACTGTAACAAATTTCAAGCCAAAATAATTACTAGAGCCGTATTTAAATGGATTTGGGTGACGATTTTGTAGTTCGCCAGCCGTAATGCATTCCTGCGCAGTAAGAACATGCGTATCAATGCCACGCAAATGTTTCACGGTACCACCTGCCAAAGCAATGTGTGTTTTTAACAAAACTGGTTTTTTTTTGCAGCATGTGAATTTGGCAACCACTATCTTTATCAAATTGCACATCTTGGCGACGATGATGACGAACCTGAATTCAGCTCTGCCATGCCGCTAGAAGAGGGTGAAACTTTCTTTTTCGCACCAAGACCACTGAAAAATCTTGTTATGGTTGACGAAATGTCTTCTTTTGCACCAATTATTTCGTCACAAGTATCTGATTTAGCTAACCAGGATACACCACAACTTTACGTGTTATGTGGACGCGGGCCACGCTCCTCATTACGTGTTTGGCATCATGGTTTAGAAGTCAGTGAAATGGCTGTATCTGAACTGCCCGACAATCCCAAGGCAGTATGGAGTCAACTTTTATTTAAAAAAAAGGAACAGTTTATTTTTGTTAAATATAAATGAGTTTTAGGGTCCTGCTTTTCGTATGGGACATTCGACGGTCTATGGAAGATTTCATATGTCTGGGCAGGATAATCAAATTCACGAAATGATTAATATACCCGGTGTAATGCTCAATCCATCGCGTATGAGAACCCGTTCGTTCTACGACAATATGTGGAGGGCATGTACACAGCCGATGCAAAAGGTTAACCGTCATATAACCCATGGTCTAAGCCACTATTTGGTTCGTGGCGATAGTCCGTTTGATTTGGATCTGGCAGCTATTAATATACAACGCGGTAGAGATCATGCGCTTCGTGGCTATAATGAATACTTGGAAGTTAAGGGGCTTTTCGGATTTACCTAAAGAGATTGGTCGTACACTCGCCGAACTTTATCATCATTCCCGATTACATTGATCTTTGGGTTGGCGGTTTGCTAGAAACTCCTATGAAGGATGCTATTGTTGGCGATACTTTTGCTGAAATCATTGCAGATCAGTTTTCGGGTCCAAAACATGGCGATAGCTACTTCTACGAGGACGGTAAGGATGTCAATCCGGGCGCATTTACAATTGAGCAACTGCAGGAGATACGCAAAGCGAGTATGGCTCGTTTGATCTGTGATAATGCGGATCACTTAACTTTGGTGAATATGCCGCCGACGGCTTTTGAGCAAGCCGATTTACCGCTCAATAAGAGTTGTCAAAGCTCTCAAATTCCCATAGTAAGTCTATCGGCATGGCGCCGTCGTATACCTGAATAAAACTTTTTTCAAACTTAATTAATTGTTAATTTTTTTTTACTATATTTTGTTATGTAATTTTTGGTTTTTTGTTCTAGGATTTACTCATTCAGCTTGGCTGCTTTTGTTATTTAAAGCGTATGTGAAACATATGTGGTTTAATCATTGCTTTATCACAATCAATGCTCGCACGAATTTCCCTGGAACAATTTGTATGTGTAGTATTTTGCACACAATAATAAAACCTCTATGTATAAGTAACTATAATCGATAAATAAATTTCATTCCAAACAAAAAAATAATGGTGTACCTTTCCGAACTGTGTGGGTCCAATATCTGGCGTTTTAGCTGATACACGTACACGTTATCTTGGTTCACGTCCAGTCCAACTATTTCGCATACGCATGCAAGGCTCTGAAGCGGTTCTTGCCATGTCTAGTCGTACTTGGTTATCATACTATCAGAATCGCTTCCATTTAACACCACTATCATATGAAACACTTGAATACGCTTCAGGATTCTCCAGTGGACAATGTAGTGAAGGTATCGTTGCCATTTCAACGAATACATTGCGTTTTTTAACTTTGGAAAAATATTAAATTCGCTTATTCAGCGTAAAACGTTGGGTTTTAGCTTAACAAAATCACTATTCATCCAGATACGGGTCTAATGATTATTGCTATTGATCACCTGCAATGAAAAGAAAGAAAATCATTAATATTTGAATACAATTAATTGCGCCATATATGCATATACATACAAAATGTGTCTCAAAGCATGCGCCGGCCGCCACAGCGTGTGAGACACATTTTTTTTGGTTCCTAGTAATTTGCGCTGCTACCGAAACGATACAGAGTTTCGGGCAGCGCTAACAAATACTTACCTTCTCCAGATATTGTCCATGCGCCAGGCGATCTTCCACAGCTGCATCTCCATTTGTCCATGTGCCCCTGAAAATAAAAGAAAAAATTAGATTTAATACACTTTACAATTAAAATTTACAATTTTTACTTACCTTGCAGAGCTGCTGACCCACGCGTGCCGGAAACAAGAAAATTATGAATTGTTCCAATTCAATGAATTTTCTTTGTTTCTTTTTCACGACTGTGCAAGGCGTGAGTACGCACATATATGTATGTGTGCAAATACAAACCATCACGCCATGCGAGCTCTCATTTACTCGCAAAAAATTTGCTAGCATATGTATATATGTATATATGCATAATTTTACCATCACGTTAGTGATGCGATATTTTGGTCACCGGGTACCGAAATCCCGATCTGCCAAAATCGGTACCATTCACTGCGGGATCAATAGGGTAACGAAATCTACGTTCGTACCTGATCGGCGAAGATCCCGCTTCTAGTAAAATAGGAAATAACCTATAAATAATAAATTTTCAAACAAAAATTTGGAAAATTGCTTTTTTTGAACTACGAAATTTTTTTTGTTTGTTTTTTTGTTATTCATTTTTTCTCGGGTTTTTGGTTTTGTTTTGTTGTTTTTGGGGGGGGCAGGACTGTTTTGCCCACAAAACAACAAAAAAAAAAATAAACCCTAACAGTCACCACATTCTCACTCTCTACCCAGTTCGGTGCCGAAACCAAGTACCGAAAAAAGCGAAAATGTCGCTGTGTGCACGGCACTGACGCCACTTATGACGGCGACCATGCAAGTAAGAATAAATCTCTGCATGAGGGCCAGTGGCGAATCGAAATACAAGGCGATCAACGTAATCAACTTGTCGCTACCGTGCCGTGCGGGAAAAAAATAACCAATTCCCATGTACGGGTAATATGCATTGTAATTCTAAAATTTCATCATAGATCAGAATCGTGCCACATTATATGGCATTGAGAAACCCCGAACGAGGTCGCTCGCCACCCACGTATATGGGCGTCCATACCAATATACCAATATTCAAGGGGATTTTTCTGTTTTTTTTCTTTCTTTTTCGGTCATATGCAGTATGACTCGCTACGCATCCTTGCGCAAGAGGGCCGAACGCCTAGCCGCCCGGTACCCAAAGCCATGCCCGCTGTGTGGCGATAGCCACCCACTGCGTGCGTGCCCCCGATACCAGGGGATGGAACCTCTGCAGCGCCTCAAGGAGGTTATCCGGGCGGGCTACTGCGACAACTGTTTGTCGATGGTCCATATTGCCAGGGACTGCACAAGCGACGTCAGGTGCCGACGATGTGGTGGAAAACACCACACCACCCTCCATCTGCCCATGGACGATCAAGTACGCGCGCCTACGCCCTACAAGAGCTGGGCCCAACAAGTCGAAGAGGCCGAACTGGAAGCAGCTACAGTGGACGCGATGGAAGAGGAGATGCTGTCACTCCACGCATCAGAGACAGCCTGGTCGCCAGAAGAAGGCGAGATCACCGAGCCGGTACCGGAACCACGGCCGTTCCGACCGGTCGAAGGGGTACCGGACTCACTGCCGTTCCGGCCCCTTCTAGCTCACGAGCGGCGCGCCTTCCAACGGCGCACCCCGCGGTCACCGCAACGCAACACCCACAACGCCAGCCATCACAACAACACATCCAACCGGACCCCACGACGCGCCCACCGAAATAGCGGCAAACGTCGACTGGCCACTCAGCCGCGCCAGCGACTGCCCATTAATCATCGCCGCACAAATACCGACGAGCGTAGACTGGCCTCCCAGCCGCGCCAGCTCCGCATCAACCCGAATTTCGACGGTAGACTGGCCCTTCAGCCGCGCCAGCTACCACGGGTTTCCGGCTTCCGCGACGGTCTCAGCCGTGTCCTTTCCCAGGTGGGCCCTCCGTTGCGCCCCATGACCACTCTCTCGCCTACTGCGATTGTGAAGCTGGAAGTCGGTGGGGGATTGCTCCGCATCCGGGCGATCATTGATGCCTGCTCCCCCCCACAGTGATCGATCGCAGCTTGGCGGAAGAGTTAGGGCTGCATACGACCCACTCGGGCGGAGAACGCGGCTGCTTCCTCCGAGTCCGCGGGAACCATGGAAACCCGAAAAGTATAACGGCGCACGCGTTATGCGTGCCCAATCTACAGCGGATCAGCCCAGCCCAGAACGTCGACGCCCGAGTCGCCGCTCCTTATGAGCATATTCGGTTGGCTGATCCGCAGTTTTTTATTTCAACGCCGATCCACCTCGTACTAGGTGGGGACGTCTATGCCGACGTCATAACAGCGGGCACTCTTCCACCGTCGTTTGGGCCACTGCTTGCCCAAAGCACGATTTTTGGATTTGTGCTGTCGGGAGCCGTTAGCATGTAAGGCTAGATTTAAGAACAAATAACATTTTTTTTTTTTTTCTTTTTCTTGTTTTTATTTAAAGTAAATAAAACCACTTATTTCACGGCAAGAAATATACAGCGTTCTTATTTTCTAAAGTTTCTTCCTCCTCTCTCTTAGCTCTAGGTGCGATACGATGGAGCCGCCAAACTTCAAACGGCATTTCGGAGGCATACGACTGGGACAGCGCCAGCCGGCACTCACTAGGATAGTTTAAGTCCTTAGCTTAAGAGGAGGCGCGGTGGAAAATCCTGGGGCGGGGTAAGATGTTGCGTATCGCAAGGGGGCCGGCATGTTTAGGCGAGATGCCTAAAGTCTTAAAAAATGGGCCACCCTAATGTAACTTTAGCGCCCTTCCAATCACTCACACCAACCCACCCACCTGTGTGGGCATGCATGCATATTCGTGTTTTGTCAGCACACATATACATGCAGGGGGGTGTGCATGTGTGGGTTCACCTCCCCTTAAAACCGGAGGATGATTTTCAGGTTCAACGGTTGTCCTCGATCGAAAAACCGTCTACTTTTCCAGAGACAGTCAACACGACCACATCACGGCCAGCCCAGGATTTTTCGCCCGCACCAAGGTAAACTAATTGTTTATAAATTATATTTTTTATAAATATACGGCCACATTTTTTATAACGAGAATTCTCGTTTCTTTTTTCTTTTCTATTTCGAGCACAAATTCGACCGCCGTGCTTTTGAGCCACCGCCGCTCCCAGTTAGCACCACGCTCGAATTTACACATACAGTCACCCTGGGTCCACATTTAGGTCAATAAATTGGGAACCGGGTAAAATATCGAGGTGAGGGATATCTTAAATTTTAGGAGAGACGTCTAGAAAATGATTATTTAAAGTTTCATTCATTTCTATGCAGTCCTTTTTGTGTGACGCTGGCGTTATGGTAAAAAACCACATTTTTGGTCACATTTTTCCCACATTTTGGTCAATAACTCGGGAACTGGATGAGATATCCAAATGAAAGTTGTCCCAAATTTTAAGTTACACGTTCAGTGATAGAATGGTGAAAGTTTCATGCAATTATATTCAGTAGTTTTTGCGTGATGCGCGCACAATCATACAGACGGACAGACAGACAGACAGACAGACAAAAATTCTAAAAATTGTAGATTTGGGTTCCGCCGGTCCAATAACGACCTCTCCTATCAGTTTTTCTTGAATATCTTCAATGTACAGACATCGACCTGTTACAATTTTATTATATGTAAAGATAGTATATATCCAATACAACCGATCGTTCAGATAAGACGATTATGGCCATATATCCCTCATTTTGAAATATTAAAACGTGAAACTTGGGGAGATATTTGCTTATAGATGGTAAAAGAAAATGAAATGTATTGCTGACAAAGTTTACGAGAACTTTAAACAATGCGTATTTAAGTTTGCAGGTATTCATGAAAGGTATAAAGCCTTCGGCCCAGCCGAAGACAGCGCCGTCCTTACTTGTTATATCTATGTTTGTTACGCACTCAAGGTATATTACTTCATTCGGCATAAACGAATCGAGATATATATTTAATAATGTATATCAAAACGTTCAGGATGAAAAGTAAAATATTCGGCCAAGTAGTTAATACTCCACTGCAAATCCGAAGTTGTATATCTTTTTTGATTTTCATACCTTTCATGAACATGAAATGTTTGTACGTATGAAAAGAAAAAGAGATAGTCCCATCAAAAAGTATACTGAAATGATCAGGAGGATGAGCTGAGTCGATGTAGCCATGTCCGTCTCTCGATAAGTCTATCTGTCTGTCCGTGTGTCTATTTGAACGCAAATACGAACTGAAAGTATTAAAATAGACCTGCGTTAATTGGGATGACATAATAGCTCACTACTAGGTATACTCGTATAATGTTCGGTTCCTCCCACACTTAGACTTGCTTACTTGTTTAGATTTAGAATAGATTGGTATTGAAAATGAGCGAAATCGGACGATAACCACGCCGCCGTTCCCTATATCGAAAAATTTTAAAAATTAGATAATTCGAAAACGAATACCAATTAATTAATGAAATTTGGTAGGTGGATTGATTTTATAACGCAAAACACAAGTTCAGTAAAATTTTGGAATATGGGCTTGGCAACGCCCACATTTAAAAGAAGCAAATTCAGAAGTTTAACAAGCTGTTAATCAATAGCCGTAGGAGATATAACATTGAAATTTGGCATAGACATTTTTTTCGTAGCGATAACTGTTTGCTGTGAAAATGAGCGAAATGGGCTGAAGCCACGATTTCTTTTTATACCCAGCTTTACTTGTACACAGGGTATTATAACTTTGTTTTGATAACGGTTGGTTGTACATGTATAAAGGAATCGAAATAGATATAGAATTCCATATATCAAAATGACCAGGATCGAAAAAAAATTGTATTGAGTCAGTCCGTCCGTCGGCCCGTTAACACGATAACTTGAGTAAATATTGAGATATCTTTACCAAATTCGCTATGCGGGCTTATTTAGACTCAGGGTAGATTGGTATTGAAAATGAGCGAAATCGGACGATACGCACGCCGCTTTTCCTATATCGAAAATATCGAAACATTGAAAAAATTAGATAATTCGAAAACCAATACCAATTAATTAATGAAATTTGGTAGGTGGATTGATTTTATAAAGCATAACACAAGTTCAGTAAAATTTTGGAATATGGGCTTGGCAACGCCCACATTTAGAAGAAGCAAATTCAGAAGTTTAACAAGCTGTTAATCAATAGCCGTCGGAGATATAAGATTGAAATTTGGCATAGACATTTTTTTCGTAGCGATAACTGTTTGCTGTGAAAATGAGCGAAATGGGCTGAAGCCACGATTTCTTTTTATATCCAGCTTTACTTGTACACAGGGTATTATAACTTTGTTTGGATAACGGTTGGTTGTACAGATATTGTAGAGTCAGAATAGTTTTTCTGACCGCGTTAACTAGAAAAAACGGGCTGTGCAACTAAACTCTTAAAAGGCAATAAGTGGTTGGTTGTACATGTATAAAGGAATCGAGATAGATATAGACTTCCATATATTAAAATGACAAGAATCGAAAAAAAATTTGATTGCGCCATGTCCGTCCGTCTGTCCGTCCGTCCGTCCTTGAACACGATAACTTGAGCAAATATTGAGATATCCTCACCAAATTCGGTATGCGGGCTTATTTAGACTCAGAATAGATTGGTATTGAAAATGAGCGAAATCGGCTGAAAGCCACGCTTTCTTTCTTTTTATACCCAGCTGTACTTGTACACAGGGCATAATAACTTTGTTTGGATAACGGTTGGTTGTACAGATATTGTAGAGTCAGAATAGTTTTTCTGACCGCGTTAACTAGAAAAAACGGGCTGTGCAACTAAACTCTTAAAAGGCAATAAGTGTCGCTCAAATAAAACACCGCGTCTTGGTGGTCAACAGTAGACTAACTATATAATAATGTCAATAATTCCAAAGAGGTATAACTTATTCAAATAGGGCATACAAATATACACGTTTATGTGCTTGTTTATACATAGGCATGCATTGCGAAAGAAGATGCAAAAACGGGTGACAAAATTCTCGCTATTGTGTGTGTGTATACGTATAATGTTGAGTGGGAGCATTCAAATTAGTTAGAAATACATAAGTACGAGGTGTGTTCAAAAAGTATCGCGAATTTTGTGTTTTTTCAAAAATTATTTATTTATTCATGAATATCTATTTTGTCCCCTTCAAAGTAATCCCCATGAGATATTATACACTTGTGCCAACGGTTTTTCCAATCTTCGAAGCACTTCAAAAAATCATTTTTTTGTATCTTGTTCAGCTCCTCCTTCGATGCCGTCTTTATCTCGACAAGAGAAGCGTAACGTCGTCCTTTCATGGGCCTCTTCAGTTTAGGGAACAAGAAAAAGTCACAGGGGGCCAGATCTGGGGAATACGGTGGCTGCGGCATCATTAGTGTGTTGTTTTTGGCCAAAAAGTCGCGCACAAGTAACGATGCGTGAGCAGGGGCGTTATCGTGGTGCAAAAGCCAATTTTTGTTCTTCTTTGCACATCTTCTCGGCCTTATGAGAACATTTTGTACCACCGATAAACGTTGTTCGGTCCAAGGTAGCTTCTCCGTATGCCACAGTCAACATTCGGAATGCATCCGCGCACTTAATTTCGTTTTTCACACAAAATTTGATACAGGTTCTTTGATCCATTTTTTTGAATAGGTAAAAATCGAAGACGATCCAAAACACGTGCAAGCAAAGCAGCTGTCAACAATTAACTGAACATTCAAAATGGCCTAGCTTGTCGGCATAAGTGAGAGAAATGAGTACCAACATAACGCCACAAAAAATTCGAAATTCGAATATACGTAACCAGCGAAAATTCAAAATTCGCGATACGTTTTGAACACACCTCGTACATATATGTTTGTATGATTGTACATTCTCTTAAACTAGACATTGGAATGCGACAGTTAGGTAAGTTATTGAATCCAAGTAAATGATACAAATTTAAAGTAAATGAATTTGAACAGGTTATTGAACCACGACAGCTGTTAGTTAGGCAGGGTGTCCCAACCAATGACCCAACATCCCGGCCACGTTGAAAGGACTTTCAAATCGGTAGTATTGCGATCTTGTGAATTGGGCGACGGCATGTTCCCTTCGGGGTGCGTAGGTTTACCACTCTAACTCGCCCATCCCTTCCTGGTATTGTGTCTATAACACGACCCATCAGCCATCGTTGCGGTGGTTCATTATCCTCATGGATGAGAAACATTTTGTCTTTATCGATATTCTCATTATCAGTGTTCCATTTCGTTCGTGATTGAAGTTCGCTTATATATTCATGCGACCATCGTTTCCAAAATATTTGTTTTGACGCAGTTATTTGGTTCCATTTGTCCAAATGATTAAGATTATCCAGTACCATTCGTTCAGGTAGAGACCTTAATGCGCTGCCAGTTAGGAAATGACCTGGAGTTAGTGCTTCGAAGTCGCTGGGATCGGACGAGAGTGGTGATATGGGTCTTAAGTACTTACGCCTAGAAAATACGTACCTGGCACAGCTATTTATGGCCATAACGAGTTTTCGCTCAGATACGCTGTCCGGATGCCCATAGATGAGTTCGCCATACGAAAGAAGTGGCAACACTAAACTTTTTACCAGACGTAATTTCATATCCTGAGGGACAAAACTAGCTGTATACCACAGCTTTCTAAGTACAAAATATATTGTACAAATTGTTTGATTTATATGGTCAGCGCAACTAAGGTATGAATTGATTTTATAACCGAGGCTAGTTACAACATTTTCAAAATTGATCGGATAGTCCTCTATATCTATTTTAGGAAGTAATTCAACGCCATTTCGGCTGTGAGAAATACATACGACTTTAGTTTTCTTTGCATTTAAGCTTAATTTATTAAATTTTGCCCAAATAGAAATTGAGCGCAGATCATCATTGACTCTAGCTATTAGGTCTTCAGAGAGGCCTATTGGGCGAGAAAGGTAAATTTGGGCATCGTCCGCATACAAGTGAATGGCAGCACACACACAGCAGTAGACGATATCATTTATAAAAATACTAAATAAAATCGGACCCAAAATGGATCCTTGAGGTACTCCTGAAAGTAGGCCTCTTCGCTCAGAAACCATGTTTTTAGTCACCACTTTTTGCCAACGATTAGAAAGGTAACTTTCGAGCAGATTTATAGCGCTTTTCGAAAATCCAAAATATTTTTCTAGTTTCAGTAGGAGTAAACTATGGTCAACTTTGTCAAAAGCCTTGGAGAAGTCTAATAGAGTTAAAATGGTTAAATGACCTCTATCAAAGGCTGGTCTAATATCCTTGATTACTTTAAGCATAGCTGTAGCACAACTGTGGCCCTTTCTCTATCCAGACTGGCTTGCGGTAAAGAGGTTATTGCTGTCGAGGTGTTTAGCCATTTGCGTAACCATTAGTCTCTCCAAGACTTTTGACAATGATGGAAGTATACTTATTGGACGAAAATCTGATGGAACAGCACCCGAATGATTTTTGGAAATCGGACTAACGTTTGCTATCTTCCAGGCATCCGGAAATATCGAGGTAGTAATGGAGAAGTTCAGAATGTGTGTCAAGATTGGAAGTATGTTTTGAGCTATAAGCTTTAAAAATTTTAAGCTAATGTAGTCCTCTCCAATAGCATTCGATTTAATTGAAAAAATGTTTCTAAAAACATCGTATGCAGTAACTGTTATGACACGGAAGTATGGCAGTAAAACAACATCTATTCCAATTCACTTCTTTATTGATTGTATCTTACGTCTAAAAAAGAACAAAAGATATAACAGCTCACCACGCCTATTTATGCATAGCATGAATATATGTAAAAGTTTTAATGTTTCTAGATTTACATTTCCGTATTTTTCAGCTCTTCTGCTATGGTAACTTATAACATAACAAAACTTAACTTTATTAGCTATTACAATATTTAATAAAGATTATATGTATCGTATATACTTATACAGCATATGCAATGGCGCTTATACATGTATAGCTTTGCGCTATTTACTTGAAAGTGTGGTATTCTAATCTTGTTGGTGCTTGGCGTACCATATTCGAACGCCTGAGCGGGACATTCCCTACTTCGGGATCTTCACCCACTTCAGTACCAATTTCTTTATTTCGAGTAGCGTCGTCGAGCTTACCGTCATCGACAAGTGTATGGTGCGGCCTATCTATGTTAACAATTTCAGAACCCACTGAGCGGAGTTGATTCACATGACGTTTCCACAGTCTACCATCATCTAAGAGAACCATAAAATGAACAGCACCTCTGTAATTTTTCCAAATTTCCATTTTGTATCCGATAGATAGCCCCTAGCAGCGACTCTCTCCCCTACTTTAAATTTTGGTTCCCCAACCTTCTTTGATACCTGCTTCTCTTCTGGTATCATCAAATCTAATCGAGATCTTATCTGACGCCCAAACACTAACTGTGACGGCGATTTACCCGTAGTTGAATGTTTGGCTCGACGATAGGGGAGTAACACCTTACATAACTCTTTTTTAAGATTTTGCTCATCGCAGTTCAAAGATTTCAACTTTTCTTTAAGTGTACGTACATAACGTTCAGCCTGCCCATTTGTGGCTGGATGATATGGTGCTCCCTTCTTGTGCACTACTCCGTTTTGCTTAAGGAAATTTCTCGCGATGTAAATTGCCTACCGTGGTCGCTGACGAGCACACGGGGGATTCCAAAACAACTAAAAATCTCTCGGCATATTTTTATAGTCGTATCTGTGGTGATATTCGGTACTACACGAATTTCTGGCCATTTCGAAAACGAGTCGACCATGACCAGAAAATAACTTCCTTTAAATGGTCCAGCAAAATCAATGTGGACGCGGTCAAAGGGCGCTTCTGCTGGTTCCCAACAGTGGACAACCTTTGTGGGACTCGGACGATACATTTGACATTTTTCGCAATTTTTTACCATCTCTTCAATTTCAGCGTCCATACCTTTCCACCAGCAATACCCTCTTGCTAGATCCTTCATTTTGGTCATACCAAAATGTGCCGTATGCAATTCACTGACAACTTTCTTGCACAGTTTCTTTGGTACATATACTCGTGAGCCCCGGAGTAAACAATTCTGTTGCAACGAGAACTCTGTTTGTTCAATTCCGAATCGAACATGGGGTTCCACTGTACTACCTTGCTGTAACGCCTGTATCAACTTCGATACCTCTGTATCTAATTCCGTTGCTGCTCCTAACTCCTTTACGGTTAAAGGCAAGGTTTCAATGGAGTTAATTTCAATAACATCGACTTCCTCAATTTCTTTGTATGTTTGAAGTGAGGGGAGTCTAGACATCGCGTCAACGTTCGCGTTGTCAGAAGCCTTTCGGTACTGAATATTGAAATTAAATGATTCTAAAAAAATGGCATAGTGCTGCATCCTTGATGCATTTAAGGTAGGAAGCCCTTTCTGTGGCGAGAAAATTTGGCTGAGCGGCGTATTATCAGTCACCAGGGTAAATTTCCTCCCATACACATATTGGTAAAATTTCTTAATTCCAAAAATTATGGCATATGCCTCCCGATCGATTTGGCTATAACGTTGTTGAACAGGTGACAACGTCTGCGAGGCATACTGAATTGGCTTTTCAGTTCCGTCAGGGTATGTATGGCTAAGTACCGCCCCCACTCCATAGGGTAATGCGTCTGTAGCAAGTGCTAGTGGCAATGTAGGGTCGTAATGCGTTAAAACTACATCCGATCCTATCTGATTTTTAATTTCTAAAAACGAGTTTTCACACTTCTTATCCCACACAAACTGGACATCTTTTTTTAGCAAGTTATTTATGGGGTAAAGGATCGTGCTCAGATTACGCAAAAACCTACCATAGTAATTAACCAGCCCCACAAAAGCTCGAACTTCGTCTTTATTGTGCGTCCGGCGCATATTTTGTATTGCATCAATCTTTTGCCCTGAAGTAACCCTTTGCCACCTGGCGGTCCACTAGCGATACCATACCATAGCCTAGTTGGTGTATATAACCCTTTATGTGTGTTCAACGTCAGAACACTGCGATCATCTTCATGCACTTCCATTTGTAAGTATGCTTTAGTTAAGTCTAACTTGGTCAATTTTTTTCCTCCCGCCATGGATGCAAACATTTCATCAATCGTTGGCAAGGGATGCTCATCTACTATAAGGTTTGGATTTACTGTCACTTTATAGTCACCACATATTCTTACCCTATTTTCACTTTTCTTAATTGCTACTATGGGTGTCGCCCACTCACTGGAGTCAACCTTTTCCAAAATTCCACTTGCAACTAACTCTTCTATTTCATTTTCGATCGCTGTTTTCAGGGCAAATTGGGCACGACGTGGTTTAAGAAATACTGGTATAGTGCCCTCCTTAACCCTAATTCTTGCTTTTAAACCTTTAAATACGCTTAACCAATCTCGACCCAACAGTGGATGTCTCTGTGAATCAACCACATACAGCTTCAACATTTTCTTTTGTGAGCCAACTCTACCCTCAACATTTACAAATCCGTACACCTTCAGTTTGTTCTCGCAATAACTAATAAGCTCGCGATCAGACGCGGGTATTGTTAATTTACCCAACTATTTTGAGCCCACCTAAGATTGAGTAAACTGACTGAAGATCCCGTATCTACCTCAAACTTTACATTAATATTGTTAACCAAAATGTTAGTAAATATCTTAGAATTGACATTAAATGTACAACCAATGTTGCACACTTCATCCACCACGTGGTCTATTTGATGGGTTTGGTCAACTTTATTTGCTTTGGCCTTAAGGCACACTCGTTTCAAATGTACTTTTTTTACAATATAAGCATTCTGTATTTTTGTACCTGCACGTGTAAGCTAAATGTGTATCACTACCACATCGATAGCACTGGCTAATTTCGCGTATCTTTTTCTCACTTTTGCATACATTTTTCTTTTTGTTAGTCTTAGGTGATTTGGATTTTATACTATTTACCGCTTTCTGATGTTGCATCTCCACGCTTCCACGTTCAGATAGCTCCATGGTAACTGCAGTACTGATAGCCGTCTCCAATGTTAGTTTTTTTACTTCCAGCAATCGGTTCTGTATGCGCTGGCTCCTTAAGCCGAACACTAATTGGTTACGAAGCGCTGTATCTAGATAAGTTCCAAACTTACAGCGGATGGACAGCTTCCGAAGAGCGATCAAAAAATCTTCCGCAGACTCTCCCTCTTCTTGTTTCCGCAAATGAAACCGATAGTATTCGACTATTTCCAGGGGCTCTGGATCAAAATGCTCAGATAGTTTTGCAACGATTTGCGCGTATGTAAGTGCGCTTGCCTTCGCTGGGCTAATTTTGTCTCACAGTATGTTGTACCTTCTTTTCCCCATATAGTGCAATATCATGCTAACCTTTTTATTATCCCAGTCCAAGATGTCGAATTCCATCTCCAGACGCTCTACCCATCGCGACCATGAGCTCTGGACTGGATCAAATGTTTCCACTTGTATTGCCGCATGTGCATTTTGTGTTATGTTTGCAGGTGGTGTCATTTTGTAAGGTAACGTATTGTTTTGTGATCAAATATTCCAAAGTAATGTAATGTAATGCGGAGGTTTTTCGTAAATGTTTTCAATAATTTACTTACTCCACCTCGTCGCCAGATGTTATGACACGCAAGTATGGCAGTAAAACAACATCTATTCCAATTCACTTTTTTATTGATTGTATCTTACGTCTAAAAAAGAACAAGTGTGTAGCGCGTGGAATATATAGTGATGACGATTTGGCGGCCGCCGTGGTGTGAAGGTAGTGCTGCCGGCCTACCACACCGAAGGTCCATGGTTCGACCCCTGGTACAGGTAACATCAAAAGTGATTTGAAAAAAGTTTTTCAAAACGGGGTCGCCCTTCGGCAGTGGTTTGGCAAACTCTCCGAGTGTATTTCTGCCATGACAGGCTTCTCAGCAAAAATTCGTCTCCTTTGTAGATGCCGTTCGGGGTCGGCAAAAAACTGTAGGTCCCACCAATTTGTAGGGAAAATTCAAATCGGCACACCACAAATTGGAAGAGAGCTTGGCGCAAAAATCTCTCAGGAGGTTTATGATGATATACCTGTTGTATATCGCGCCATAGAGATAGAGATAGAGATGACAATTCGTATAAGTATCGATAATACGGCGATGCCATATTTCACCGATATAACAGTAACCACTGAGAAGGAAAATGGATTATCGGTACTAAATAATATCTTTTCATTAATTTTGAACTCATTAATGATTTGACAAGTGTTAGATTGTAGGAAGTAGTCATTCATGATGTTGGCATCTAAAGTACATTCTAGCTTGGGTTTGCTTCCTATTCCAACAGATTTTAGATTGTTCCACAGTGCCGCCTTTTTGAATTTTTAGTGGCTAAATTTGCTTGGTTACGGGCAACACGAAAAGCTTCCCAGTTTTCACTTGTTGGTCGCCGTTTCCAACGCATATACAGCCTGTTTCTTGCTCTTATAGTTTGCAGAACCTGTCTAGTAAACTATGGTTGCTTTTTGTTGTTAAGTTTTACGACTTTCCTTGGAATATATTTATCGTAAAGATAATTCACGATTGAAGTAAGACAGTGTAACTTTTCATTGATATTAGGAAGGAACCAGGCTGTGTTCCAATTGATAATACTAGCTTCGTAATTTAAAGTATCAATATCAACTGACTTAAAATCCCTATAATAAACTTGCTCAACATCTTTATTGAAATGGAGGTCATATGATAAAAACATCATTTCGTGATCCGATACTCCCGGGAGAGAAAGTTGATCACAGTGCAATACGTTGGAACTGTCAGATACACATATAATGTCAAGTAGACTCGATTTACAATTGTGACCAAAGCGTGTGGGAAATTTATTAACTACTTCCAAGCCAGTTGGAACTGCTATCATTGATAAGAAGATCAATATTGAGATCTCCACATAGCAGAATATGTTCATATTTTGGAGCTAAATCAGCAACTTCAGTAAAGAGACTACTGAGGTCAAACCTTTTACTAGGATTGTACACGCATACAACCAGACACCTTCTGCAACCATCTCCAATTTCTACCATTACATATTCCACCGGATCATTATAATTTGAATTAAAAAATGACTTTGCTTCTCAATCCAGCTTTACAGTATGTGGCTATACCACCGCCTTTCGACCCCGTTTGCCTATCGTATCTCAATAGCTTATAACCACGCAGTGCACAAGTAGAATCACATATTGACTCATTGAACCATGTCTCGGTTAAAAAAAACACATCAACATCAAGGCCCTGTAAAACATAATTCATATAATCTACTTTTTGGACAATTGAAGATTCTAGCATTCATGCAGCATAGTTGCAAGCCTGCATGTTTTTCACTAACAACCTTCAAAAGGAATTTTAAACAGTCAGTGTTCAAACTCATATAAGCATTAGTCATGCTGAGATCCAAAATCGGTGCTAAAAAATTGGAAGCTTACAGTTGCACTGATACGGCAATAAATGACAAGTAGAGGAAATAGGAAAACAAAGGCAAGATTAAAAGATATGTAAAAGGAAAAGACGTAGGAAAACAATAACTTATCAAAACATTTCCATAGATATGCTATCATAATAAAATATATGTAGGTACGTATTTATTTTGCATGTTGACTTGACGCGCTCTTTGTTGTCCACCAAAACCGCCTCTCCATCGTGATTTACTCTTACGTAGACTCTTCCACGTATGCTAAAAGCAGATGATAGAAGTTTTTGGCGTTAGAGTTGTGTTGCGTGATACATTATCTTCCTATTAGCCTTCGTTAAACTTTCGTGTATGTAGAAATTTCTCACACCACTACGGCCAATATCTGATAACGTCAACGACCTCTTTTTCAGTTTACAAAAAACAGCAACTGCCTTAAGAAACTCGCTCCTATCATATGTGGAATTGAGCTTTACTAATATTGGTGGTGACTTTGCTTGGCGGCTGTTGTTTTTTGATTGCATTCTGAAAACCTCACGTACAAATCAATTGCCCGGCACACCTCCGCAAACAACTGACTCAAATTTTCTTCATTGCTTTTTGGTATACCATTTACAACAATATCTGTTGAGACTGCAGCACTCTCAAACTGCTCAATTATTTTCTCGATTCGTCAGCATTCGCCTTAAGCGACACAAGTTCAGATTGCATGCTGTCGACTGCCGTTGATCTCACACTCTCAATAGCTGCTACCCTCACTTCAACTGCTTCTATTCTTTTCTTTGTACTACTCAACTCACCACTTATTTCACTAAATCGTAGCATAAATCTCTCCTCTAAGCCTCTCATTGAGTTATTGAGTTGTTCGATTCGTTCGATTATGCTCTCCTGAACTTTGTTTAGCTTTGTTTCAAGCAGCTCATTAAAGTCTGGTGATGCCGCTATAAGTTCGCTCCGCTGTTGTTGTTATTGTTGATCTGCACTATTTTGTGTTTGAGATATACTAGGCGACTTCGGAGAGGAACTGCTATTTTGAGCCAATGGTTGCTGTTGTTGTAACTTCACACCGCTTCTTAGTTTCGCTAGTTTCGACATATTTACAGAAAAAATTAATATTCTTATGAGAAGAATTTTCACGAATAGATAGATTGCGTTGTATTGGAAACTGTCTGAAAAGTTGGAACGCGGTCTCGCAAAATTTTATGTGGCACTTTCTTCTTGGTATAATTTCTTTTCACACTAAAAAAAGCCGTGATTTATTGCCAGCCAACACAAAACACCTCTACTGTCCTTGCATGTCGATCTTACTTTCCCTCGCCCTCCATAGAGCTTAGACGAAGTAAATCGTTATAGCTTATGTCGCTTTACATCATTTATATTTCAGTTTTAAAGTTTCTGTATACAAAGAAATCCAAAAACTTAAAATTTTCGAAAATGGGCTTGGCCCCGCCCTTTTTATAGTGGACTATTCCACAAAACTTTTTATGCCATAACTCCGCCCAAAATTGATTTGTGCAAACGAAATTTGGCGATAATGTTCCATATATAAAGGTTACTGTTTGCTGTAAAATTGGGCGAAATCGGTTAATGTCCACGCCCATTTTTTTTAATATAGTTCTGCAAATTTTTTTTGTAAAATTTCATGAGCGATATATCTACAACTAAGCAAGTTATATCAATTAAAATCAAAATTTGCACACATAATAAGCTTTTTAAGAAAAACTCGGCCGCAAAAAAATTTTTTCAATTTCGTAGGCGTGGCGCCGCCTACTTTTCAACATAAAATTTCTGCTATTTTCAAAGGCAATCGCTTATAATCCGATTCTGACATTTCAATGAAAATTGGTCAGCTGCTTCTCAGTAGTACGTATTATACTCCTGCCAAATCGGGAAACATGCAAGCGAAGTATTCGGGCACGTACTTAATAGCCCACTGCAATAGCGAAGTTATATATCTTATTTGATTTTCATACCTTTCATAAACATTAACTGTATGTAAGTATGAGAACAAGAAGAGAGAAGTTCATTAAAATGATCAGCACGATGAGCGGATTCGATTTAGCTATGCCCGTCTCTCCGTCTGCCTGTCCGTCTGTCTATTTGAACGCAAACTAGTCTCTCAGTTTTACAAAAGAATGCTGAAATTCGTGGTTTGCTTTGGCCGTTTTATAATATACTAGCAAACCCGATAGACGTTGTTTTGACGTCTTGATATGTAGAACACATCTATATATAAAATTTCATTCACTTGAACCAAATAAACTCCTAACTATACCGAACTGCAGGTTTATATGACCTGGGGGATTTTCCAAAAGCTATATACAGACTTTGTCGTGCCCAGCGAACTCCTGAAATTATCGTGAAAGTTCAAGAGCAAAACAAAACACAAAATATGTGGCACCGCCCACTTTTGAAAAATTATGTAGATATTGACTAAGTGGCACATATATCCACATTTCATTAATTTAGACCAAAAAACTTCGAAATTATGACGAATTGAAACTTTATATAGCCTGCGGGCGTGGCTCCGCCTACTTTTCCAATACTATATATTGTCTATGCTGTACCCAGTGAACCCAAGTATATATTGTGAAAATTTCATAAAGATCGGTTGAGTTCTTTGGCGCCTATAAAAGACACCCTTTTTTATATTTATTTTTGTTACACACACAAGGTATATTACTTCATTCGGCATAAACGAATCGAGATATATATTTATTAATGTATATCAAAACGTTCAGGATGAAAAGTAAAATATCCGGGCAAGTAGTTAATAGCAAAAGTGAAGTTGCATATCTTTTTTGATTTTCATACCTTTCACGAACATGAAATGTTTGTACGGATGAGAAGAAAAAGAGATACTCCCATTAAAAAGTATACTGAAGTGATCAGGAGGATGAGCTGAGTCGATGTAGCCATATCCGTGTAGCATTACTCAGAATGCTTTTCACTGTCAATGCACTTCAAATATTGACCCACTTAAATTATGTTGAACCCACGGGAGTTCAACAGCATATACCAACTGACACCTATCAAATTGTCAACCCATTACTCAATGCGTCGCTTTGACCAACACACGTATCGATCAGCACGACTGATCGACACTATCGGTTGGTCAACGTGAACTACCAAATTATGTGCTGACATTGCACACAATGCAAATACTTTTAGTGTCTAAGTATTAGTGTAAGTTTGTATACGTAAGTTAAGCTAGAAATGTATAAAAGAGAAAGCTTTTGAATAAAGAACAATCAATTCTGATCATACGCTACACATCAGCGATTCAATCACATTACATGACGATCCTGCCAGTTTTGGTCGTTCTATTGCAATTATTTAAAGATGAAGATACAGTTTTTGGCTCTCAGCATGTAAATTTGAATTTAATAAGCTTCCTACACTGAACACTAAACAGGAGGAAATTTTAGATGCTACAACTGGTGAGGACACTACACCATTTTATGCGGATACCTACCTGAAACCGCTATATACGGCGGGTAAACAATTGGACTTACCTGGTGGGAAATCCGTCGAATGGGCTTCACAAATAAAGGCATAAAAAGGGTGGAATAGAAGCAATCCAACTGGCGGTATAGTGCAAAAAAAAAAAGAGTGGAATAATTTGATGACAATAAACCCCAACACTCAACAAGACTGGCAGCGCAAAATATGGTGACTGGCAGCAAGAATAGCAGCTATTAAAATATAAGTATAATAGAATAATTTGAGCACGCCTTATGGCCGCTAAACCAGTAGCAATTAAATTTTCTTAGGGATTATAAATAGTTTAATTACATGTCAGTATCAATAATGAAAGAGATTGAGACTCAAAAAGAATTTGACAAAATTTTTCATCAATGTTAATAAATTGAGTAAATTGGAATGTAAAAATACCTATTTCTTATGGATAATGCACTACCACCTGATCTTGATTATGAATTAATCAATGATATTGTTGATAAGCCAGAGCATGAAAACGAAGAAATAGGAATACAAAGGTCAAGACCTCGTAACAAGGGAGGCAACAGGAAAAATTTAGAATATTTAAAACACGTTTGGTCCTATATAGGAATGGGTAGAGAACCCACAATGAAAGACTTAGTATACCCTTCCACATTAGAAGAAGAAATAAATAGATTAATAAGGAAACTGAGTAAATAAAAATAAAAATGTAAGAAGAAAAATTTTTTACTGTTTTAAAATGGCAGCATGGTGGAAAATTGCTGTAAACAGAATAGAAGTACGAATAGAATAGTTAAGTACGAACCACACCCTATACCTGTTGAAAATAAAGAAGAACTGTCTGATAAATGGGTAGTTTTGGTCGCATTTATAGTTACATGTTTAATTATCGCAATTATTATTTTAATCAAAAATTATATAAAAAATAAATTGAGACGATTAAACACTGTACAACAACGCGTATAAACCAACACCCTATAACAAGAAATGAATCAATGGGAAGAAATCCACGAAAAATTATATGAGGAAAAAACAAAAGCAATTAAGTCTTACAAATGCATAAATAAAAGTATCCCAATTACAACAGAAACCATAGTCAAGCATTTGAACATAATCCTAGAAGCTCTGAACAGCATAGGACAGGTAGTTAAATCAGTAAATAACATACTTACTGCAGAACACCTAATATAAGCTTACCAATTTTTCTCCGCTGTACGAGATAAACTTGTATCTTCTTTATCAAGATATAATATAGAATTTAATATACCAACCACAATTGAGGAAAAACTTCAAATAGATTTCAATCTACTACTGTCAGAACGCGCTGAGAGCCCAACTCCGACACATTCCACGACCCAGACTCAATCAATAGAGGAAAGCAAACCAAATTTTCAACCAATACACGTCCCAATAATAAACGTCACAATGCCACAAACAGTAGTTGAATTTATCAAAACTGCTTCGTCAGTATTACCAGAGTTTGATGGTAAACCGGAAAATCTACATAGTTTCCTAGATGCACTCGATATACTTGAGCAAATCAAGGATACACACGAGGCATTGGCCATTACCATGATAAAAACAAAACTGAAGGGTACGACAAGGAATTTTATAAGCAACGAAAGCACAATAGAACAAATAAAATTAAAATTAAAAACCGCGATTAAGGGTGAATCAGTAGAAGTTTTAACCGCTAAGCTCCTGAACATCCAGCAGCGTAGCAAAACTGCAAATCAGTACACAGCGGAAGTAGAGAAAATAACAAGGTCGCTAGAAGGAGCGTATATCTCGGATGGATTAAACCCAGACCTAGCCACGAGATATGCAACACAGGCAGCAGTCAAAGCCATGTGCAAAAACTGCTCTAATGACAAGGTCAAAATGATCATGCAAGCAGGAACGTTCACAACGATGAACGACGCAATCTCTAAATTTACAAACAGCTGCACCGAAATTACAGGCAGCTCTAATACAATTTTAAGTGTACGACAACAAGGTCAGTACAGGAGTAATTTCCGTGGAGGTTACCGAAGTAACAACTATGGGAATTACCAAAACAGGAGATTTAGACCGCAACCAAGGTACAACAACAATTCTAGACCAAGTAGTACCAACAATAATAGTTATAACAATAACCAAAGAGGATCACAATCCCGAAATAGCAACAGACCCTACAACCAGACCCGTAACGTGCGCAGCTGCACGCATACGGAAAACCAAGAAGCTCCACTTCAAGAGTAAAAGAAAGAAAAATATGCGTACTAAACTTACATCTAAACAGCTATATAGCAACAAGGACATCTCTAAATAATGTAATTTCAAACTTTTTAATCGATACAGGAGCAGACATCTCCATTATAAAAAAGAATCAAATTAATCAAAGTCATAAAATAAATACGGAACAAATTACAGATCTAAAAGGCATTGGTCAGGGAATAACCAGCACTCTAGGCACAATTAAAGCAGACTTAAAAGGCGATGACCTTCTTATTTACCATAAATTTCATGTCGTAGACGACGATTTTCCAATTCCATGCGATGGAATAATAGGGCTGGATTTCATAAAAAAGTACAATTGCATTCTAGACTATGGAAAAACAGAGGATAAATTAATCCTAAGACCATATGATTTTCCCCAAACAATAACAATGCATCTTACAAATTGTCTGTCCGTCAACACAATCACAATTCCGGCTAGATCGGAAGTTATTAGACAAATTAAAGTAAATACCGATAACAAAAACATTTTTATCCCACACCAAGAATTATCAGAAGGCATTTTCATAGCAAACACAATAACAAATAAGGATCAAACTTTCGCTAGAATCATTAACACTACACATAAAAACACAACTATCCAAAATTACAAAATCAATACCGAAAACTTAGATGATTACACACTAATTAAAACACAAACACACAGTAAAAATTGCACCGATACAGAAAAATTAAAAAGATTAACAAAAAATTTTCCTAAATTCGTCAACCCTCAATTAACAACACTTTGCACAGAATTTATAGACATATTCGCATTAGAAACCGAACCAATCACCTATAATAATTTCTACAAACAGAAATTACACAAGAAGTATGACACCCCAGCCTACATAAAAAATTACAGATTGCCTCAAACCCAGAAGGGAGAAATCAGCAAACAAATAAATAAGCTAATAGAAGATGATATAATAGAACCTTCCATATCGGAATATAATAGCCCAATCCTACTAGTCCCTAAAAAATCACTTCCAGGAAAAACAGAAAAAAGATGGAGACTAGTGGTCGATTACAGACAAGTAAATAAAAAGCTAGCAGCGGACAAATTCCCACTTCCAAGAATTGATGACATTTTAGACCAACTTGGAAGAACAAAATATTTCTCATGCCTAGACCTTATGTCAGGTTTTCATCAAATCGAACTACACCCAGATTCGAGGGATATAACTTCATTTACAGCCGAAAATGGCACATATAGGTTCAAAAGACTACCCTACGGTTTAAAAGTAGCACCAAATTCATTTCAAAGAATGATGACCCTAGCATTCGCAGGTCTCAAACCATCCCAAGCATTTCTCTACATGGATGACTTAGTTGTATTAGGCTGTTCCGAAAATCACATGCTAAAAAATCTAAGAGACGTATTCTCCACTTGCCGAAAATACAACCTAAAATTACATCCAGATAAATGCCTATTTTTCAGTCAGGAAGCAACTTATTTAGGACATAAATGCACAAACAAAGGAATATTACCCGATCCAAGCAAATTTGAAACCGTTCAAAACTATCCAATACCGAAAACAGCCGATGAAGTTAAAAGATTCGTAGCTTTCTGTAATTATTACAGAAGATTTGTACCGAATTTTGCAGAACATTCTAGAAAGTTAACTAGGCTATGCAAAAAGAATGTTGCCTTCGAATGGACAGAAGAATGTCAAACAGCTTTTGTCTACTTAAAGGAAGCATTAATTAGTCCAAAACTCTTGCAATACCCAGATTTCGGAAAAGAATTTTGCATAACAACAGACGCTAGTGGATACGCTTGTGGTGCAGTCCTTAGCCAAGAACACGATGGCAAACAGTTACCAATTGCTTACGCTTCAAGGTCCTTTACAAAACCAACAAGTCTACAATAGAAAAAGAATTAGCCGCAATCCATTGGGCCATAGCCTTCTTCAGACCATACGTATATGGCAGAAAATTCCTAGTTAAAACCGACCATCGCCCACTAACATACCTATTTTCAATGAAAAGTCCTTCCTTAAAGCTGACACGAGTAAGACTAGATTTAGAAGAGTACGATTTTGAAGTGGAGTATATAGCTGGTAAAGAAAATCATATCGCGGATGCATTATCCCGCATAACAATTACAAATTTAAAAGATATGTCAGTAGAAGCAAATAAAATATTTAAAATAACAACAAGATCAGCAGCTAAAAAGATCAGTAATAAAACTGAAATTAAAGAAAGTCACAAAGAGAACCCCAAAATATACGAAGCGCTAAATAAATTTGAAGTAAAAAGACATGTCGAGCTCGTTTTCAATCCTCCGAAATTTTATTTCAAAAAAGGAAAGAAAATTTGTAGCAATTTTGATACAAGCAACCTAATTGTTGAGGATAAGATTGACTTAGGACAATTCTTTACCAGGCTCGAAAGAGAAGCCGGCAATTTAGGACTTGTACAAGTACAGTTGTCCTTAGGGGACAAATTGTTTAAAAAGAATTATACTGCAGTAGGCAAATTTATAGAAATGGGTAATAAAGTTCTCAAAAAGTTAACAATAGCTCTAACCCCAGAGGTTATATACGTGACAAATCCCGGGAAAATAAAGGAAATTCTGCATAAATATCATGACGATCCTATTAGTGGTGGCCACCCAGGAATAAATCGCATGACAGATAAGATCAAGCAGAAGTATAGCTGGCTGAACATGAAAAATGATATAAGAAAATATATAAAAAACTGCATCCACTGCAAGAAAAATAAAATTAATAAACATATCAAAGAACCAATGACAATAACGGAGACACCTCCGAAGGCATTCGATATTGTACAAATCGATACAGTAGGCCCTTTACCGAAGGCGATAAATGGAAACGAATATGCAGTTACCATTATATGCGATCTAACTAAATATTTGGTAGCTATCCCAGTCCCAAGCAAACACGCAATAACAGTCGTGTTCGAGCATTTCATATTGATTTATGGACAAATGAAAACAATCTTGACAGACATGGGCACGGAATATAAAAATAGCTTATTCAAAGAACTGTGTAAATTGTTGAAAATTGAACATAAAACTTCAACACCGTACCATCATCAAACTTTGGGTACTGTAGAACGCAGTCACCGAACATTCAATGAATATATACGGGCATACATATCCAGTGACAAAGACGATTGGGATGAATACCTCAAATATTTCGCGTATTGCTACAATGCGACGCCATCCACCACACATAAATATTGCCCTTTTGAACTCATATTTGGAAAAAACCCACCAAATTACGAATTTTTAAAAGAAAATATAATCAGCCCACTATACAATCACGAAGCTTACTACAAAGAGGTAAAATATAGACTCCAAATAGCCGAGCAAAGAGCTAGGAAATTAGTCCAAGAGGCTAAAGAAAAACAAAAAACGAATTATGATAAGAACAGCTATAGTGAGGAAATTAACATAGGAAATATAGTATTAGTTAGAGAAGAGGCCTCCCATAAGCTAGAAAATAGATATAATGGACAATATAGAGTTAAAAATATTGATAAGAAAACAATTTTACTTTAATTCCACATAGCATAGGAAATAGCAATAAAAACAAAAAAGAAATCATAATTCATAAGAATAGACTTAAAACAGTATAACACCACTCACCACCAGCAATCCAGTTTACTCACTTTAATAAACAGGCACAAGCCAAAGAAAATAAAAACCACATATTATGTTCAAAATACAACTATACACTAAATAAATAAATGTAAACGACTGAAAAAAAAAGAAAAAAAAAAATATATATAAATGCAATAATGACAAACGAGAAACAAATGTAAACAAGTGAAAGAAAATTCTTATGCAATAATGGCAATAAGAGCCGAAAAACAATTAAAATTTTGTAAACGCAAACAAACCCTAAGTAGGTCAATAAGTCGCTTTAATAGTCGTATACACTATTCATAAGGCGGATGGTGTAGCATTACTCAGAATGCTTTTCACTGTCAATGCACTTCAAATATTGACCCACTTAAATTATGTTGAACCCACGGGAGTTCAACAGCATATACCAACTGACACCTATCAAATTGTCAACCCATTACTCAATGCGTCGCTTTGACCAACACACGTATCGATTAGCACGACTGATCGACACTATCGGTAGGTCAACGTGAACTACCAAATTATGTGCTGACATTGCACACAATGCAAATACTTTTAGTGTCTAAGTATTAGTGTAAGTTTGTATACGTAAGTTAAGCTAGAAATGTATAAAAGAGAAAGCTTTTGAATAAAGAACAATCAATTCTGATCATACGCTACACATCAGCGATTCAATCACATTACATCCGTCTCTCGATACGTCTATCTGTCTGTCCGTCTGTCTATTTGAACGCAAAAACCAACTGAAAGTATTAAAATAGACCTGCGGAAATTGGGATGCCATAATAAATCACTACTAGGTATATAATGTTCGGTCCCACCCGAACTTAGACTTTCTTACTTGTTATATCTATTTTTGTTACGCACACAAGGTATATTACTTCATTCGGCATAAACGAATCGAGATATATATTTATTAACGTATATCAAAACGTTCAGGATGAAAAGTAAAATATCCGGGCAAGTAGTTAATAGCGCACTGCAAAAGCGAAGTTGTATATCTTTTTTGATTTTCATACCTTTCATGAACATGAAATGTTTGTACGGATGAGAAGAAAAAGAGATAGTCCCATCAAAAAGTATACGGAACTGATCAGGAGGATGAGCTGAGTCGATGTAGCCATATCCGTCTATCGATACGTCTATCTGTCTGTCCGTCTGTCTATTTAAACGCAAATACCAACTGAAAGTATTAAAAGAGACCTGCGTAATAAATTGGGATGCCACAATAAATCACTACTAGGTATATAATGTTCGGTCCCACCCGAACTTAGACTTTGGCTTAGCGTCGTCAGTTTCCACATAACTCATTAAACTGGTTCTACATTATTTTATTATAAACTGTTTCCTTATTATAAATGCCTCATCTAAAATCTGCTTTCTATATTTTAACGCTGATTTAGCGTAATGGTACAATGTAATCCAGTTTTTTCCATTTAACCATTCAATAACCTCTTGGTGCGTTAATATACTTTTTTTAAAGAGCAAAATTCTATATTCTCTAAGCACTGCACAACTACCTAGAAAGTGTAAAATATTTTTCTTCATTTCCTGAGTTGCAAATCGGGCAGCGCCTATCTGCATGCTCAACGTGAGGTTCATAATTTAGTTTTAAGAGTTCTTCTCTTACCCGAAACAAAGTACGCTAAAATCATCTCTAAAATAATTGAGCTCACAGAGATTATGTTCGAGGGCGGGGTAGGTTCGTCTTACAACGCTACCTCGAGCTCTAAATAGAAATTGGTTTCTTCTCTCCGTGTCAATCTTAGCTAAAATATTGCGGTGCCAAAGTCCCCACAAAGGGGTTTCAGATATTACTAGGGGTTCTTCGTACTCGTTGGACAGCGCATCCCATTTTTGGAAACATTGGGACCGCGTTTCAAGCAAGTGCATTACGATTTTCTTTGAGATACGATTATTACCCATTTCCATAACCCTCGAGATATAATTGAAATGCGTATTCAAGAGACCAATGTACAACTCTGGGAGCCCTGATTCTAGATGAATCATATAACTCGGTGTATTACGCGGCAATCTGAACAGCCTCTTGATGAAATATCTAAGCAACTTTTCTACTTCCTCGTAATATTCAAGCCCCACACTTCTGAGGCATACCCTAGTACTGTACGCACCGCTGCTTCGAAAAGTTTGTATTTATGACTAAGAGGAATGTATTTTTTACACAAAAATGTTCTCCAGGTGCTGTTTATAGCCCATTTTGCTAATTTAAGTTTACCTGCCAAATGATTGTGGAACGATACATTGTGCGTAATAAGTACTCCTAGATATTTGTATTGCTTAATCTTCTCTAACTCTTGTCCAAATAAATGCCATTTTTCATCGCTACAATACCTTCCTTTTGACCTCCTGAAAATAAGTACCTTTGTATTATTTGTATTTATTGTAAGACCCCAGTCACTACAGTACTCCCCCAGTTAGTCTGCCATTTTCTGTAGTTGTTTAGGGGTTTCAGCTAAGATTACTATATCATCGGCGTACATAAGAGTCTTTATATGGATACCCCCAAACGTAATCCCATTTGGTAAGTGATTCACGAAATCATCCAAGAAGAGCGCAAACAGTAATGGGCTAAGTAGGCAGACTTGCTTAACCCCCGCTTCGGTTGGGAACCATTCTAAGCTGTGCTCCCATCCCACACTCTTGCCACGTTATTTTTGTAGAGACTACTTAGTATATCAAGCATTTTTGTGGAAAGACCTATATTACTTAATTTGAAGAAGAGCGCATTCCGCATTATAGAGTCAAAAGCGGCTTTAAAGTCAACGAATAAGGCACAGAGCTTTTTTCTTTTTTGAAATGTAGTGCTAAGATATGCTAGTTAAACTGAAAATGTGATCAATAGTAGAATATCCCCTTCTAAATCCTGCCTGAAACTCACTTAGAAGCGAGTTTTTCTCCACCCATGTCGCTAGCCTTTCGTACAAAATGGAAGTAAATATTTTTGCAATAGCATTCTGGAAATAAATGCCTCTGTAATTATTAGGGTCATTTATAATAATAATAATTCCCAACGGATTACCCACCATATCCCGCCCGACCGGCGCGAGGGGCGCATCCGCATAACGCGCGGATTATTCGTTCGTGCCGAGTCGTTGAAAGGCTTTGGTTTGTTAATCGTCGAGATCTAAAACTGCTCAGCTACAGAGAAAACCTCATCAGCTAAGTAAAGTAGATATAGGATAGATTATACATTAAGAAATAACTAGTTAACAGAATAAAATTATTGTTAAAAGTTAAAATAGAAGTCAAAGAATAAAAAACAATTAGTAGCTATGAATTTAGGACAGAAAGAATTGATTTTTTTATGCTGAAAAGCAAGTCTGAAATATCAAATCTACCAGAAAGAGAGTTATAATCTTGACACAAACAGCGAAAAGGCTCATTTAACTGAAAATTGGTTCGGCACTGTTTTAAGACTAGAGGTTTAAAATGCCTTGAAGGACGAGACGGTACATTGAAGTTCACTTCACTTAGAAGAAATGGGCTGGATAGTGAACCATTTAGCAATTTAATCATAAAAATAATTCCAAGCATTTCCCTCCGACTAGAAAGTGTGTGTAGATTAATGAGTTTTAAACGATTCGTATAGGGTGGCAGATTGTACGAGGGATCCCAATGAAAATCTCTTAAGGCAAATAGTAAAAATTGTTTTTGAACTGATTCAAGGCGATCTACATGAACCTGGTAACGCGGGTTCCAAATTATAGAACCATATTCAAGTATCGGTCTGACTAATGTAGTGAAGAGGGCCTTAGTTACATAAGGGTCGCTAAATTCTTTAGACCATCGTTTAACGAATGCTAGGACACCTCTAGCCTTATTGACTGTTGTATTAATATGGCGGTTGAAACTGAGTTTATAGTCCATAGTAACCCCCAGGTCAACAAAATCATACACTTGCTCAAGACTATAATTTTTAATTGTATAGGAAGCCGGCTGAGAAATTCCACGCGAAAAACTCATGCGTTTACATTTTTTAAGGTTAAGTGGCATATAATTTAAATCGCACCAAGTAACTAGTGCATCTAGATCTGATTGTAGCTTATTTCTATCTTCAAATGACGCGAATGACATGAAAAGCTTTACGTCGTCGGCATACATTAACATTTTTGAAAATTTTATTATTGTAGAAATATCATTTATAAACAACAAGAACAGAATCGGGCCAAGATGGCTTCCTTGAGGAACCCCCGAAGAGACATAAATGACATCGGATACTAAATTTTTGAACATTACTCTTTGTGTCCTGTCACTAAGGTAAGAAGAGATCCAGCGATTGAGACCCGGCTGGAAGCCCAACTGATCGAGTTTATGAATAAGTAATGAGTGACACACTTTGTCAAAAGCTTTGCTGAAATCCGTATAAATAACGTCGGTTTGCAGATTTTTTCTAAAGCCATTTGAGACATGACTGGTAAACTCAAGTAAATTCGTAACTGTGGACTTTCCCTTACTGAACCCGTGTTGGCAGTCAGCTATCAAAGTAGAGATCGAACCCGTAAGTTGATTTGTAACAATAGCTTCAAACAATTTTGGGATGGCAGAAAGCTTTGCGATGCCACGATAGTTCTCTATAGAAGACCTACTCCCGCTTTTATGCAGCGGTAGAAGAAACGATTCTTTCCACGCAGTTGGAAAAACACCACACTTTAGTGATAGATTGAACAAATTGGTAAGGGGTTGGTAAATATGGTTCGCACACTTTTTCAAGAAACATGTAGGAATCCTATCAGGACCATATTTAAAAGATTCTTTTAAGGTTTTAAGGTAAATTAGAACATCTTTGGCACATATAATTGGTGAATTAATTGAATTTGTCCCTTGGAGCTTATAGGGATAGTTTTGAAAGTTTGAATTGGTGACAGCAGAATAGTTAGAAGTGACAAATTGAGCAAAAAAATTTGCGATACATTGATTATCGCTAGATATAATGTCTTGATATTTCATGGCTGAGGGAAACCCTGATACTTTACGTTTAGAATTTACGAAACCATAAAATGACTTAGGATTGAGAATAATGTCTCTTTTCGTTTTAGAGATATAAGCTTTATAGCACTTCTTATTTAAATCTATGTACTTCTGACGTAGAATGGAATACAGTAAGTAATGTTTATTTAATCCGGATTTCTTATATAAATTAAATGATCGCGTTTTCCTATTTTTAAGAGCCTTAAGCTCTTTAGTGAACCAAGCTTGCGTAGGATGATCATAAGTTACTTTACGTTTAGGAATAAACTTCTCAAATAGGCAGTAAATAGTGTGATTGAAATGTGAGACGTTTAGATCGATATCACAACCAAATTCAGGCCAAGTTAATTTAGACAGTTCTTTATTTAATTTCTTGTAGTTTGCTTTGGAGAAGTTATAATCAAAGCTACTACATGAGTAGCATTGAGTGCCTTGGCCATTACTTATGGTTTCGTAGACTATTTCCATAGAAGGGTGGTAAAGGTCTTCTGGTAAAACCAACGGATCACAACGATTTACAGAAAATTGGTTTATATCATTAACATACACTAAATCTAAGACTTTCCCAAACTTGTTAGCGGTAACATTTATTTGATTAAGGCAAAGATCGGAAATTCCATCTAAAAAGTCATTGAACCCAGTTTGGACGGATTTGGAATAATGTTACCATCAGATATGTTCCACGATATATGAGGTAAGTTAAAATCACCCAAAACAATAATTGAATCTGAAGCTTTAGTCATAAGGTTAACAGTTTTGAGCAGAGAGACATGTTGCATGTAGACTGAAAAATCTGATGCTGGAGGGATGTAGCAAACATATAAGTACATAGAGACGTTGTCTAGTTGAAGGCGGATGCATTTGAACTCAATGAAATCGATGTTAGGAATATTAACCTCTTCTGAAGGGATGGAGGAATGAACGGCAAGTAGAACACCACCCCCGACTCTGTTCAAGCGATCATTTCTATATACTTGATATTCATTACATAAAAACTCTGAATTGAAAACATGAGGTTTTAGCCAAGTTTCGGTAAAAGCAATTACGTTATAATTACAATGAAAAGATTTCAAAAAGAGATCAGTTAATTTGGTATTTAGACCTCTGACATTTTGATAAAAGATATTCACGGATTTAGTGCTCAGTTTTTTGACTCAACGTTATTACGAGAAATTTTCGCTACATTTTGAACATTCCTATTCGGTCTGTATTCAAACTCCCGCACAAGAGCCCCGGGAGGCCAAAAAGAGCTGTCCAAAAGAGTATCGAAATCTTTCCCAGATACATCAATCTTAAACGAAGACATACTTCTTTGATATGTGAAATTAAATTTTCTAACAGTTACGCTTTGATCTTTAACTCTAGAAGAAATATGGTACAACAAATCATCCTCGGTAGTGTCAGGATGGAACCTAGACACAAAAATAGATTTTTTGCGAGGAACCACAACCAGCTTACCAACGATTGGTTCAGACTCCATTGCAATAGTTGGAATTTCCTGGTTTTTCCTAGTGGACATTTTTGAAGGGGCGTTCTTCGACGTTGCTCGGACAACCGTACTAGGAACTGGAGAAGCCAAATCTATAAGTTCAAGGGGTTGAGGCACTGTTGAGGTAGTAGGCCGATCATCCGTACGCCTGCGCTTGTTTTCGCGATGATCAGGGCATTCCAAATGAGGCGAATTCTCCAAAGTTTCCAAGGTTTTGAAAATATTTTCATATTTTTGGAACTTTTCAGTCAGCAATGAAAAATCTTTGCTTATTTCAGAAAAACCGTTTCTGATATGCCTAAAGATCATACACAGATCAACTTCCGTCGACCGGCATTTGGAACAAGACCAGCGCAGGCCTTTTCCTTCGTTAAGCAGGTCAGCTATTCTACCGGTTAACCCAGTGCACTTGGCGTGGACAAGTCCATCACACAGCCAGCAAGCTACAAAGCGTTCGGACTCGCTTTTTAACTGGCAGTTTGCTATCATGCACGACATTTTCATATAAATACTTATATAAATTTATAATAAAAATTATAAGTTAAGAAAAAAAATTTAGCGGATTAAAGAAAAGCAACCCTGACAGTTTAAATGACACAGTACTGAGCGAACAGTTTTAAACACACTGTATCTGACGTTCAACAAACCACGCAAAACAGCTGTAACGCAAAAGAAATAAGAAAAGCAAGTCAGAGCACAACAACAATTGCAATATGAAATAAAGCCTTTCAATAGCAACAAATAAAATATGCAAAGAACTCGGCACACACAAATTCAACAAAATGAATTTATAATAATGAATCACTATCAAAACTTTTTAACACTATTCACACCAAGTAGTGAAGCACAATTAGATATTTATCTCTATTAACTTTAATTTTGTTGTTGGTTTTACGGTCTGTTCATTTTACATATTTTTGTAAGTATAACGAGCTCAAGACCAGTTGATAATAATTCTTAGTTAATTATTATTATTTTTGATTAGAGGAAAATTGAAAGCAACAAACATATACAGGCTATAGTTATAGTACTATTTCGAAAACAGCCACGATTTCTCGTCAGACTATACGAATTAGTCTGACGAGAAATCGTGGCTGTTTTCGAAATAGTACTATAACTATAGCCTGTATATGTTTGTTGCTTTCAATTTTCCTCTAATCAAAAATAATAATAATTAACTAAGAATTATTATCAACTGGTCTTGAGCTCGTTATACTTACAAAAATATTAACTTTAATTTTAACTTTAGAATATAAAAGATATTATTAATTTATTAAATATAATCACAGAGAAAAATATAAACAACTACACAGCTTGACGTTTGCGTTAGAAGTAAATACGACAATTTTTTATCTTTTTGGCTTTTTGACTAAAAAGTTGCAAGTTTGGACAGACTGGTGACTTTAACCTCAAATGCACTATCCATATTATTTACACAATTCAACTTACCACCTTAAACAAAAATTTGCAAGTTTTTTTTTATGCCACTTCCAAAGATATTTAATTTTTGATATCTTTGCAAAATACGACAATTTTTGATCTTTTTGGCTTTTTGACTAAAAATTTGCAAGTTTGGGCAGACTGGTGAATTTAACCTCAAATGCACTATCCATATAATTTACACAATTCAACTTACCACCTTAAACAAAAATTTGCAAGTTTTTTTCTATGCCACTTCCAAAGATATTTAATTTTTGATCTCTTTGCAAAATATGACAATTTTTGATCTTTTTGGCTTTTTGACTAAAAATTTGCAAGTTTGGACAGACTGGTGACTTTAACCTCAAATGCACTATCCATATAATTTACACAATTCAACTTACCACCTTAAACAAAAATTTGCAAGTTTTTTTTTATGCCACTTCCAAAGATATTTAATTTTTGATCTCTTTGCAAAATACGACAATTTTTGATCTTTTTGGCTTTTTGACTAAAAATTTGCAAGTTTGGACAGACTGGTGACTTTAACCTCAAATGCACTATCCATATAATTTACTTACCACCTTAAACAAAAATTTGCAAGTTTTTTTTTATGCCACTTCCAAAGATATTTAATTTTTGATCTCTTTGCAAAATACGACAATTTTTGATCTTTTTGGCTTTTTGACTAAAAATTTGCAAGTTTGGACAGACTGGTGACTTTAACCTCAAATGCACTATGCATATAATTTACACAATTCAACTTACCACCTTAAACAACCATTTGCAAGTTTTTTTATGCCACTTCCAAAGATATTTAATTTTTGATCTCTTTGCAAAATACGATAATTTTTTGATCTTTTTGGCTCTTCCACTAAAAATTTGCAAGTTTGGACAGACTGGTGAATTTAACCTCAAATTCACTATCCATATAATTTACACAATTCAACTTACCACCTTAAACAAAAATTTGAAAGTTTTTTTTTATGCCACTTCCAAAGATATTTAATTTTTGATCTCTTTGCAAAATACAATTTTTGATCTTTTTGGCTTTTTGACTAAAAATTTGCAAGTTTGGACAGACTGGTGAATTTAACCTCAAATTCACTATCCATATAATTTACACAATTCAACTTACCACCTTAAACAAAAATTTGCAAGTTTTTTTTTATGCCACTTCCAAAGATATTTAATTTTTGATCTCTTTGCAAAATACGACAATTTTTGATCTTTTTGGCTTTTTGACTAAAAATTTGCAAGTTTGGACAGACTGGTGACTTTAACCTCAAATGCACTATCCATATAATTTACACAATTCAACTTACCACCTTAAACAAAAATTTGCAAGTTTTTTTTTATGCCACTTCCAAAGATATTTAATTTTTGATCTCTTTGCAAAATACGACAATTTTTGATCTTTTTGGCTTTTTGACTAAAAATATCCAAGTTTGGACAGACTGGTGAATTTAACCTCAAATTCACTATCCATATAATTTACACAATTCAACTTACCACCTTAAACAAAAATTTGCAAGTTTTTTTTTATGCCACTTCCAAAGATATTTAATTTTTGATCTCTTTGCAAAATACGACAATTTTTGATCTTTTTGGCTTTTTGACTAAAAATTTGCAAGTTTGGACAGACTGGTGACTTTAACCTCAAATGCACTATCCATATAATTTACACAATTCAACTTACCACCTTAAAAAAAATTTTCAAGTTTTTTTTTATGCCACTTCCAAAGATATTTAATTTTTGATCTCTTTGCAAAATACGACAATTTTTGATCTTTTTGGCTCTTCGACTAAAAATTTGCAAGTTTGGACAGACTGGTGACTTTAACCTCAAATGCACTATCCATATAATTTACACAATTCAACTTACCACCTTAAACAAACATTTGCAAGTTTTTTTTATGCCACTTCCAAAGATATTTAATTTTTGATCTCTTTGCAAAATACGATAATTTTTTGATCTTTTTGGCTCTTCCACTAAAAATTTGCAAGTTTGGACAGACTGGTGAATTTAACCTCAAATTCACTATCCATATAATTTACACAATTCAACTTACCACCTTATACAAAAATTTGCAAGTTTTTTTTTATGCCACTTCCAAAGATATTTAATTTTTGATCTCTTTGCAAAATACGACAATTTTTGATCTTTTTGGCTTTTTGACTAAAAATTTGCAAGTTTGGACAGACTGGTGAATTTAACCTCAAATTCACTATCCATATAATTTACACAATTCAACTTACCACCTTAAACAAAAATTTGCAAGTTTTTTTTTATGCCACTTCCAAAGATATTTAATTTTTGATCTCTTTGCAAAATACGACAATTTTTGATCTTTTTGGCTTTTTGACTAAAAATTTGCAAGTTTGGACAGACTGGTGACTTTAACCTCAAATGCACTATCCATATAATTTACACAATTCAACTTACCACCTTAAAAAAAATTTGCAAGTTTTTTTTTGTGCCACTTCCAAAGATATTTAATTTCTGATCTCTTTGCAAAATACGACAATTTTTGATCTTTTTGGCTCTTCGACTAAAAATTTGCAAGTTTGGACAGACTGGTGACTTTAACCTCAAATGCACTATCCATATAATTTACACAATTCAACTTACCACCTTAAACAAACATTTGCAAGTTTTTTTTATGCCACTTCCAAAGATATTTAATTTTTGATCTCTTTGCAAAATACAATTTTTGATCTTTTTGGCTTTTTGACTAAAAATTTGCAAGTTTGGACAGACTGGTGAATTTAACCTCAAATTCACTATCCATATAATTTACACAATTCAACTTACCACCTTAAACAAAAATTTGCAAGTTTTTTTTTATGCCACTTCCAAAGATATTTAATTTCTGATCTCTTTGCAAAATACGACAATTTTTGATCTTTTTGGCTCTTCGACTAAAAATTTGCAAGTTTGGACAGACTGGTGACTTTAACCTCAAATGCACTATCCATATAATTTACACAATTCAACTTACCACCTTAAACAAAAATTTGCAAGTTTTTTTTTATGCCACTTCCAAAGATATTTAATTTTTGATCTCTTTGCAAAATACGACAATTTTTGATCTTTTTGGCTTTTTGACTAAAAATATCCAAGTTTGGACAGACTGGTGAATTTAACCTCAAATTCACTATCCATATAATTTACACAATTCAACTTACCACCTTATACAAAAATTTGCAAGTTTTTTTTTATGCCACTTCCAAAGATATTTAATTTTTGATCTCTTTGCAAAATACGACAATTTTTGATCTTTTTGGCTTTTTGACTAAAAATTTGCAAGTTTGGACAGACTGGTGACTTTAACCTCAAATGCACTATGCATATAATTTACACAATTCAACTTACCACCTTAAACAAACATTTGCAAGTTTTTTTTATGCCACTTCCAAAGATATTTAATTTTTGATCTCTTTGCAAAATACGATAATTTTTTGATCTTTTTGGCTCTTCCACTAAAAATTTGCAAGTTTGGACAGACTGGTGAATTTAACCTCAAATTCACTATCCATATAATTTACACAATTCAACTTACCACCTTAAACAAAAATTTGAAAGTTTTTTTTTATGCCACTTCCAAAGATATTTAATTTTTGATCTCTTTGCAAAATACAATTTTTGATCTTTTTGGCTTTTTGACTAAAAATTTGCAAGTTTGGACAGACTGGTGAATTTAACCTCAAATTCACTATCCATATAATTTACACAATTCAACTTACCACCTTAAACAAAAATTTGCAAGTTTTTTTCTATGCCACTTCCAAAGATATTTAATTTTTGATCTCTTTGCAAAATACGACAATTTTTGATCTTTTTGGCTTTTTGACTAAAAATTTGCAAGTTTGGACAGACTGGTGACTTTAACCTCAAATGCACTATCCATATAATTTACACAATCCAACTTACCACCTTAAACAAAAATTTGCAAGTTTTTTTTTATGCCACTTCCAAAGATATTTAATTTTTGATCTCTTTGCAAAATACGACAATTTTTGATCTTTTTGGCTTTTTGACTAAAAATTTGCAAGTTTGGACAGACTGGTGACTTTAACCTCAAATGCACTATCCATATAATTTACTTACCACCTTAAACAAAAATTTGCAAGTTTTTTTTTATGCCACTTCCAAAGATATTTAATTTTTGATCTCTTTGCAAAATACGACAATTTTTGATCTTTTTGACTAAAAATTTGCAAGTTTGGACAGACTGGTGACTTTAACCTCAAATGCACTATGCATATAATTTACACAATTCAACTTACCACCTTAAACAAACATTTGCAAGTTTTTTTTATGCCACTTCCAAAGATATTTAATTTTTGATCTCTTTGCAAAATACGATAATTTTTTGATCTTTTTGGCTCTTCCACTAAAAATTTGCAAGTTTGGACAGACTGGTGAATTTAACCTCAAATTCACTATCCATATAATTTACACAATTCAACTTACCACCTTAAACAAAAATTTGAAAGTTTTTTTTTATGCCACTTCCAAAGATATTTAATTTTTGATCTCTTTGCAAAATACAATTTTTGATCTTTTTGGCTTTTTGACTAAAAATTTGCAAGTTTGGACAGACTGGTGAATTTAACCTCAAATTCACTATCCATATAATTTACACAATTCAACTTACCACCTTAAACAAAAATTTGCAAGTTTTTTTTTATGCCACTTCCAAAGATATTTAATTTTTGATCTCTTTGCAAAATACGACAATTTTTGATCTTTTTGGCTTTTTGACTAAAAATTTGCAAGTTTGGACAGACTGGTGACTTTAACCTCAAATGCACTATCCATATAATTTACACAATTCAACTTACCACCTTAAACAAAAATTTGCAAGTTTTTTTTTATGCCACTTCCAAAGATATTTAATTTTTGATCTCTTTGCAAAATACGGCAATTTTTGATCTTTTTGGCTTTTTGACTAAAAATTTGCAAGTTTGGACAGACTGGTGAATTTAACCTCAAATTCACTATCCATATAATTTACACAATTCAACTTACCACCTTATACAAAAATTTGCAAGTTTTTTTTTATGCCACTTCCAAAGATATTTAATTTTTGATCTCTTTGCAAAATACGACAATTTTTGATCTTTTTGGCTTTTTGACTAAAAATTTGCAAGTTTGGACAGACTGGTGACTTTAACCTCAAATGCACTATCCATATAATTTACACAATTCAACTTACCACCTTAAAAAAAATTTGCAAGTTTTTTTTTATGCCACTTCCAAAGATATTTAATTTCTGATCTCTTTGCAAAATACGACAATTTTTGATCTTTTTGGCTCTTCGACTAAAAATTTGCAAGTTTGGACAGACTGGTGACTTTAACCTCAAATGCACTATCCATATAATTTACTTACCACCTTAAACAAAAATTTGCAAGTTTTTTTTTATGCCACTTCCAAAGATATTTAATTTTTGATCTCTTTGCAAAATACGACAATTTTTGATCTTTTTGGCTCTTCGACTAAAAATTTGCAAGTTTGGACAGACTGGTGACTTTAACCTCAAATGCACTATCCATATAATTTACTTACCACCTAAAACAAAAATTTGCAAGTTTTTTTCATGCCACTTCCAAAGATATTTAATTTTTGATCTCTTTGCAAAATACGACAATTTTTGATCTTTTTGACTAAAAATTTGCAAGTTTGGACAGACTGGTGAATTTAACCTCAAACTCACTATCCATATAATTTACACAATTCAACTTACCACCTTAAAAAAAATTTGCAAGTTTTTTTATGCCACTTCCAAAGAGATACAAGTTTTGATCTTTTTGCAAAATACGATAATTTTTTGATCTTTTTGGCTCTTCGACTAAAAATTTGCAAGTTTGGACGGACTGGTGAATTTAACCTCAAATTCACTATCCATATAATTTACACAATTCAACTTACCACCTTAAACAAAAATTTGCAAGTTTTTTTTTATGCCACTTCCAAAGATATTTAATTTTTGATCTCTTTGCAAAATACGACAATTTTTGATCTTTTTGACTAAAAATTTGTAAGTTTGGACAGACTGGTGAATTTAACCTCAAATTCACTATCCATATAATTTACACAATTCAACTTACCACCTTAAAAAAAATTTGCAAGTTTTTTTATGCCACTTCCAAAGATATATAAGTTTTGATCTTTTTGCAAAATACGATAATTTTTTGATCTTTTTGGCTCTTCGACTAAAAATTTGCAAGTTTGGACAGACTGGTGAATTTAACCTCAAATTCACTATCCATATAATTTACACAATTCAACTTACCACCTTAAACAAAAATTTGCAAGTTTTTTTTTATGCCACTTCCAAAGATATTTAATTTTTGATCTCTTTGCAAAATACGACAATTTTTGATCTTTTTGGCTTTTTGACTAAAAATTTGCAAGTTTGGACAGACTGGTGACTTTAACCTCAAATGCACTATCCATATAATTTACTTACCACCTTAAACAAAAATTTGCAAGTTTTTTTTTTATGCCACTTCCAAAGATATTTAATTTTTGATCTCTTTGCAAAATATGACAATTTTTGATCTTTTTGGCTCTTCGACTAAAAATTTGCAAGTTTGGACGGACTGGTGAATTTAACCTCAAATTCACTATCCATATAATTTACACAATTCAACTTACCACCTTAAACAAAAATTTGCAAGTTTTTTTTATGCCACTTCCAAAGATATTTAATTTTTGATCTCTTTGCAAAATACGACAATTTTTGATCTTTTTGACTAAAAATTTGCAAGTTTGGACAGACTGGTGAATTTAACCTCAAATTCACTATCCATATAATTTACACAATTCAACTTACCACCTTAAAAAAAATTTGCAAGTTTTTTTATGCCACTTCCAAAGATATATAAGTTTTGATCTTTTTGCAAAATACGATAATTTTTTGATCTTTTTGGCTCTTCGACTAAAAATTTGCAAGTTTGGACGGACTGGTGAATTTAACCTCAAATTCACTATCCATATAATTTACACAATTCAACTTACCACCTTAAACAAAAATTTGCAAGTTTTTTTTTATGCCACTTCCAAAGATATTTAATTTTTGATCTCTTTGCAAAATACGACAATTTTTGATCTTTTTGGCTTTTTGACTAAAAATTTGCAAGTTTGGACAGACTGGTGACTTTAACCTCAAATGCACTATCCATATAATTTACACAATTCAACTTACCACCTTAAACAAAAATTTGCAAGTTTTTTTTTATGCCACTTCCAAAGATATTTAATTTTTGATCTCTTTGCAAAATACGACAATTTTTGATCTTTTTGACTAAAAATTTGCAAGTTTGGACAGACTGGTGAATTTAACCTCAAATTCACTATCCATATAATTTACACAATTCAACTTACCACCTTAAAAAAAATTTGCAAGTTTTTTTATGCCCCTTCGAAAGATATATAAGTTTTGATCTTTTTGCAAAATACGATAATTTTTTGATCTTTTTGGCTCTTCGACTAAAAATTTGCAAGTTTGGACGGACTGGTGAATTTAACCTCAAATTCACTATCCATATAATTTACACAATTCAACTTACCACCTTAAACAAAAATTTGCAAGTTTTTTTTATGCCACTTCCAAAGATATTTAATTTTTGATCTCTTTGCAAAATACGACAATTTTTGATCTTTTTTGCTTTTTGACTAAAAATTTGCAAGTTTGGACAGACTGGTGACTTTAACCTCAAATGCACTATCCATATAATTTACACAATTCAACTTACCACCTTAAACAAAAATTTGCAAGTTTTTTTTATGCCACTTCCAAAGATATTTAATTTTTGATCTCTTTGCAAAATACGATAATTTTTTGATCTTTTTGGCTCTTCGACTAAAAATTTGCAAGTTTGGACAGACTGGTGACTTTAACCTCAAATGCACTATCCATATAATTTACTTACCACCTTAAACAAAAATTTGCAAGTTTTTTTTTATGCCACTTCCAAAGATATTTAATTTTTGATCTCTTTGCAAAATACGACAATTTTTGATCTTTCTGACTAAAAATTTGCAAGTTTGGACAGACTGGTGAATTTAACCTCAAATTCACTATCCATATAATTTACACAATTCAACTTACCACCTTAAAAAAAATTTGCAAGTTTTTTTATGCCACTTCCAAAGAGATACAAGTTTTGATCTTTTTGCAAAATACGATAATTTTTTGATCTTTTTGGCTCTTCGACTAAAAATTTGCAAGTTTGGACGGACTGGTGAATTTAACCTCAAATTCACTATCCATATAATTTACACAATTCAACTTACCACCTTAAACAAAAATTTGCAAGTTTTTTTTTATGCCACTTCCAAAGATATTTAATTTTTGATCTCTTTGCAAAATACGACAATTTTTGATCTTTTTGGCTTTTTGACTAAAAATTTGCAAGTTTGGACAGACTGGTGACTTTAACCTCAAATGCACTATCCATATAATTTACTTACCACCTTAAAAAAAATTTGCAAGTTTTTTTTTATGCCACTTCCAAAAATATTTAATTTTTGATCTCTTTGCAAAATACGACAATTTTTGATCTTTTTGGCTTTTTGACTAAAAATTTGCAAGTTTGGACAGACTGGTGACTTTAACCTCAAATGCACTATCCATATAATTTACACAATTCAACTTACCACCTTAAACAAAAATTGCAAGTTTTTTTTTATGCCACTTCCAAAGATATTTAATTTTTGATCTCTTTGCAAAATACGATAATTTTTTGATCTTTTTGGCTCTTCGACTAAAAATTTGCAAGTTTGGACAGACTGGTGACTTTAACCTCAAATGCACTATCCATATAATTTACTTACCACCTTAAACAAAAATTTGCAAGTTTTTTTTTATGCCACTTCCAAAGATATTTAATTTTTGATCTCTTTGCAAAATACGACAATTTTTGATCTTTTTGACTAAAAATTTGCAAGTTTGGACAGACTGGTGAATTTAACCTCAAATTCACTATCCATATAATTTGCAATTTTTTTTATGCCACTTCCAAAGATATATAAGTTTTGATCTCTTTGCAAAATACGACAATTTTTGATCTTTTTGGCTTTTTGACTAAAAATTTGCAAGTTTGGACAGACTGGTGACTTTAACCTCAAATGCACTATCCATATAATTTACACAATTCAACTTACCACCTTAAACAAAAATTGCAAGTTTTTTTTTATGCCACTTCCAAAGATATTTAATTTTTGATCTCTTTGCAAAATACGATAATTTTTTGATCTTTTTGGCTCTTCGACTAAAAATTTGCCAGTTTGGACAGACTGGTGACTTTAACCTCAAATGCACTATCCATATAATTTACACAATTCAACTTACCACCTTAAACAAAAATTGCAAGTTTTTTTTATGCCACTTCCAAAGATATTTAATTTTTGATCTCTTTGCAAAATACGATAATTTTTTGATCTTTTTGGCTCTTCGACTAAAAATTTGCAAGTTTGGACGGACTGGTGAATTTAACCTCAAATTCACTATCCATATAATTTACACAATTCAACTTACCACCTTAAACAAAAATTTGCAAGTTTTTTTTTATGCCACTTCCAAAGATATTTAATTTTTGATCTCTTTGCAAAATACGACAATTTTTGATCTTTTTGGCTTTTTGACTAAAAATTTGCAAGTTTGGACAGACTGGTGACTTTAACCTCAAATGCACTATCCATATAATTTACACAATTCAACTTACCACCTTAAACAAAAATTTGCAAGTTTTTTTTTATGCCACTTCCAAAGATATTTAATTTTTGATCTCTTTGCAAAATACGACAATTTTTGATCTTTTTGGCTTTTTGACTAAAAATTTGCAAGTTTGGACAGACTGGTGAATTTAACCTCAAACTCACTATCCATATAATTTACACAATTCAACTTACCACCTTAAACAAAAATTTGCAAGTTTTTTTTTATGCCACTTCCAAAGATATTTAATTTTTGATCTCTTTGCAAAATACGACAATTTTTGATCTTTTTGGCTTTTTGACTAAAAATTTGCAAGTTTGGACAGACTGGTGACTTTAACCTCAAATGCACTATCCATATAATTTACACAATTCAACTTACCACCTTAAAAAAAATGTTCAAGTTTTTTTTATGCCACTTCCAAAGATATATAAGTTTTGATCTCTTTGCAAAATACGATAATTTTTTGATCTTTTTGGCTCTTCGACTAAAAATATCCAAGTTTGGACGGACTGGTGAATTTAACCTCAAATTCACTATCCATATAATTTACACAATTCAACTTACCTTCTTAAACAAAAATTTGCAAGTTTTTTTTTATGCCACTTCCAAAGATATTTAATTTTTGATCTCTTTGCAAAATACGACAATTTTTGATCTTTTTGGCTTTTTGACTAAAAATTTGCAAGTTTGGACAGACTGGTGACTTTAACCTCAAATGCACTATCCATATAATTTACACAATTCAACTTACCACCTTAAACAAAAATTTGCAAGTTTTTTTTTATGCCACTTCCAAAGATATTTAATTTTTGATCTCTTTGCAAAATACGACAATTTTTGATCTTTTTGGCTTTTTGACTAAAAATTTGCAAGTTTGGACAGATTGGTGAATTTAACCTCAAACTCACTATCCATATAATTTACACAATTCAACTTACCACCTTAAACAAAAATTTGCAAGTTTTTTTTTATGCCACTTCCAAAGATATTTAATTTTTGATCTCTGGTGACTTTAACCTCAAATGCACTATCCATATAATTTACTTACCACCTTAAACAAAAATTTGCAAGTTTTTTTTTTATGCCACTTCCAAAGATATTTAATTTTTGATCTCTTTGCAAAATACGACAATTTTTGATCTTTTTGGCTCTTCGACTAAAAATTTGCAAGTTTGGACAGACTGGTGACTTTAACCTCAAATGCACTATCCATATAATTTACTTACCACCTTAAACAAAAATTTGCAAGTTTTTTTTTATGCCACTTCCAAAGATATTTAATTTTTGATCTCTTTGCAAAATACGACAATTTTTGATCTTTTTGGCTTTTTGACTAAAAATTTGCAAGTTTTAACAGACTGGTGAATTTAACCTCAAACTCACTATCCATATAATTTACACAATTCAACTTACCACCTTAAAAAAAATTTGCAAGTTTTTTTATGCCACTTCCAAAGAGATACAAGTTTTGATCTTTTTGCAAAATACGATAATTTTTTGATCTTTTTGGCTCTTCGACTAAAAATTTGCAAGTTTGGACGGACTGGTGAATTTAACCTCAAATTCACTATCCATATAATTTACACAATTCAACTTACCACCTTAAACAAAAATTTGCAAGTTTTTTTTTTATGCCACTTCCAAAGATATTTAATTTTTGATCTCTTTGCAAAATACGACAATTTTTGATCTTTTTGGCTTTTTGACTAAAAATTTGCAAGTTTGGACAGACTGGTGACTTTAACCTCAAATGCACTATCCATATAATTTACACAATTCAACTTACCACCTTAAACAAAAATTTGCAAGTTTTTTTTTATGCCACTTCCAAAGATATTTAATTTTTGATCTCTTTGCAAAATACGACAATTTTTGATCTTTTTGACTAAAAATTTGCAAGTTTGGACAGACTGGTGAATTTAACCTCAAATTCACTATCCATATAATTTACTTACCACCTTAAACAAAAATTTGCAAGTTTTTTTTTATGCCACTTCCAAAGATATTTAATTTTTGATCTCTTTGCAAAATACGACAATTTTTGATCTTTTTGGCTTTTTGACTAAAAATTTACAAGTTTTAACAGACTGGTGAATTTAACCTCAAACTCACTATCCATATAATTTACACAATTCAACTTACCACCTTAAAAAAAATTTGCAAGTTTTTTTTATGCCACTTCCAAAGATATTTAATTTTTGATCTCTTTGCAAAATACGACAATTTTTGATCTTTTTGGCTTTTTGACTAAAAATTTGCAAGTTTGGACAGACTGGTGACTTTAACCTCAAATGCACTATCCATATAATTTACACAATTCAACTTACCACCTTAAACAAAAATTTGCAAGTTTTTTTTTATGCCACTTCCAAAGATATTTAATTTTTGATCTCTTTGCAAAATACGACAATTTTTGATCTTTTTGACTAAAAATTTGCAAGTTTGGACAGACTGGTGAATTTAACCTCAAATTCACTATCCATATAATTTACACAATTCAACTTACCACCTTAAAAAAAATTTGCAAGTTTTTTTATGCCACTTCCAAAGATATATAAGTTTTGATCTTTTTGCAAAATACGATAATTTTTTGATCTTTTTGGCTCTTCGACTAAAAATTTGCAAGTTTGGACGGACTGGTGAATTTAACCTCAAATTCACTATCCATATAATTTACACAATTCAACTTACCACCTTAAACAAAAATTTGCAAGTTTTTTTTTATGCCACTTCCAAAGATATTTAATTTTTGATCTCTTTGCAAAATACGACAATTTTTGATCTTTTTGGCTTTTTGACTAAAAATTTGCAAGTTTGGACAGACTGGTGACTTTAACCTCAAATGCACTATCCATATAATTTACACAATTCAACTTACCACCTTAAACAAAAATTTGCAAGTTTTTTTTATGCCACTTCCAAAGATATTTAATTTTTGATCTCTTTGCAAAATACGATAATTTTTTGATCTTTTTGGCTCTTCGACTAAAAATTTGCAAGTTTGGACAGACTGGTGACTTTAACCTCAAATGCACTATCCATATAATTTACTTACCACCTTAAACAAAAATTTGCAAGTTTTTTTTTATGCCACTTCCAAAGATATTTAATTTTTGATCTCTTTGCAAAATACGACAATTTTTGATCTTTTTGACTAAAAATTTGCAAGTTTGGACAGACTGGTGAATTTAACCTCAAATTCACTATCCATATAATTTACACAATTCAACTTACCACATTAAAAAAAATTTGCAAGTTTTTTTATGCCACTTCCAAAGAGATACAAGTTTTGATCTTTTTGCAAAATACGATAATTTTTTGATCTTTTTGGCTCTTCGACTAAAAAATTTGCAAGTTTGGACGGGACTGGTGAATTTAACCTCAAATTCACTATCCATATAATTTACACAATTCAACTTACCACCTTAAACAAAAATTTGCAAGTTTTTTTTTATGCCACTTCCAAAGATATTTAATTTTTGATCTCTTTGCAAAATACGACAATTTTTGATCTTTTTGGCTTTTTGACTAAAAATTTGCAAGTTTGGACAGACTGGTGACTTTAACCTCAAATGCACTATCCATATAATTTACACAATTTTTTTTTTATGCCACTTCCAAAGATATTTAATTTTTGATCTCTTTGCAAAATACGATAATTTTTTGATCTTTTTGGCTCTTCGACTAAAAATTTGCAAGTTTGGACAGACTGGTGACTTTAACCTCAAATGCACTATCCATATAATTTACTTACCACCTTAAAAAAAATTTGCAAGTTTTTTTTATGCCACTGCCAAAGATATTTAATTTTTGATCTCTTTGCAAAATACGACAATTTTTGATCATTTTGGCTTTTTGACTAAAAATTTGCAAGTTTGGACAGACTAGTGACTTTAACCTCAAATGCACTATCCATATAATTTACACAATTCAACTTACCACCTTAAACAAAAATTGCAAGTTTTTTTTTATGCCACTTCCAAAGATATTTAATTTTTGATCTCTTGCAAAATACGATAATTTTTTGATCTTTTTGGCTCTTCGACTAAAAATTTGCAAGTTTGGGACAACCTGGTGACTTTAACCTCAAATGCACTATCCATATAATTTACTTACCACCTTAAACAAAAATTTGCAAGTTTTTTTTTTATGCCACTTCCAAAGATATTTAATTTTTGATCTCTTTGCAAAATACGACAATTTTTGATCTTTTTGACTAAAAATTTGCAAGTTTGGACAGACTGGTGAATTTAACCTCAAATTCACTATCCATATAATTTACACAATTCAACTTACCACCCTAAAAAAAATTTACAAGTTTTTTTTTGCCACTTCCAAAGATATATAAGTTTTGATCTTTTTGCAAAATACGATAATTTTTTGATCTTTTTGGCTCTTCGACTAAAAATTTGCAAGTTTGGACGGACTGGTGAATTTAACCTCAAATTCGCTATCCATATAATTTACACAATTCATCTTACCACCTTAAAAGAAAATTTGCAAGTTTTTTTTTATGCCACTTCCAAAGATATTTAATTTTTGATCTCTTTGCAAAATACGACAATTTTTGATCTTTTTGGCTTTTTGACTAAAAATTTGCAAGTTTGGACAGACTGGTGACTTTAACCTCAAATGCATTATCCATATAATTTACACAATTCAACTTACCACCTTAAACAAAAATTTGCAAGTTTTTTTTTATGCCACTTCCAAAGATATTTAATTTTTGATCTCTTTGCAAAATACGACAATTTTTGATCTTTTGGCTTTTTGACTAAAAATTTGCAAGTTTGGACAGACTGGTGAATTTAACCTCAAATTCACTATCCATATAATTTACAGAATTCAACTTACCACCTTAAACAAAAATTTGCAAGTTTTTTTTTATGCCACTTCCAAAGATATTTAATATTTGATCTCTTTGCAAAATACGACAATTTTTGATCTTTTTTGGCTTTTTGACTAAAAATTTGCAAGATTGGACAGACTGGTGACTTTAACCTCAAATGCACTATCCATATAATTTACTTACCACCTTAAACAAAAATTTGCAAGTTTTTTTTTATGCCACTTCCAAAGATATTTAATTTTTGATCTCTTTGCAAAATACGACAATTTTTGATCTTTTTGGCTTTTTGACTAAAAATTTGCAAGTTTGGACAGACTGGTGACTTTAACCTCAAATTCACTATCCATATAATTTACACAATTCAACTTACCTTCTTAAACAAAAATTTTGCAAGTTTTTTTTATGCCACTACCAAAGATATTTAATTTTTGATCTCTTTGCAAAATACGATAATTTTTTGATCTTTTTGGCTCTCCGACTAAAATTTGCAAGTTTGAACAGACTGGTGACTTTAACCTCAAATGCACCATCCATATAATTTACTTACCACCTTAAACAAAAATTTGCAGGTTTTTTTTTATGCCACCCTCCAAAGATATTTAATTTTTGATCTCTTTGCAAAATACGACAATTTTTGATCTTTTTGACTAAAAAATTTGCAAGTTTGGACAGACTGGTGAATTTAACCTCAAATTCACTATCCATATAATTTACACAATTCAACTTACCACCTTAAAAAAAATTTGCAAGTTTTTTTATGGCCACTTCCAAAGATATATAAGTTTTGATCTTTTTGCAAAATACGATAATTTTTTGATCTTTTTGGCTCTTCGACTAAAAATTTGCAAGTATGGACGGACTGGTGAATTTAACCTCAAATTCACTATCCATATAATTTTACACAATTCAACTTACCACCTTAAACAAAAATTTGCAAGTTTTTTTTATGCCACTTCCAAAGATATTTAATTTTTGATCTCTTTGCAAAATACGACAATTTTTGATCTTTTTGGCTTTTTGACTAAAAATATCCAAGTTTGGACAGACTGGTGAATTTAACCTCAAATGCACTATCCATATAATTTACACAATTCAACTTACCACCTTAAACAAAAATTTGCAAGTTTTTTTTATGCCACTCTCCAAGGATATTTAATTTTTGATCTCTTTGCAATATACGACAATTTTTGATCTTTTTGGCTTTTTGACTAAAAATTTGCAAGTTTGGACAGACTGGTGACTTTAACCTCAAATGCACTATCCATATAATTTACACAATTCAACTTACCACCTTAAAAACAAAAATTTTCAAGTTTGTTTTATGCCACTTCCAAAGATATTTAATTTTTGATCTCTTTGCAAAATACTACAATTTTTGATCTTTTTGGCTTTTTGACTAAAAATTTGCAAGTTTGGACAGACTGGTGACTTTAACCTCAAATGCACTATCCATATAATTTACACAATTCAACTTACCACCTTAAAAAAAATTTTCAAGTTTTTTTTATGCCACTTCCAAAGATATTTAATTTTTGATCTTTTTGCAAAATACGATAATTTTTTGATCTTTTTGGCTCTTCGACTAAAAATTTGCAAGTTTGGACAGACTGGTGACTTTAACCTCAAATGCACTATCCATATAATTTACACAATTCAACTTACCATCTTAATCAAAAATTTGCAAGTTTTTTTATGCCACTTCCAAAGATATTTAATTTTTTATCTCTTTGCAAAATACGACAATTTTTGATCTTTTTGGCTTTTTGACTAAAAATTTGCAAGTTTGGACAGACTGGTGACTTTAACCTCAAATGCACTATCCATATAATTTACACAATTCAACTTACCACCTTAAACAAAAATTGCAAGTTTTTTTTTTATGCCACTTCCAAAGATATTTAATTTTTGATCTCTTTGCAATATACGACAATTTTTGATCTTTTTGGCTTTTTGACTAAAAATTTGCAAGTTTGGACAGACTGGTGAATTTAACCTCAAATTCACTATCCATATAATTTACACAATTCAACTTACCACCTTAAACAAAAATTTGCAAGTTTTTTTTATGCCACTTCCAAAGATATTTAATTTTTGATCTCTTTGCAAAATACGACAATTTTTGATCTTTTTGGCTTTTTGACTAAAAATTTGCAAGTTTGGACAGACTGGTGACTTTAACGTCAAATGCACTATCCATATAATTTACACAATTCAACTTACCCCCTTAAAAAAAATTTGCAAGTTTTTTTTATGCCACTTCCAAAGATATTTAATTTTTGATCTTTTTGCAAAATACGACAATTTTTGATCTTTTTGGCTTTTTGACTAAAAATTTGCAAGTTTGGACAGACTGGTGACTTTAACCTCAAATGCATTATCCATATAATTTACACAATTCAACTTACCACCTTAAACAAAAATTTGCAAGTTTTTTTTTATGCCACTTCCAAAGATATTTAATTTTTGATCTCTTTGCAAAATACGACAACTTTTGATCTTTTTGGCTTTTTGACTAAAAATTTGCAAGTTTGGACAGACTGGTGAATTTAACCTCAAATTCACTATCCATATAATTTACAGAATTCAACTTACCACCTTAAACAAAAATTTGCAAGTTTTTTTTTATGCCACTTCCAAAGATATTTAATATTTGATCTCTTTGCAAAATACGACAATTTTTGATCTTTTTGGCTTTTTGACTAAAAATTTGCAAGATTGGACAGACTGGTGACTTTAACCTCAAATGCACTATCCATATAATTTACTTACCACCTTAAACAAAAATTTGCAAGTTTTTTTTTATGCCACTTCCAAAGATATTTAATTTTTGATCTCTTTGCAAAATACGACAATTTTTGATCTTTTTGGCTTTTTGACTAAAAATTTGCAAGTTTGGACAGACTGGTGACTTTAACCTCAAATTCACTATCCATATAATTTACACAATTCAACTTACCACTTTAAACAAAAATTTGCAAGTTTTTTTTATGGCACTACCAAAGATATTTAATTTTTGATCTCTTTGCAAAATACGATAATTTTTTGATCTTTTTGGCTCTCCGACTAAAAATTTGCAAGTTTGAACAGACTGGTGACTTTAACCTCAAATGCACCATCCATATAATTTACTTACCACCTTAAACAAAAATTTGCAGGTTTTTTTTTATGCCACCTCCAAAGATATTTAATTTTTGATCTCTTTGCAAAATACGACAATTTTTGATCTTTTTGACTAAAAATTTGCAAGTTTGGACAGACTGGTGAATTTAACCTCAAATTCACTATCCATATAATTTACACAATTCAACTTACCACCTTAAAAAAAATTTGCAAGTTTTTTTATGCCACTTCCAAAGATATATAAGTTTTGATCTTTTTGCAAAATACGATAATTTTTTGATCTTTTTGGCTCTTCGACTAAAAATTTGCAAGTATGGACGGACTGGTGAATTTAACCTCAAATTCACTATCCATATAATTTACACAATTCAACTTACCACCTTAAACAAAAATTTGCAAGTTTTTTTTATGCCACTTCCAAAGATATTTAATTTTTGATCTCTTTGCAAAATACGACAATTTTTGATCTTTTTGGCTTTTTGACTAAAAATTTGCAAGTTTGGACAGACTGGTGACTTTAACCTCAAATGCATTATCCATATAATTTACACAATTCAACTTACCACCTTAAACAAAAATTTGCAAGTTTTTTTTATGCCACTTCCAAGGATATTTAATTTTTGATCTCTTTGCAATATACGACAATTTTTGATCTTTTTGGCTTTTTGACTAAAAATTTGCCAGTTTGGACAGACTGGTGACTTTAACCTCAAATGCACTATCCATATAATTTACACAATTCAACTTACCACCTTAAACAAAAATTTGCAAGTTTGTTTTATGCCACTTCCAAAGATATTTAATTTTTGATCTCTTTGCAAAATACTACAATTTTTGATCTTTTTGGCTTTTTGACTAAAAATTTGCAAGTTTGGACAGACTGGTGACTTTAACGTCAAATGCACTATCCATATAATTTACACAATTCAACTTACCCCCTTAAAAAAAATTTGCAAGTTTTTTTTATGCCACTTCCAAAGATATTTAATTTTTGATCTATTTGCAAAATACGACAATTTTTGATCTTTTTGGCTTTTTGACTAAAAATTTGCAAGTTTGGACAGACTGGTGACTTTAACCTCAAATGCATTATCCATATAATTTACACAATTCAACTTACCACCTTAAACAAAAATTTGCAAGTTTTTTTTTATGCCACTTCCAAAGATATTTAATTTTTGATCTCTTTGCAAAATACGACAATTTTTGATCTTTTTGGCTTTTTGACTAAAAATTTGCAAGTTTGGACAGACTGGTGAATTTAACCTCAAATTCACTATCCATATAATTTACAGAATTCAACTTACCACCTTAAACAAAAATTTGCAAGTTTTTTTTTATGCCACTTCCAAAGATATTTAATATTTGATCTCTTTGCAAAATACGACAATTTTTGATCTTTTTGGCTTTTTGACTAAAAATTTGCAAGATTGGACAGACTGGTGACTTTAACCTCAAATGCACTATCCATATAATTTACTTACCACCTTAAACAAAAATTTGCAAGTTTTTTTTTATGCCACTTCCAAAGATATTTAATTTTTGATCTCTTTGCAAAATACGACAATTTTTGATCTTTTTGGCTTTTTGACTAAAAATTTGCAAGTTTGGACAGACTGGTGACTTTAACCTCAAATTCACTATCCATATAATTTACACAATTCAACTTACCACTTTAAACAAAAATTTGCAAGTTTTTTTTATGCCACTACCAAAGATATTTAATTTTTGATCTCTTTGCAAAATACGATAATTTTTTGATCTTTTTGGCTCTCCGACTAAAAATTTGCAAGTTTGAACAGACTGGTGACTTTAACCTCAAATGCACCATCCATATAATTTACTTACCACCTTAAACAAAAATTTGCAGGTTTTTTTTTATGCCACCTCCAAAGATATTTAATTTTTGATCTCTTTGCAAAATACGACAATTTTTGATCTTTTTGACTAAAAATTTGCAAGTTTGGACAGACTGGTGAATTTAACCTCAAATTCACTATCCATATAATTTACACAATTCAACTTACCACCTTAAAAAAAATTTGCAAGTTTTTTTATGCCACTTCCAAAGATATATAAGTTTTGATCTTTTTGCAAAATACGATAATTTTTTGATCTTTTTGGCTCTTCGACTAAAAATTTGCAAGTATGGACGGACTGGTGAATTTAACCTCAAATTCACTATCCATATAATTTACACAATTCAACTTACCACCTTAAACAAAAATTTGCAAGTTTTTTTTATGCCACTTCCAAAGATATTTAATTTTTGATCTCTTTGCAAAATACGACAATTTTTGATCTTTTTGGCTTTTTGACTAAAAATATCCAAGTTTGGACAGACTGGTGAATTTAACCTCAAATGCACTATCCATATAATTTACACAATTCAACTTACCACCTTAAACAAAAATTTGCAAGTTTTTTTTATGCCACTTCCAAGGATATTTAATTTTTGATCTCTTTGCAATATACGACAATTTTTGATCTTTTTGGCTTTTTGACTAAAAATTTGCCAGTTTGGACAGACTGGTGACTTTAACCTCAAATGCACTATCCATATAATTTACACAATTCAACTTACCACCTTAAACAAAAATTTGCAAGTTTGTTTTATGCCACTTCCAAAGATATTTAATTTTTGATCTCTTTGCAAAATACTACAATTTTTGATCTTTTTGGCTTTTTGACTAAAAATTTGCAAGTTTGGACAGACTGGTGACTTTAACGTCAAATGCACTATCCATATAATTTACACAATTCAACTTACCCCCTTAAAAAAAATTTGCAAGTTTTTTTTATGCCACTTCCAAAGATATTTAATTTTTGATCTTTTTGCAAAATACGATAATTTTTTGATCTTTTTGGCTCTTCGACTAAAAATTTGCAAGTTTGGACAGACTGGTGACTTTAACCTCAAATGCACTATCCATATAATTTACACAATTCAACTTACCATCTTAATCAAAAATTTGCAAGTTTTTTTATGCCACTTCCAAAGATATTTAATTTTTTATCTCTTTGCAAAATACGACAATTTTTGATCTTTTTGGCTTTTTGACTAAAAATTTGCAAGTTTGGACAGACTGGTGACTTTAACCTCAAATGCACTATCCATATAATTTACACAATTCAACTTACCACCTTAAACAAAAATTTGCAAGTTTTTTTTTTATGCCACTTCCAAAGATATTTAATTTTTGATCTCTTTGCAATATACGACAATTTTTGATCTTTTTGGCTTTTTGACTAAAAATTTGCAAGTTTGGACAGACTGGTGAATTTAACCTCAAATTCACTATCCATATAATTTACACAATTCAACTTACCACCTTAAACAAAAATTTGCAAGTTTTTTTTATGCCACTTCCAAAGATATTTAATTTTTGATCTCTTTGCAAAATACGACAATTTTTGATCTTTTTGGCTTTTTGACTAAAAATTTGCAAGTTTGGACAGACTGGTGACTTTAACCTCAAATGCACTATCCATATAATTTACCACCTTAAACAAAAATTTGCAAGTTTTTTTTATGCCACTTCCAAAGATATTTAATTTTTGATCTTTTTGCAAAATACGATAATGTTTTGATCTTTTTGGCTCTTCGACTAAAAATTTGCAAGTTTGGACAGACTGGTGACTTTAACCTCAAATGCACTATCCATATAATTTACACAACTCAACTTACCACCTTAACCAAAATTTGCAAGTTTTTTTTTATGCCACTTCCAAAGATATTTAATTTTTGATCTCTTTGCAAAATACGACAATTTTTGATCTTTTTGGCTTTTTGACTAAAAATTTGCAAGTTTGGACAGACTGGTGAATTTAACCTCAAATTCACTATCCATATAATTTACACAATTCAACTTACCACCTTAAACAAAAATTTGCAAGTTTTTTTTTATGCCACTTCCAAAGATATTTAATTTTTAATTTCTGCAAAATGCGATAATTTTTTGATCTTTTTGGCTCTTCGACTAAAAATTTGCAAGTTTGGACAGACTGGTGAATTTAACCTCAAATGCACTATCCATATAATTTACACAACTCAACTTACCACCTTAACCAAAATTTGCAAGTTTTTTTTTATGCCACTTCCAAAGATATTTAATTTTTGATCTCTTTGCAAAATACGACAATTTTTGATCTTTTTGGCTTTTTGACTAAAAATTTGCAAGTTTGGACAGACTGGTGACTTTAACCTCAAATGCACTATCCATATAATTTACACAATTCAACTTACCACCTTAACCAAAATTTGCAAGTTTTTTTTTATGCCACTTCCAAAGATATTTAATTTTTGATCTCTTTGCAAAATACAACAATTTTTGATCTTTTTGGCTTTTTGACTAAAAATTTGCAAGTTTGGACAGACTGGTGACTTTAACCTCAAATGCACTATCCATATAATTTACACAATTCAACTTACCACCTTAAACAAAAATTTGCAAGTTTTTTTTTATGCCACTTCCAAAGATATTTAATTTTTAATTTCTGCAAAATGCGATAATTTTTTGATCTTTTTGGCTCTTCGACTAAAAATTTGCAAGTTTGGACAGACTGGTGACTTTAACCTCAAATGCACTATCCATATAATTTACTTACCACCTTAAACAAAAATTTGCAAGTTTTTTTTTATGCCACTTCCAAAGATATTTAATTTTTGATCTCTTTGCAAAATACGACAATTTTTGATCTTTTTGACTAAAAATTTGCAAGTTTGGACAGACTGGTGACTTTAACCTCAAATGCACTATCCATATAATTTACACAACTCAACTTACCACCTTAACCAAAATTTGCAAGTTTTTTTTTATGCCACTTCCAAAGATATTTAATTTTTGATCTCTTTGCAAAATACGACAATTTTTGATCTTTTTGGCTTTTTGACTAAAAATTTGCAAGTTTGGACAGACTGGTGACTTTAACCTCAAATGCACTATCCATATAATTTACACAATTCAACTTACCACCTTAACCAAAATTTGCAAGTTTTTTTTTACGCCACTTCCAAAGATATTTAATTTTTGATCTCTTTGCAAAATACAACAATTTTTGATCTTTTTGGCTTTTTGACTAAAAATTTGCAAGTTTGGACAGACTGGTGACTTTAACCTCAAATGCACTATCCATATAATTTACACAATTCAACTTACCACCTTAAACAAAAATTTGCAAGTTTTTTTTTATGCCACTTCCAAAGATATTTAATTTTTAATTTCTGCAAAATGCGATAATTTTTTGATCTTTTTGGCTCTTCGACTAAAAATTTGCAAGTTTGGACAGACTGGTGACTTTAACCTCAAATGCACTATCCATATAATTTACTTACCACCTTAAACAAAAATTTGCAAGTTTTTTTTTATGCCACTTCCAAAGATATTTAATTTTTGATCTCTTTGCAAAATACGACAATTTTTGATCTTTTTGACTAAAAATTTGCAAGTTTGGACAGACTGGTGACTTTAACCTCAAATGCACTATCCATATAATTTACTTACCACCTTAAACAAAAATTTGCAAGTTTTTTTTTATGCCACTTCCAAAGATATTTAATTTTTGATCTCTTTGCAAAATACGACAATTTTTGATCTTTTTGACTAAAAATTTGCAAGTTTGGACAGACTGGTGAATTTAACCTCAAATTCACTATCCATATAATTTACACAATTCAACTTACCACCTTAAAAAAAATTTGCAAGTTTTTTTATGCCACTTCCAAAGATATATAAGTTTTGATCTTTTTGCAAAATACGATAATTTTTTGATCTTTTTGGCTCTTCGACTAAAAATTTGCAAGTTTGGACGGACTGGTGAATTTAACCTCAAATTCACTATCCATATAATTTACACAATTCAACTTACCACCTTAAACAAAAATTTGCAAGTTTTTTTTTATGCCACTTCCAAAGATATTTAATTTTTGATCTCTTTGCAAAATACGACAATTTTTGATCTTTTTGGCTTTTTGACTAAAAATTTGCAAGTTTGGACAGACTGGTGACTTTAACCTCAAATGCACTATCCATATAATTTACTTACCACCTTAAACAAAAATTTGCAAGTTTTTTTTTATGCCACTTCCAAAGATATTTAATTTTTGATCTCTTTGCAAAATACGACAATTTTTGATCTTTTTGGCTTTTTGACTAAAAATTTGCAAGTTTGGACAGACTGGTGACTTTAACCTCAAATGCACTATCCATATAATTTACACAATTCAACTTACCACCTTAACCAAAATTTGCAAGTTTTTTTTTATGCCACTTCCAAAGATATTTAATTTTTGATCTCTTTGCAAAATACGACAATTTTTGATCTTTTTGGCTTTTTGACTAAAAATTTGCAAGTTTGGACAGACTGGTGAATTTAACCTCAAATTCACTATCCATATAATTTACACAATTCAACTTACCACCTTAAACAAAAATTTGCAAGTTTTTTTTTATGCCACTTCCAAAGATATTTAATTTTTGATCTCTTTGCAAAATACGACAATTTTTGATCTTTTTGGCTTTTTGACTAAAAATTTGCAAGTTTGGACAGACTGGTGACTTTAACCTCAAATGCACTATCCATATAATTTACACAATTCAACTTACCACCTTAAACAAAAATTTGCAAGTTTTTTTTTATGCCACTTCCAAAGATATTTAATTTTTAATTTCTGCAAAATACGATAATTTTTTGATCTTTTTGGCTCTTCGACTAAAAATTTGCAAGTTTGGACAGACTGGTGACTTTAACCTCAAATGCACTATCCATATAATTTACTTACCACCTTAAACAAAAATTTGCAAGTTTTTTTTTATGCCACTTCCAAAGATATTTAATTTTTGATCTCTTTGCAAAATACGACAATTTTTGATCTTTTTGACTAAAAATTTGCAAGTTTGGACAGACTGGTGAATTTAACCTCAAATTCACTATCCATATAATTTACACAATTCAACTTACCACCTTAAAAAAAATTTGCAAGTTTTTTTATGCCACTTCCAAAGATATATAAGTTTTGATCTTTTTGGCTCTTCGACTAAAAATTTGCAAGTTTGGACGACTTGGTGAATTTAACCTCAAATTCACTATCCATATAATTTACACAATTCAACTTACCACCTTAAACAAAAATTTTCAAGTTTTTTTTTATGCCACTTCCAAAGATATTTAATTTTTGATCTCTTTGCAAAATACGACAATTTTTGATCTTTTTGGCTTTTTTGACTAAAAATTTGCAAGTTTGGACAGACTGGAGACTTTAACCTCAAATGCACTATCCATATAATTTACTTACCACCTTAAACAAAAATTTGCAAGTTTTTTTTTATGCCACTTCCAAAGATATTTAATTTTTGATCTCTTTTCAAAATACGACAATTTTTGATCTTTTTGGCTTTTTGACTAAAAATTTGCAAGTTTGGACAGACTGGTGACTTTAACCTCAAATGCACTATCCATATAATTTACACAATTCAACTTACCACCTTAAACAAAAATTTGCAAGTTTTTTTTTATGCCACTTCCAAAGATATTTAATTTTTGATCTCTTTGCAAAATACGATAATTTTTTGATCTTTTTGGCTCTTCGACTAAAAATTTGCAAGTTTGGAAGACTGGTGACTTTAACCTCAAATGCACTATCCATATAATTTACTTACCACCTTAAACAAAAATTTGCAAGTTTTTTTTATGCCACTTCCAAAGATATTTAATTTTTGATCTCTTTGCAAAATACGACAATTTTTGATCTTTTTGGCTTTTTGACTAAAAATTTGCAAGTTTGGACAGACTGGTGACTTTAACCTCAAATGCACTATCCATATAATTTACACAATTCAACTTACCACCTTAAAAAAAATTTGCAAGTTTTTTTATGCCATTTCCAAAGATATATAAGTTTTGATATTTTTGCAAAATACGATAATTTTTTGATCTTTTTGGCTCTTCGACTAAAAATTTGCAAGTTTGGACGGACTGGTGAATTTAACCTCAAATTCACTATCCATATAATTTACACAATTCAACTTACCACCTTAAACAAAAATTTGCAAGTTTTTTTTTATGCCACTTCCAAAGATATTTAATTTTTGATCTCTTTGCAAAATACGACAATTTTTGATCTTTTTGACTTTTTGACTAAAAATTTGCAAGTTTGGACAGACTGGTAAATTTAACCTCAAATTCACTATCCATATAATTTACACAATTCAACTTAGCACCTTAAACAAAAATTTGCAAGTTTTTTTTTATGCCACTTCCAAAGATATTTAATTTTTGATCTCTTTGCAAAATACGACAATTTTTGATCTTTTTGGCTTTTTGACTAAAAATTTGCAAGTTTGGACAGACTGGTGAATTTAACCTCAAATTCACTATCCATATAATTTACACAATTCAACTTACCACCTTAAACAAAAATTTGCAAGTTTTTTTTTATGCCACTTCCAAAGATATTTAATTTTTGATCTCTTTGCAAAATACGATAATTTTTTGATCTTTTTGGCTCTTCGACTAAAAATTTGCAAGTTTGGACAGACTGGTGAATTTAACCTCAAATTCACTATCCATATAATTTACACAATTCAACTTACCACCTTAAACAAAAATTTGCAAGTTTTTTTTTATGCCACTTCCAAAGATATTTAATTTTTGATCTCTTTTCAAAATACGACAATTTTTGATCTTTTTGGCTTTTTGACTAAAAATTTGCAAGTTTGGACAGACTGGTGACTTTAACCTCAAATGCACTATCCATATAATTTACACAATTCAACTTACCACCTTAAACAAAAATTTGCAAGTTTTTTTTTATGCCACTTCCAAAGATATTTAATTTTTGATCTCTTTGCAAAATACGATAATTTTTTGATCTTTTTGGCTCTTCGACTAAAAATTTGCAAGTTTGGAAGACTGGTGACTTTAACCTCAAATGCACTATCCATATAATTTACTTACCACCTTAAACAAAAATTTGCAAGTTTTTTTTATGCCACTTCCAAAGATATTTAATTTTTGATCTCTTTGCAAAATACGACAATTTTTGATCTTTTTGGCTTTTTGACTAAAAATTTGCAAGTTTGGACAGACTGGTGACTTTAACCTCAAATGCACTATCCATATAATTTACACAATTCAACTTACCACCTTAAAAAAAATTTGCAAGTTTTTTTATGCCACTTCCAAAGATATATAAGTTTTGATATTTTTGCAAAATACGATAATTTTTTGATCTTTTTGGCTCTTCGACTAAAAATTTGCAAGTTTGGACGGACTGGTGAATTTAACCTCAAATTCACTATCCATATAATTTACACAATTCAACTTACCACCTTAAACAAAAATTTGCAAGTTTTTTTTTATGCCACTTCCAAAGATATTTAATTTTTGATCTCTTTGCAAAATACGACAATTTTTGATCTTTTTGACTTTTTGACTAAAAATTTGCAAGTTTGGACAGACTGGTAAATTTAACCTCAAATTCACTATCCATATAATTTACACAATTCAACTTAGCACCTTAAACAAAAATTTGCAAGTTTTTTTTTATGCCACTTCCAAAGATATTTAATTTTTGATCTCTTTGCAAAATACGACAATTTTTGATCTTTTTGGCTTTTTGACTAAAAATTTGCAAGTTTGGACAGACTGGTGAATTTAACCTCAAATTCACTATCCATATAATTTACACAATTCAACTTACCACCTTAAACAAAAATTTGCAAGTTTTTTTTTATGCCACTTCCAAAGATATTTAATTTTTGATCTCTTTGCAAAATACGACAATTTTTGATCTTTTTGGCTTTTTGACTAAAAATATCCAAGTTTGGACGGACTGGTGAATTTAACCTCAAATTCACTATCTATATAATTTACACAATTCAACTTACCACCTTAAACAAAAATTTGCAAGTTTTTTTTTATGCCACTTCCAAAGATATTTAATTTTTGATCTCTTTGCAAAATACGACAATTTTTGATCTTTTTGGCTTTTTGACTAAAAATTTGCAAGTTTGGACAGACTGGTGACTTTAACCTCAAATGCACTATCCATATAATTTACACAATTCAACTTACCACCTTAAACAAAAATTTGCAAGTTTTTTTTTTATGCCACTCCCAAAGATATTTAATTTTTAATCTCTTTGCAAAATACGATAATTTTTTGATCTTTTTGGCTCTTCGACTAAAAATTTGCAAGTTTGGACAGACTGGTGACTTTAACCTCAAATGCACTATCCATATAATTTACTTACCACCTTAAACAAAAATTTGCAAGTTTTTTTTTATGCCACTTCCAAAGATATTTAATTTTTGATCTCTTTGCAAAATACGACAATTTTTGATCTTTTTGGCTTTTTGACTAAAAATTTGCAAGTTTGGACAGACTGGTGAATTTAACCTCAAATTCACTATCCATATAATTTACACAATTCAACTTACCACCTTAAAAAAAATTTGCAAGTTTTTTTATGCCATTTCCAAAGATATATAAGTTGTGATATTTTTTGCAAAATACGACAACTTTTTGATCTTTTTGGCTCTTCGACTAAAAAGTTGCAAGTTTGGACGGACTGGTGAATTTAACCTCAAATTCACTATCCATATAATTTACACAATTCAACTTACCACCTTAAACAAAAATTTGCAAGTTTTTTTTTATGCCACTTCCAAAGATATTTAATTTTTGATCTCTTTGCAAAATACGACAATTTTTGATCTTTTTGGCTTTTTGACTAAAAATTTGCAAGTTTGGACAGACTGGTGACTTTAACCTCAAATGCACTATCCATATAATTTACTTATCACCTTAAACAAAAATTTTCAAGTTTTTTTTTATGCCACTTCCAAAGATATTTAATTCTTGATCTCTTTGCAAAATACGACAATTTTTGATCTTTTTGGCTTTTTGACTAAAAATTTGCAAGTTTGGACAGACTGGTGACTTTAACCTCAAATGCACTATCCATATAATTTACACAATTCAACTTACCACCTTAAACAAAAATTTGCAAGTTTTTTTTTATGCCACTTCCAAAGATATTTAATTTTTGATCTCTTTGCAAAATACGATAATTTTTTGATCTTTTTGGCTCTTCGACTAAAAATTTGCAAGTTTGGACAGACTGGTGACTTTAACCTCAAATGCACTATCCATATAATTTACACAATTCAACTTACCACCTTAACCAAAATTTGCAAGTTTTTTTTTATGCCACTTCCAAAGATATTTAATTTTTGATCTCTTTGCAAAATACAACAATTTTTGATCTTTTTGGCTTTTTGACTAAAAATTTGCAAGTTTGGACAGACTGGTGACTTTAACCTCAAATGCACTATCCATATAATTTACACAATTCAACTTACCACCTTAAACAAAAATTTGCAAGTTTTTTTTATGCCACTTCCAAAGATATTTAATTTTTAATTTCTGCAAAATGCGATAATTTTTTGATCTTTTTGGTTCTTCGACTAAAAATTTGCAAGTTTGGACAGACTGGTGACTTTAACCTCAAATGCACTATCCATATAATTTACTTACCACCTTAAACAAAAATTTGCAAGTTTTTTTTTATGCCACTTCCAAAGATATTAATTTTTGATCTCTTTGCAAAATACGACAATTTTTGATCTTTTTGACTAAAAATTTGCAAGTTTGGACAGACTGGTGAATTTAACCCTCAATTCACTATCCATATAATTTACACAATTCAACTTACCACCTTAAAAAAAATTTGCAAGTTTTTTTATGCCACTTCCAAAGATATATAAGTTTTGATCTTTTTGCAAAATACGATAATTTTTTGATCTTTTTGGCTCTTCGACTAAAAATTTGCAAGTTTGGACGGACTGGTGAATTTAACCTCAAATTCACTATCCATATAATTTACACAATTCAACTTACCACCTTAAAAAAAATTTGCAAGTTTTTTTATGCCACTTCCAAAGATATATAAGTTTTGATCTTTTTGCAAAATACGATAATTTTTTGATCTTTTTGGCTCTTCGACTAAAAATTTGCAAGTTTGGACAGACTGGTGACTTTAACCTCAAATGCACTATCCATATAATTTACTTACCACCTTAAACAAAAATTTGCAAGTTTTTTTTTATGCCAACTTCCAAAGATATTTAATTTTTGATCTCTTTGCAAAATACGACAATTTTTGATCTTTTGGCTTTTTGACTAAAAATTTGCAAGTTTGGACAGACTGGTGACTTTAACCTCAAATGCACTATCCATATAATTTACTTACCACCTTAAACAAAAATTTGCAAGTTTTTTTTTATGCCACTTCCAAAGATATTTAATTTTTGATCTCTTTGCAAAATACGACAATTTTTGATCTTTTTGGCTTTTTGACTAAAAATTTGCAAGTTTGGACAGACTGGTGACTTTAACCTCAAATGCACTATCCATATAATTTACACAATTCAACTTACCACCTTAACCAAAAATTTGCAAGTTTTTTTTATGCCACTTCCAAAGATATTTAATTTTTAATTTCTGCAAAATACGATAATTTTTTGATCTTTTTGGCTCTTCGACTAAAAATTTGCAAGTTTGGACGGACTGGTGAATTTAACCTCAAATTCACTATCCATATAATTTACACAATTCAACTTACCACCTAAAAAAAATTTGCAAGTTTTTTTATGCCACTTCCAAAGATATATAAGTTTTGATCTTTTTGCAAAATACGATAATTTTTTGATCTTTTTGGCTCTTCGACTAAAAATTTGCAAGTTTGGACAGACTGGTGACTTTAACCTCAAATGCACTATCCATATAATTTACTTACCACCTTAAACAAAAATTTGCAAGTTTTTTTTTATGCCACTTCCAAAGATATTTAATTTTTGATCTCTTTGCAAAATACGACAATTTTTGATCTTTTTGGCTTTTTGACTAAAAATTTGCAAGTTTGGACAGACTGGTGAATTTAACCTCAAATTCACTATCCATATAATTTACACAATTCAACTTACCACCTTAAACAAAAATTTGCAAGTTTTTTTTTATGCCACTTCCAAAGATATTTAATTTTTGATCTCTTTGCAAAATACGACAATTTTTGATCTTTTTGGCTTTTTGACTAAAAATTTGCAAGTTTGGACAGACTGGTGACTTTAACCTCAAATGCACTATCCATATAATTTACACAATTCAACTTACCACCTTAAACAAAAATTTGCAAGTTTTTTTTTATGCCACTTCCAAAGATATTTAATTTTTAATTTCTGCAAAATACGATAATTTTTTGATCTTTTTGGCTCTTCGACTAAAAATTTGCAAGTTTGGACAGACTGGTGACTTTAACCTCAAATGCACTATCCATATAATTTACTTACCACCTTAAACAAAAATTTGCAAGTTTTTTTTTATGCCACTTCCAAAGATATTTAATTTTTGATCTCTTTGCAAAATACGACAATTTTTGATCTTTTTGACTAAAAATTTGCAAGTTTGGACAGACTGGTGAATTTAACCTCAAACTCACTATCCATATAATTTACACAATTCAACTTACCACCTTAAAAAAAATTTGCAAGTTTTTTTATGCCACTTCCAAAGATATATAAGTTTTGATCTTTTTGGCTCTTCGACTAAAAATTTGCAAGTTTGGACGGACTGGTGAATTTAACCTCAAATTCACTATCCATATAATTTACACAATTCAACTTACCACCTTAAACAAAAATTTGCAAGTTTTTTTTTATGCCACTTCCAAAGATATTTAATTTTTGATCTCTTTGCAAAATACGACAATTTTTGATCTTTTTGGCTTTTTGACTAAAAGTTTGCAAGTTTGGACAGACTGGAGACTTTAACCTCAAATGCACTATCCATATAATTTACTTACCACCTTAAACAAAAATTTGCAAGTTTTTTTTTATGCCACTTCCAAAGATATTTAATTTTTGATCTCTTTTCAAAATACGACAATTTTTGATCTTTTTGGCTTTTTGACTAAAAATTTGCAAGTTTGGACAGACTGGTGACTTTAACCTCAAATGCACTATCCATATAATTTACACAATTCAACTTACCACCTTAAACAAAAATTTGCAAGTTTTTTTTTATGCCACTTCCAAAGATATTTAATTTTTGATCTCTTTGCAAAATACGATAATTTTTTGATCTTTTTGGCTCTTCGACTAAAAATTTGCAAGTTTGGAAGACTGGTGACTTTAACCTCAAATGCACTATCCATATAATTTACTTACCACCTTAAACAAAACTTTGCAAGTTTTTTTTATGCCACTTCCAAAGATATTTAATTTTTGATCTCTTTGCAAAATACGACAATTTTTGATCTTTTTGGCTTTTTGACTAAAAATTTGCAAGTTTGGACAGACTGGTGACTTTAACCTCAAATGCACTATCCATATAATTTACACAATTCAACTTACCACCTTAAAAAAAATTTGCAAGTTTTTTTATGCCATTTCCAAAGATATATAAGTTTTGATATTTTTGCAAAATACGATAATTTTTTGATCTTTTTGGCTCTTCGACTAAAAATTTGCAAGTTTGGACGGACTGGTGAATTTAACCTCAAATTCACTATCCATATAATTTACACAATTCAACTTACCACCTTAAACAAAAATTTGCAAGTTTTTTTTTATGCCACTTCCAAAGATATTTAATTTTTGATCTCTTTGCAAAATACGACAATTTTTGATCTTTTTGGCTTTTTGACTAAAAATTTGCAAGTTTGGACAGACTGGTGAATTTAACCTCAAATTCACTATCCATATAATTTACACAATTCAACTTACCACCTTAAACAAAAATTTGCAAGTTTTTTTTTATGCCACTTCCAAAGATATTTAATTTTTGATCTCTTTGCAAAATACGATAATTTTTTGATCTTTTTGGCTCTTCGACTAAAAATTTGCAAGTTTGGACAGACTGGTGAATTTAACCTCAAATTCACTATCCATATAATTTACACAATTCAACTTACCACCTTAAACAAAAATTTGCAAGTTTTTTTTTATGCCACTTCCAAAGATATTTAATTTTTGATCTCTTTTCAAAATACGACAATTTTTGATCTTTTTGGCTTTTTGACTAAAAATTTGCAAGTTTGGACAGACTGGTGACTTTAACCTCAAATGCACTATCCATATAATTTACACAATTCAACTTACCACCTTAAACAAAAATTTGCAAGTTTTTTTTTATGCCACTTCCAAAGATATTTAATTTTTGATCTCTTTGCAAAATACGATAATTTTTTGATCTTTTTGGCTCTTCGACTAAAAATTTGCAAGTTTGGAAGACTGGTGACTTTAACCTCAAATGCACTATCCATATAATTTACTTACCACCTTAAACAAAAATTTGCAAGTTTTTTTTATGCCACTTCCAAAGATATTTAATTTTTGATCTCTTTGCAAAATACGACAATTTTTGATCTTTTTGACTTTTTGACTAAAAATTTGCAAGTTTGGACAGACTGGTAAATTTAACCTCAAATTCACTATCCATATAATTTACACAATTCAACTTAGCACCTTAAACAAAAATTTGCAAGTTTTTTTTTATGCCACTTCCAAAGATATTTAATTTTTGATCTCTTTGCAAAATACGACAATTTTTGATCTTTTTGGCTTTTTGACTAAAAATTTGCAAGTTTGGACAGACTGGTGAATTTAACCTCAAATTCACTATCCATATAATTTACACAATTCAACTTACCACCTTAAACAAAAATTTGCAAGTTTTTTTTTATGCCACTTCCAAAGATATTTAATTTTTGATCTCTTTGCAAAATACGACAATTTTTGATCTTTTTGGCTTTTTGACTAAAAATTTGCAAGTTTGGACAGACTGGTGACTTTAACCTCAAATGCACTATCCATATAATTTACACAATTCAACTTACCACCTTAAACAAAAATTTGCAAGTTTTTTTTTTATGCCACTCCCAAAGATATTTAATTTTTAATCTCTTTGCAAAATACGATAATTTTTTGATCTTTTTGGCTCTTCGACTAAAAATTTGCAAGTTTGGACAGACTGGTGACTTTAACCTCAAATGCACTATCCATATAATTTACTTACCACCTTAAACAAAAATTTGCAAGTTTTTTTTTATGCCACTTCCAAAGATATTTAATTTTTGATCTCTTTGCAAAATACGACAATTTTTGATCTTTTTGGCTTTTTGACTAAAAATTTGCAAGTTTGGACAGACTGGTGAATTTAACCTCAAATTCACTATCCATATAATTTACACAATTCAACTTACCACCTTAAAAAAAATTTGCAAGTTTTTTTATGCCATTTCCAAAGATATATAAGTTTTGATATTTTTGCAAAATACGACAACTTTTTGATCTTTTTGGCTCTTCGACTAAAAAGTTGCAAGTTTGGACGGACTGGTGAATTTAACCTCAAATTCACTATCCATATAATTTACACAATTCAACTTACCACCTTAAACAAAAATTTGCAAGTTTTTTTTTATGCCACTTCCAAAGATATTTAATTTTTGATCTCTTTGCAAAATACGACAATTTTTGATCTTTTTGGCTTTTTGACTAAAAATTTGCAAGTTTGGACAGACTGGTGACTTTAACCTCAAATGCACTATCCATATAATTTACTTATCACTTTAAACAAAAATTTTCAAGTTTTTTTTTATGCCACTTCCAAAGATATTTAATTCTTGATCTCTTTGCAAAATACGACAATTTTTGATCTTTTTGGCTTTTTGACTAAAAATTTGCAAGTTTGGACAGACTGGTGACTTTAACCTCAAATGCACTATCCATATAATTTACACAATTCAACTTACCACCTTAAACAAGAATTTGCAAGTTTTTTTTTATGCCACTTCCAAAGATATTTAATTTTTGATCTCTTTGCAAAATACGATAATTTTTTGATCTTTTTGGCTCTTCGACTAAAAATTTGCAAGTTTGGACAGACTGGTGACTTTAACCTCAAATGCACTATCCATATAATTTACACAATTCAACTTACCACCTTAAACAAGAATTTGCAAGTTTTTTTTTATGCCACTTCCAAAGATATTTAATTCTTGATCTCTTTGCAAAATACGACAATTTTTGATCTTTTTGGCTTTTTGACTAAAAATTTTCAAGTTTGGACAGACTGGTGACTTTAACCTCAAATGCACTATCCATATAATTTACACAATTCAACTTACCACCTTAAACAAGAATTTGCAAGTTTTTTTTTATGCCACTTCCAAAGATATTTAATTTTTTATCTCTTTGCAACATACGACAATTTTTGATCTTTTTGGCTTTTTGACTCAAAATTTGCAAGTTTGGACAGACTGGTGACTTTAACCTCAAATGCACTATCCATATAATTTACACAATTCAACTTACCACCTTAAACAAAAATTTGCAAGTTTTTTTTTACGCCACTTCCAAAGATATTTAATTTTTGATCTCTTTGCAAAATACGACAATTTTTGATCTTTTTGGCTTTTTGACTAAAAATTTGCAAGTTTGGACAGACTGGTGACTTTAACCTCAAATGCACTATCCATATAATTTACACAATTCAACTTACCACCTTAAACAAAAATTTGCAAGTTTTTTTTTACGCCACTTCCAAAGATATTTAATTTTTGATCTCTTTGCAAAATACGACAATTTTTGATCTTTTTGGCTCTTCGACTAAAAATTTGCAAGTTTGGAAGACTGGTGACTTTAACCTCAAATGCACTATCCATATAATTTACTTACCACCTTAAACAAAAATTTGCAAGTTTTTTTTTATGCCACTTCCAAAGATATTTAATTTTTGATCTCTTTGCAACATACGACAATTTTTGATCTTTTTGGCTTTTTGACTCAAAATTTGCAAG